>CM023096.1:2900059-3475267 GCA_013103745.1 Gardenia jasminoides | reverse complement strand
TTGATAATATCAATACGCCAGTATCAGTTTATCATTACCAGTATCCATCCAACTTACGATGATGATGATGATGAGGCGCGATAGAGCGTGGATGAGCATAGCGATGAGTGAAGACATGGATGATGCGATGATGATATTTTAAAGCCGCCGGTAAAACGCTTACCGCTACTTGGTGAGTCTCAAGCGTGAATCAGTCCTCGCTAACTGACGTTAAAAAATGACGCTACGGACCGTGCTTCGATCATCCTTCCACCGCATATTTTCATGCTTGGAACGACAAGAAACCTATTTAAACATTCCCCAACTCACCCCCAACCCCAACAACTGATCTAATGCTCAAGATTGGGCCTTCCTTCACCATCCCAAGAACAAACATCAAACCCTTGGGTTCTAGGTTTTGGGTGGCTTGTCAGCCTCAGGTCAGGGTTTAAAAGGGGCTGGAAAACTGAGAGAAAGAGAGGGAATTAGGGAGAGCTTTGAGAGAGAAAAAAGCAGAAAACGGCTCTGAAACTAGGGAGAGAAAAAAGGAAAGAAAGAAGAAAAGAAAGCTAGGGTTCGACACTGAGAGCTGAATACCTGCCTCTTTCCCTCGCTTTAAATTCAAAGCTTCCTGCTCCGTAGCATACTTATACCTTATTTTCATTGGATCAGAAAAATTATCTCTCGATTTTCTGCCTGGTGAACCAAGGTCTTGCGTTTTTCTTTATCTTTGGGATATTTGATGATGATTATCACCGCAGGTATGAGCATGTTAGGTTTATAAGGCCTTGTGCGGCTAGTAGATTGGTTTTACCGCTTAAAATTAGACGCTTGATGCTTCTGCGGATGATACTGCTAGGATTCCCGAAATTTCTGAAAATGTTCTTTTCACTTGAAGATGTGGAAGAACGTATGGACTGACAAGTTCGCCAGAACATCCGCTTCCCTTGAATGTTCAGAAGTTGTGAAGAAACCCAGACCTCTGCATTTGCCTCGCCAGAATCTCGCTGAATAATAACATTGAAGACGTGAAGAAATCCATGGAAGTTACGCAGACCAAATCTCGCTGCAATAGCCCCAAGGTTTACCCCTCTACGCTCTTCCCTTCCCCTTTTGCCTATATTTGATGACGCCGATGCTTAAGATTTGGCCTCTTCCATTTTATCTTGTTTTAGATTCAATGTCGATATTTGGATGCTTTAAATAGATCCTTTGCCTCTCCGAAAGATTTTGTTTTGTGATATTCCCAAAAAACAAGCCACCCTGACATTTGAAGACGGAAGAACGCTGGTCGTGTTACCAGTCCGCCGTCCTGCTTCTCTGGATCTTTGATTTTTGCCTGTAACGCGACTGTGTTGCGCGTTGAGTCCGCGTTGGTCTCATATTTCCTCTCCTCGGTTTCTACTTTTTTCCCGTAACGCTGGATCGTGTTGCGCTGTTCTTTCCATGCTTCCTCAACCGCTGCGAACCCTCGCTTTTGTATTCTCGTTGGATATTTCATGTTTTGTTCCAGAATCTTACCTACTTCCCATATGTTCTGTTGCCGCTGCACCGCTTTGGGAGCACCTTTCTTTGAATTTTTGATTGGTTTCCCTTTAAATTGGCAAAATTGATTCACTTTGTCTTCACATCGAGTCCTAGATAACCATTCCACTACCTCATCTAAGGATCCAATCTGCCCTACATCAAGGGATGGTAACTTCCTTCCCTCCCCATATGTGCTTATATTATGTTTTGCATGATCCTACGTTTCTTTTAAATTAAGTTTTCCTTGCTTTATCCATGTTCAGTCTCTTTATTTATGTCACTTTAACTCTTGAGTAAATCATTTGGAGCAAATATTCGGATGCCGTTGTAATATAGATAGGTTTTAATTTGGCAAAAAAAGTTGTATTTATTCTAGAAATGTAATAGTTGATTATTATCCGAATTTCTTCCCCTTAGAATGTATTTAGGTTCCCCAATGTAATAATTAGGTTTTTTTTATATGCTTATTTTGCATGTGCTTGCATGATTATGTGTTTATTTGCTTCCTGGCTCCTTGTATCAGGGATATATGCCTACTTGTTACGTGCAGGTTTATGTGTTTTATGTAAGTTTATTTGATTTATTATCATGTCTACATGTTTATTGTGTAAAATATAGTGACGCCACCACACTAGTCCAACGCTAGTTGTGTACCTTCCCTCTCTCATTTCCTCACTCAATCCAATGTTGAGAACCCTTTTGACGAGGGCTAGTCCAACGCTAGACCCTTCCAACTGCTCATGCATTAGATACAAATTTCATACACTTTCCACTTCTAGAGTTTCTCCCATATCTTTGTAATGTCCCTATTCCCTCCCATCCCGCAGATCTAAATATCTCATTTAGTTTTCTTTTCATTAGATTGTATTGCATTTAAGGTACAATTCCCTTTAATTAGAAAAGAGTTTAGTATGGCTTCCTGTACTAAGCACGCTTATTTCCTTCTACGAAAAGGAAGATTTAAAGTCACCAATTTAGTCCCCTCGCGACCTCAAGCAGGATTGTATTATCCCTTTAGACATACACGCATTTTAAAGGCTATCAAATTCATTCTTAAAAATCAAATCCTTTCTTCTTCGTTTTAAGATCTCCCAAAGTCACTTCTTTCTCTTAAAACTGCATCTTTGAAAATTCAAGTTCTTCTTGTATCTTGTACTGACCCTTCAAAATCCACTTTTCTCTCGACATTTTATAAAAAATTGCATTTTGAAAACCCTATCTTTGTCTGGTCTCATCATTCTTGCATTTTTCGACCTCCTCTGAGGGATCAAAATCTGGAGCCGACACAACTAATGTGATCAATTCAATCAAACCTCAAGGAGACATTTTGCCCCTCGACCAACATTAGTCTAGGGTTTTGTATCCGAGATATCATAAATTTTAAAGTTAGAATTAGGAAATTTTCAACTAAATTCTGCAACTAGTTTATAAAGTAGTGGTGCTCTTGTAGATCAGCAACACCTAATCTTGCCTCCCTTCAACCTGCAGACCCCGAACTTTTTCTCTAGTTTTCAAAGACCTGAGAGTCGCCTGTTAAAAAAGGGTTTTGTTTATATTTCTATTAAATCAAAACTTTAGTGACTTGGCACACACCTAAACCCATACCAAGTGTACACTCCAAACTCTTTCTTAAAAAACCTCCTCTTTTTCTAGACTTTGTTTTGGGTCCAAACCGTCAAAGATTTTATAGTCCCATGACTTCTTTCCATTTCTTTTTTCTGTAACACCTTTCCCTTTTCTACCCAACAGCACAAACATTTTTAAAGAAAATCATACCATTAATTCCACTGATTTTCCCGTAAGTTTGGTCCGGTGCACTGATTTAGTTTGATTATTTTTTTTTCTAACTTTCTTATATATCACATTTGGTTTTAGGTTGTGTTTTTCTTTTCTTTTTAGTTTTCGTAAATGTACCTCTTCTACACTGCACATGATGAATGAATATTGTTTATTTATTTATTTGTACCCAAGGCTTGCATTTTAAAGGGTGCATCTACCCTAGAGCCTAATGCTTGATGTTTGAATCCCTCCTCTCAAAGGGGAATCACTTTCACGCGTATTTATTTTGACCCTATTTTACTTTTAAGTGGTTTGTCACTCTTCCCTATTAGGGATTAGATCGAATCCACTTGACACGTGTAATGCAGCAACGACGCAACGTAGTGCAAATGTCTAGGGGATCACCAACCAATCGAATTTTGACGGCATTTGATTGATGACCTTTTTTGCCTTTAATCAAGGTTGGGGAGCCCTGCACTTTATCAGTCTGATGTAATAGTGAGCTCCTCAAACCTCTCATGCATCCATGTTAGAATTACCAGGAGAGAGTCTACCTTACCCCATTAAGGACCACTAGACACTTGTATAGTGATTCCACCCCTCTTTATTTTTTTTTTTTGTTGTTGCTCCAACGTATATGTGATATCTGATTAAACTAACTCTTTTGTTGCTCCTTCCTTTCTTCACAAACTATAGAAAATAAGAGTCTTGGCTTTTTGTAGGATGCCCATCCTCTAGTTGTGGCTATTGCACGCGTAATTTATATTTTGCATTTGAATGGTATCAGATATCATTTTTAGGCTTACCCCTGCCTAAATGGCCTTTATAGGCTACTATGTTTCATTTGCAACCTTACTCTGCTTTGCAAACCGGCATCATGCATTAAACCATGGTAGTGGGAATCCCATTATAGGACACATCCAACTTACTCTCCCCGGGTACATGACCTTATAGATTCATGCTTAAATTTTCGCGAAAACTGGATAGGCTGGGCTCAGAGGGTGCTGTCGGACCCTGTACACGCGTGATCTTGCATGGATAGATTCCGACGTGATCAAATCACCGTTAGCGCCCATGGAAATTCATTGTGGGTTCTGACCTCTCACCAAATAGATCAATCAAATCTATCCACCCAATTGGGATGGCTACTAGAGTCGACGTGGGTATTTGGTGAGGCTCTAATCCAACTATGGGATCCTCAGTCGCCTTCAAGATAGGAAATAAGAATTTACTATGAGTATTGAGAGACCGGCCTTCTTAACTTATCGGCAGTGGTACCGCGCAGCGATATTCCCCGCTAAGCTTCTGGAAGGCTTGAAGTTCCCCGCTCTTTCACCGATTAAAGGGAATTACTGTGTACTAGGATCGACGAGTATAGATGTGAGCTTGATAGGTTTGTTACAAGAGATTGGATTGACAATATGCCGTGATTTTTTTCGCTACTCAATTCCCAAAGCTGGTTCCGTAAAAGCACAAAAGACCAGATATAAGGGTTTGTCATGGCGGGATCTACTTACCGCAAGAGAAGGAAAATTGGTTTTAAGATCACTGCTTTCGCGAATGACCCATTCTATGGGATTGGAAATTCAACAGACTCTATAGTGTACCGACCGTGATAGCGTATATCTTCAGAAGCCGCACAAATTGCCAAAAGTGGGTGAAATTCCTTCCATGATCGAATCAACCAATTTGACATACGGTTGAGCATTTCAAAATATCAACCCACCTCGGCCTCGAGGTTCGTTCTAGCTGGATACAATTGGCTGATTACCTACTGGCCAAGAGAGAGTGGATAGGAACGACTCAACGAGAATGTCACGAATGGATGGATTTTCTCCAATGTCGCCATCACAAGGTTGATTTGGTATTAGAATGGACTCAACGCTCGATCCCACCTTCGCACCAAATCTCCCATTTTATACCGCTAAGGGAACTCAAGGCATTATGAGCCACACCAGAGATTTTATATGCTTGGGACGCTGCTCAAGGATCTGCCACCGCCTCTACCACTTGGACCAACTTCACTATCATTTTGACAAGGGAATCATTCTACCGAATTCCAACGGGCCGCACCACCACACAAGTATTGGAACGCTTGTCCCATAATAAGATATTGCTTGACCCACAACAAACAAATTGGCTCTGGTCACACCAAGCATGGGACTGGTTTGGGAATCGGACGGAAGACAAATAAAGTGGGCACGTGCAATCGGCGAAATCAAGAGATCGAAGGCCATTGAGGCAAAGGAAGACAGAGAATGTAACAATTGAAGGGTAACCTGTGGCTGGGGCAAACAAGGATTTGGCGCACAAGAACAAGAAGATGTATGAGGAGATGCAGAAAAGAACCGCGACTTGGAATGAAATGCAACTATATGACTCAAGCCGAAGGCGACGTAGGAACCCCTACCTAAAGAACCAAAGATTGTATTAGATAGGTTGAAAAATTCAATGGTTTTGAACAAGAACGCCTTCAAGAGATGATGTAGACCATGATGTTTTAGAATTTGCTAATGAAGAACCTTTTTCATCATTTCAAAGTGTCCCGAGCCAGGCTCTGATGAACGGGTTCCACCTTCCTGAAAGTATTGCATCATGCTATCACTTTATAATAAAAGCTCCCCTAGGATATGTATCCAATTAAGGCAAATACTAACTCATTCTTTCTTTTTTTCTTTAATTTCTCTAGCCCCTTAAAAAATAAAGCTCTAAAATGTGTTCCTTCCGATCTTGTGTACTTTTAAAAATAGCTTCAAAATACCATGCAGAAGTTCCCATCACACCGATCTAAAGCAAAGCTCAAAAGAGCCCTCAATAACATGAGTTCTCGCACCGTAGGCCCGTATAGGAATGCTTTTTGTCACTTCACTGGACAACTGAGCTCCTCGACTTTGGGTAGTGAGTATTAGGTTTAATGAGATGAATGAAGAGATGGTGTACAAAGGCATTGATTGATCTGGTGGCAATGCATAATACAGCAGAGGTATTGCTCTGAATCTAACGTGGACCCTGTTGTTAAGTAACCCCCTGCAGGATGACCAGATAGTCAACTCCCCCCCCCACCTCATTCAAACCACTTTTGTCCCAGAATTACTTCTAAACCCACACCGATGTTACCATCTTTTCCCATCAGCCATACCACCTTCTGCACATTCCATCTCTAATTACTATATCCTACCAAGCTCCAACCAAAGACAAACCCTCGCGCCTCGACACTCACCTAAACATGCTCACTTAGCACCTCTGCCAGGAGCTCCATACCATGCTCCCACCTAACCTTGTGTGGATCGACCTCCCAAGTGGAAAAAATCGGCCGGTGGACGACCTTGTTGCACCAATTGACAAGATTTGCAGTAAAAGGCGATCAACTTTGATGAGTTCATGAGGGAAAAATCGGGGACTAAACCCACATTGGTCTTGGTTATTGACGACACCTTGCTCTGGCTTCCCCGACGTGCCTGCCCGTGGCTGGGTTCAAGACTCCCAAGTTCAGTAGTATGACGGAATCTAGAACCTCCAAGACCCCAAGACACTTTCAAGATGTTTGCTAACAAATTAAGGTAAACCGACATGATGAGAACTTGCTCCATGCGCCCCGAGTCTAGTTTGGCGAGGATGCTTCGGATTAGTATTGAACTTGAAGCGTCGAAAGTGAAATTAATTCTTGGTTGTCGATTCTTGTCGACCGCCAAGTTTTGTGAGCACGCACGTATACTCTAGCACCAACCGTAACCACGCTGCAGGGAAACTGGGCAGAAGGCTGGCTCGAAGATCACAAGTCATACGCCGCGCGGTGGAGAAAGTTGGTCCGCAAAGTTGAGCCTCCCATGACAAGCAGGGAGAAGGGTTGTAATGCATTTCATTAAGGCTCATGATCCCGCCTTATTTTGAGGAAATTTTCCTGAATGACCGGGAGTTTTACTACAATTGTCAATAAGTTAGGGAGTGAGTAACATGAATTTGTTAAAGGGAAAAATTGTCAATGTGACGCGCCCCTCAACAAGAATCGGAAGTACTGGTAGTAGATGGCGGCTGGAGAAACTCCCCGCTTAAAAGAGTAGAGAGGGAAGCCGCTTGATCATACCACTCTGTGCCCAGTAGAATCGGGAGTTAAATTCCAATCTAGTTCAGCTCATGGCTCCTCTTATTCCTACCATCAACCAACCTGCTATTACATCAAGCAATTTGGGGCCTTTATCCCTCGACCTATCCATTTGAATTCCCTCACTATGTTTCAACTTCCCCAACCTATCTCCTACCCCCAAAACTATGTTTCCTAGACTCCGCTTCACATCCACCCAAATTGCTTTCAACAAAACTAATCTTTTACGTCTAGGGTTTCCTATTGGACTAGCTGGAGTGTAATGAGTTAGACAAAATCGGCACTGCTCCCCTCCCAGAATTATATCCATCTCGAGGGAATCTCCTCAAGCCTCATGTCACCCGTGCACCTACTATTTCTCGAAGCCTCGACATTCAACGATTAATCAAGTGGCCTTGGAAGCATAAAATTCAAGACATGGTAGATGTCAGACATAGTACTGAGAGTGAATGTGGAATGAGCAAGGGCTAAACGCTGGTCAATAAAACCCTCTCCAGCATAAAAGCACCGCTGGAGTGATTAGCTGTGGATGAAGAGTTTGTTGACCTACCTCACCCATTAAAAGAGGAGTGAGGTAACGTGGGGAGTGGATCATTTGAGAAAAAAATGGAGACTGTCACCGCTAGCGAGTTCTTGATAGAATATGGAAGATATTTTTTGAAGGAAAGTTTAATCAACCGCTCCTGTAGTAAGAGCCTTTTGTGATGTGGAGGTGGACCCTCTCGAAGGCAAAGGCTGAAGGTTTAAACCTTTCATTCTAGAATTGCAGAAAGCCACCATACTGAGAGTACCTCGAACAAATGCTCACAACAATTTGCAAGAGCTATGGAACTACGATGATGAAAGACCATCCCCGTGATTTTGAAAAAACATGGAGGACAATAGGGGCTGATCGCCATCACAAGGTCCAAAGAGTCCTTACTAATCCGTAAACTAGTCGAGTCTCCCCATGCCACCCAAGCCACCCGCATGGATCATCGGTGGGACCTTGAATTTTTTTAAAAATAAAGTTGAACGTTTAATACAAGATTGTGGAACAATTGATAAAGATACTGCCCAGCATTTATTTCCATCTTGAATTGCTGCATGCCCTCAACTTCATGAGGGTTTCCTCAAGATTTGAACGATGACTCTGCGCTTCCAAGGATCTCCCTCAGTGGAGAAGTTCTCACATGCCGCCATTGAAAAACGTCGTCAGCAGCTAATCACATCTACTTCTCCTCGACGCAGGATTGACCGACCAGTCAAGGTATAGTGGCAACAATAAGGCTTTTATATATATCTATCGCATGCGCAATGGAAGGTTGCTACCAAGAGTGCTAGTAGACAATGGATCGCACCGGTAGAAACATTTGCCCGCGGGAACACACTTGTAAAACTGGGGTTGTCCCACACCAAGTTAAGGGTCCAAAGGCCATGCTACTATAGTAAGAGGCTTCATGGTGTAAAGTAGGGAATCTATGAGAGACGGACTGGTCTTGAGATAGGACCCGCCCAATTTCAAGTGGTTTGTCAAGTAATGGATTTCACCCGGCTTTACAATTTTGTTGGGGCGATCTTTGATACATACTCTCGCTGCCTTCTCTCTTCATCGTGATAACGAGGTTCACCATGAATGACCAGTCGCCTGATCACGTGGTTTGCCTTCAAGATGATTGCATCTATGGTTGTCAACCCCCGTCCAAGGATGGCGTCAAAGCACAAGAGAAACTTTGTCTCCTCCTCACCATACAGTCGACATAGTTTACGTGGATGGGCCCTTAAATGGTGGGAAATCGTCATTAATCATGTTTTGACCGAGCTAGTGTGATGATGGCCAAAGAAATGACCGAGGATTCGAGATGGGAAAGGCCTTGGAAGAAATTTACAAGGAATTCCGTTGAAGCCCAAACTTCAGAGAAGAACACTTTTTGGACTTTTTTCATCCAAACCGCCAAGGATACAGCTGAGAGGCCGGCGGAAAGCAGAATCTACATCCTGCCCTCATGCATCGTTCCCCCGCCTCGAGTAATCATATCGAGGTTGTTTAAGAAAAGTCCGAACAGGATATAGAGACGGATTATCTCAATCGCTTTGTCGGGCTACCCTTGACACCGATCCAGAACGCAAAATGTGGAGTTTTTTGATTCCTCAAGATTATGCAAAATACTGCCGTATGCCGCCTGGAGAGGAGGTTTGCATCTGATTGTCCTTAGAAATGAATCATGCTTCAATATCAATCATGTCTTCAAAAATAATACTTGTTATTTTACTTTTTGCTTGTTTAAAATCATGTCTTCAATTATGCTTCCGTTACTATTCATCTTGCTCTTTGCTAAATGAAATGGAATTCTCTTGTCCTTCAGTTATATTCCACTCATTTTATTTTAGCACATTTATTTTATTTCTTCGCATGGCCTCAAATAAAAATCATCCCTTTGGATATCACCACTTTGAATTTGATGACGGTCTCGGTTATCTCTCATGAATATGAAGTTTTAGAATCAAATTCAAAAAAGCGAGGACGATACCGGGAGATGCGTGAGTATGAATCTATTTCAAAAAACCCTTGAACAATATGAGGAAACCCAGCGAACTTAGGGAAACAGAAATCATTAACATTGGAACTAAGGCAGAGGTTAAAGAAGTCAAGGTTAGTATTCATTTGAACATGGAGCAAAAGAAGAGATGATTGAGTTCTTAACTTTGTTTCAAGATGTGTTATGGTCTTATGATGATATGCCGGAATTTCTGACATCGCTGGTACGATTGCCTACCGATCCGAATGTCACCAAAGAAAGCCCGCAAGTTTAAACCAAATGAGTCTTAAAATAAAAGAACAAATTGTCAAACAATTGAATGCTAGGATTATCATGGTATCACACTACCCTATATGGCTTTCCAATCTGTCGGTTCTAAGAAAAGTGGAGAGGGGTGTGTTGATTACGAGATTTGAACAGAGCTAGCCCCAAGATGACTTCCCTCTACCAACATTCACATCCTTTGGACAACACCGCTGGGCATGAGATTGAATCCTTTGAGACTGTTTTTATTGCTGGGTATCATCAGATTTTGATGCGGAGAATGACCGAGAAGACACATCACACCTTGGACTTTCGCTACTGAAGTCATGCCCTTTGGTTTGAAAAATGCACGAACCTACGTCGTGAACTCATGACCACCCTTCATGATATGATTCACAAGTGAGATGGAGGTTTATGTGACATCATCATCAAGTCCAAAAGGGTTGAAGATCATTTGATTGATTTGAGAAAGTCGCATTTGAGATTAAGGAAGTACAATTTAAAGTTGAATCCGCAAGTGTGCCTTTGGGTATTACTGTAAATTGCTAGGATTTATTGTCAGCAAGAAAGGTATAGAAATAGATCCAGCAAAGATTATACATCCAGAGATATGCCAACCCGAAAACCCAAAAGGATGTGAAAAGCTTCCCGAAAGATCAACTTCATTGGTGATTCATAGCACGCTTAACATCTACGTGTGAACCCTCGTTCAAGTTGTTAAAGAAAAATGCACCAATGACTGGAATGAAGGCCCAACAAGCCTTCATAAGATCAAGAATTATCGCCATCCCCCGTCTAGTGCCACCAACGTGGGAGGCTCTCGATCATGTATTTATCACGTCCGATGAGCCGGTAAGGGTGTGTTTGGGACAACACGATGAATTTGGAAAGAAGGAAAGAGCCATCTACTACTTGAGTAAAAAGTTCACCACCCTATGAAGCTAACTATTCTTTCTCGAGGAGTTGTTGTGTTTTAGCATGGTGCTCAAAATTAAGACATTACCTAGGCCACACCTCACTTATCTCATCTCCCGTTCGACCCCAAGTATTTGTTATCGGAAGCCGATGCCAAGGCAGATGCATGCTAAGGCGGCGATGATGTTATCCCGAATTTGATATTGTCTTTACCACGCGATAAAGGCCAATTAAAGGGCAAGCAATAGCCGATCACTTTAAGAGAACCCAATGGAAGATGACTCACTCACCTTGCACACCTATTTTCCGATGAAGAGATCTTGTTTGTGGCTCGGAAGATATAGGTGAGCAATCAAGGATGGAGGTTATTTTCAGCTCAATTCTTTTGGGGCCGGATCGAGCCGTAATTTGTGTCGCCGTGAGAGGGAATTATCTGCCGCTGTACATTTCCTTGCACTAACAACATGGCGAGGTAAAGCTTGCATGTTTGGATTAAGGATGGCATTAGATATGGACATCAAAGATTTGATAGTATTCATGATTCGCACTTACTTGTGCATCAAACTCTCCAATAGTGGGTGACCGATTCAAAGATCATACCCACCGCGAGCCTACTCGATTTGATCAAGAGGTTTAGAGAGGAGCTTAGACATTCCTCGCAATGTCTTTGGGCTGCCTTGGCTACTTTGTCTCAATGATTCAACATCCGGATGAACTGAGTGATCGAGCCTATGGCTGCATCCAACTCCAAGAGAAGCACCCGCATTGCACTGGGTCACGCGGAGAACTTCGATGGTCACCCTTGGTACCATGACATCAAAGAATTCATCAAAACCGAGTTTATCGCGAAAGGATTCAGCCGCTGAGGTTTTCTCGGGATATCTTCAAGTTTTTTCTTAAATGGTGAGGTGCTTTACAAGAAGACATCCACCTAGGCTTTGAGATCGTTGATGAAGAAGAAGGCTGATTGTGATGAAAGGAAGTACATAGCGGTGTTTGTGGGCCCACATGGACACTTGTTGGCTAAGAAGATCATGGACTGGGTTATTTTTGGCTTACTATGGAGCATGACCGTGTAAATTTTGTTCAAAGTGTGTCAAATGCCAATTGCATGGTGATCGCGTTATACGTACCCTCCTGGTAACCATAGTACCACCGCTTCACTGGCCATGTTCGATGTGGGAATGGACGTAATGGAGCTATGTGATCCTCACCTTGAATGGCACCGCTTTTATTCTGCTGGCTATTGAATATTTCACTAAATGGGTGGAAGCATCTTACAACACGCGTGACTAAGAAAGTAGTAGCAGATTTCATGAAAAACAATATCATACATGGTTTTGAGTGCCGAGAACTCGATCACGATAATGCAACCTCAATAACGACATGGTCAGCCACCAGTGAACGGTTCAAAATCAAACACGAAACTCCGCCTATCTACAGATACTCAGATGAATGGAGCAAGGAGGTGCAAATAAGAATTTGAAGAAGATCATCATAAAATGATAGAAACCCACCGCGATTGGCATGAAAAGTTACCTTTTGCCTTGATGGCATATAGGACTTGCAATCCGAACTTCTTGGGCAACACCTACTCTCTCATGTATGGATGGAGCCGGTATTACCCCGAGGTTGAAATCCCATCTTCAGCATTCTAATGGAGCTCGGTTGGAAGAAGCGAATGGACTAAGCAACGCCCGAATGTCAACCATCTTTTGATCGAGATGTTGAATGCCATCTCACATGGAGCAATGTTACCAGTGAGGATGGCTCGGGCTTATAACAACAAGAAAGTTAGACCGCGGGTTGAAGTGGCCGGGACAGGTTTTGAAACGAATCCTTCCGATACAAGAGGCTAAAGGGAAATTAGGCCCGAATCTGGCCGGATCATTATTCAAAAGGTGCTACCTTGGAGGAGGCAAAGGTGGTTCTCATGGAGATGAGACGGACTTTTCCTCAACAATCAATTGAACACTGTGTAAAAGATTTTCATATGATTGAGCAAAGTTTTCTTTTAGAAATGGCCTCAAAAGGTGGTCTCCGGTGCCAAAGCCAACATCCTTTTTTTCCTCGCTTTAGTTTAAACACTTCAACCCCTAATTCTCCCATTTGAGCCTATAAAGGAACGGTTAATCATTTACCAAAACCCTCTGAGAACCGCAAACCCCAAACTGGGGCAAATTTTTCTATAATAAAAAAATTCAAGTTTAAACCTGCTATACACCACACCAAACCCCTTGCAAAAGTCTAGTGTTATAGACCCCCACGCCTTTTGAAAAAATTTCTGGAAAGAACTTTCTCAATCAAAGGCAAATGATGCAAATACATTCTATCCTGAATTTTTTGTCGAAGGGATTGTCTCACCGATGCCAACCACATTTTAACAAACATGTTTAAATTGACAAATTTAAGTCCGTCTATTTCACCTATTTTACCTTATCGGTCAACTTGATTACAAATGCAAAAAAAAAGAAGGGTACCAAGGCAAGTTTTGAGAAACTTGCGGTCAATGCAGAAAGGAAAGTTCATGGGACAGAAGTGTAGCGTTTATCAGGTTTTACCTTATATCAAACCCCTCCGTCGGTAAATTCCGGAAGGAGATGATATCCAATAAGTCTCGGCACGCTTTTGTTTAAATGGTTTTCACGGCGTTTGGCTACTATTGATTTAAATGTCATGTTTAGCATTCATTCTATGGTCATGATGCCATTTTAAAATAAAATTGTCTTTGTGCAAAACTTTTGCACATATTTTCATCAAAAGGGCATTTCATCAAGGACAATCTTCTTAGATTCCATGAAGGTATGGGTGATATGGATTCGTGTTTAGCGGGGCACGTAGCAGTCTACGGTTTGTAACAGGATTGACACCGGCCACCGGCGTCCAAGAACTCATGTGTTTACACCAGACTATTTTGAGATAAAAGGGGAGAACGGTGGCGCGTCGCTATTATTTCTTCACCATTTCTTTCTTTTGCGCAGAAGGGGACAAGTGGCCCGAGTCGGTCAAGTCGGAGAGACCGACTTCATTTTGAGTCATATCTAGACTATGGATTAAATCATTTTGAAGATTGATTAATTGCAAATTGAGGAAGGACAAGTGCCTTTTGGAAAATTTGGGAAGCGGGTTTTCATACACACTACTAGGTGTTATAACTCACAGCTTCTTTTCAAATTTTCTTCAAAGCATGGCGTACCGATGTTCCCATTTGAGCAACCTGAGATGCCGCAGGTGATGGGATGGAGTGAGGGGGACGATGGATCCATACCTCGATTTGCGTTTATTCTATTCTTACTTTTATTTCTTTTTTGTGTTTGATCTTGTGTTCTGCTTTTTTTTTTTTAGACATAGGTTTAATTAGAAATGTTTTGATTCATTTGTTTGCATCGTGAATGTATATTTTGTTTAAATTTGTCCTTATGTGTTGTATGTGTTTATGAAAAAAAAAAAAGGGGGAACCTTGTCTAAATTGCACATTTGCTCCAAATTGATTTGTTTTCAAATTTTGATTAAAAAGGGTGCAAATGTCAATTTTGGTTTACAATTGCTTTCATCCTTCGAAATAAAGTGTGATGAAAATCCTTTTCCATCTTACTCGGAAATAATTGTTATGGATTAAGACATTGGCATTTTAGAAGTATGTTTTGTAAAATAGTGGAAAATTATGCCCCTGCTTGTTTTCCTATTAAATGAGATTTCTTCTTTTATTGATTTTACAAGAAAATGATTGATATTGTTATAAATGATCCTTTTTCAATTGATGAAAAAAAAAAAAAGAGAAAAGAAAAGAAAGAAAGAAAGAAAGAAAAAAAGCAAGAAAAGAAAAGTGAGAACCTAAATTCTACTCCAATGATTCTAGTACTAAGTAACCGAGGTTTAGCATCTACAAATGTTAACTTTCACAAAAGCGGTGCTTGTAATTACGAATATGCAAAGCAGTTTGAAAAAGTAAAATGTTGAGTAACCGGGATCTCCACCTAAAAGTTGTTGATTTCGCAAAAGACATCTTTACCATTTGAGCAAGAAGGCATATGTCGAAAGTAACAGGAGTCTTCACCTAAAAGTGTTGATTTTAGCGTCATGAAGACATTATTGCAATTTGAATAAGAGGATGTGTTTCCAAATCCTTTTAGTAAAAAATCTGAGAAAATATGGAAAAGGCAAGCTTGAATTGACTATATGAGTCATTTGATTGCAAAATTTGGTGAAAGTGAGAAATCAAGCTTTGAATTGTTAAAATTGAGGTATAATTGTCTTTCTTTTACTGGACATTATGAGTACTTGATGCAAATTGAATAATTGCATAACAATGTTTTGCCTAGTTTATGAGGATTTGGATTTCCAAGATCATATGGTTTGTTTCAATCCCATAACTTGTTTGGATGAATATTTCCTATCACTTGAAAACAAGCAATGCTTCATAAGCATAAGTATCTCATGAATGTGTTTTATTGCATGGTTCTGATACATTTTAGTCATTCTAATGGTCAACAGCTGTGATCACAAGAGTTTTTACACTTTATGAAAAAAAAAAAAAAAAAAAAAGAGGAAGAAGAAGAAGAACTGAATTGCCATGGACTAATTGGTTAATATTTCATGACTTTTGCATGGTTAACGATTCAATTGGCACTGGGGCAATTTTGTTGAGAGAAGTGTTCTCCAATTTTGGATAATGCATTCAAAGTCAATTTTTGCCGGAAAAGATTTGCGGATCAAGAGGATGGCAACATATCTGGATTTGTTCCAACCCTGCAGAGGAAGGGTTTCAGTTACACTCTTCAACTTTCCAAACTCCATCAATTCTTGAAAAAAAAGAAGAAAAGAAAGAAAAGAAAAAAAAAAGAGAGAAGAAGAAGAAGAAGAAAAAGAAAAAGAAAAAGAAAAAAAAATCTTTGTTCCTATCAATCACTTGCTTTTCAAGTCAAGAAAATCAAAAATCAGAATTGCACCATTTCGTCGAGTGCATCATTACTTGCATTTTTACATTTATCATGTTTGAACAACTTGTGTTTTATTTTTCAAAGTCTGGCAATCCAGCATTTATAGTTTCATCTAGTCATTCAGGCTTGGGTCCAATCCCACCTAATAGTATGTTTAGTCATTCGTTTCGGGTCCAATCCCATCTTGAATCATATGTTTAGTCATTCGACTCCTGGTCCAATCCCACCTAATAGTTTCTTTAGTCATTCAGTGCTCGTCCAATCCCATCAATAGTTTTTTTTAGTCATCGTGCTCTAGGTCCAATCCCACTGAATAGTTTTTTAGTCATTGTGCTCGTCCAATCCCATCAACAAGATATCTAATCATTCAAGCTTGGGTCCAATCCCAATGGTATATTTGTATTTTCCCATCTAGTCATTCGGCTTGGGTCCAATCCCACCTGGAATAGTCCAAATTTGAAAAGAATTTAATTTTCATATTGGTTCTGACCGCCAGCACCTTCTATCCCTCGTTCAATTTAAATTTCTCATTCGCCGTCTACCTCATGCAGACCCTTCTATCCCTCTTTTAAATTTTATTATGCTGTCTCGACCCTCATGACCCTTCTATCCCCCTCACTTTAATTATATTGCTCTCGACTCGCAGCACCTTCTACCTCCCCTTCTTCAATTTAAATTTACTCATGGTGAGTCTCAGCTCACGCACCTTTCTATCCCTATTTCAATTTACTGAATTTATGGTCTCAGCCTCACCACCCTTCTATCTCCGTTTTGATATTTAAATTCCTCATGGTGAGTTCCTCACGGCACCTTCTATCTCCGTTCTTCAAATTTAATTTTCATATTGAGTCTCCTGGCACCCTTCTATCTCCGTTCTTCAAATTTAAATTCTGTTGGTGAGTCTCACCTCCACCCTTCTATCTCCGTTTTGAATTTTACAAGTTTTAGTACTCCGCTCATCATAGTTCATTTGCATTGGAACTACGCTTGACCTGATTCTCATGTCGAGATATCGAGGGCAACTCTACACCTAGTTCGGTCACATTATGCATTTTAGTTTGAAAAGTGGGCAATCTAATATTCCCGCTGGTTCAGATACAACCAAAAAACTTAAGCATTTATATTCACGTTTGTCAAGAGTTTCTTCGAAACTCAGACAAAGAGGGGCAAGCTGTAGACACCAAATTTTGACTATTTCATTTGTTTTCCTATGTTTTTATCTATTAATGTTTAGTTATTTATTTTTGAATATTCTAACACTTTTTTTCTCATTTTTGTAGGTTTTCTTAAAAAAAAAAAAAAAAAGTCAAAGTCAAAACGCGACCAAGCTATGGTGAGTCCGCTGTAACTAGTCCACGTAACCCATCGTAGAAAAAAAATGACGCTGGATTTTTCCGTAAGCTTGGATCATCCTTTTCCAATTGTATTTTCGATGCTTGAACGATAAGAAACCTATTTAAACATTCCCCAACTCACCCCTAAACCCTAACAACTCCATCTAACGCTCAAGATTAGCTCACCTCATCCCAAGAACATCAAAACCCTTAGTTCTAGGTTTGGGTGGCTATAAATAGCCTAGATTAGGGTTTAGAAAAGGGGTTGGAAATCTGAGAGAAAAAGAGGGAATTAGGAGAGCTTTGAGAGAGAAAAAAGCAGAGAAAACTGAAACTAGAGAGAAAAAGGAAAAGAAAGAAGAAAAGAAAAGCTAGGGTTTGACACTTGAGGAGCTTATTCTTGGAAATTCTGGCCTCTTTCCTCGGTTTAAATTCAAAGCTTAGTTCGTGTAGCATACTTATACCTTATTTACCTGCTTTGATCAGAAAATTATCCGATTTTCTGCCTTTGGTGGAACCAAGGTCTGAGTAGTTTTTCTTTTATTTTGGGATATTTGATGATGATTATCACTGTTATATGAGCATGTTAGTGTTTATAAGGCCTTGGTAAGGCTAGTAGATTGGTTTTACGCTTAAAATTAGACGCTTGATGCTTCGGATGATGTCTGTGATTCGAGAAATTTCTGGAAAAATGTTCTTCACGCCAAGATGTGAAGAAACGCTGGACTACTTACGCTGACAAGTTCAGCGATCCGCTTCCTCTGAATGTTTGAAGTTGTGAAAAGCGGACCTCTGCGTGGACAAGCTCAGCGTAACGATCCAAGCGGTTGAATATTTGAAGATGTGAAGAAACGATGGATGTTACGCATTGACCGCTGTCAGCCCCCCGTTTCTACCCCGGCTTCTTCCCTTCCCCTTTTTTTGCCTATTTGATGATGCGATGCTTAAGATTTGGCCTTCGATTTTATCTTGTTTTGACATGATCGAATGCGATATTTGATGCTTTAAATAGATCCCTTTGCCTCGAGGATTTTGTTTTGTGATATTGTCAAAAAACTGGAAGCAATCTTCCGATATTTTGAAGATGGGAAGAAACGCTGGTTACGCGTCGCTTCGTCCGCGTTCCTCTCGATCTTTGATTTTGCTCTGTAACGCTGTGTTGCGCTGTTGAGTCCGCTTGGTCCGCTTTCCTCTGGTCTTTAATTTTTTTCACTGCTGTTCTTTTCCGTCCGCGTAACCTCTCTGTTTTTGTATTCTGTTGATATTTCATGCTCTTTTGTTCCAGAATCTTACTCTACTTCCTATTATTATCTGTTTGCTTGCAGAATCTGTTTAGATACCCTTTCTTTGAATTTTTGATTGGTTTTCCTTTAAATTGGTACCTTGATCCCTTTTGTTCACATTGAGTCTTAGATAACCATTCCCATCATCATCTAAGGATTCAATTAAGGCCTCATATCAAGGGATGGTAACTTCTTTCCCCTATTATGTGCTTATTATGTGTTTTGCATGATCTTGCATGTTTTTTAAATTAAGTTTTCCTTTGCTTTTATTCATGTCTAGTCTTTATTTATGTCATTTAATTTTTGAGTAAATCATTTGGAGGCCTTGGATGCCAAGTTGTAATAGATAGGTTTAATTTGGCAAAAAGTGTATTTATTCTAGAAAATGTAATAGTTAGATTATTATTCCGAATTTTTCCCCTTAGAATGTATTTAGGTTCCCCCCAATGTAATAATTAGGTTTTTATATGCTTATTTTGCATGCTTGCATGATTATGTGTTTATTTGCTTTCCTAGGGCCTTGCATTTAGATATTATGCCTATGTGTTATGTGTTTATGTGTTTTATGTGTTTATTTGATTTATTATCATGTCTACATGTTTATTGTGTAAATATAGTGACGTCACCACACTAGTCCAACGCTAGTTGTGGCCTTCCCCTTCGATTTCTCACTAATCCAATGTTAGTGAGAACCTTTTGACGAGGGCTAGTCCAACGCTAGACCCTTCAACGCCGTTCATGCATTAGATACAAATTTCATACACTTTCCACTTTTAGAGTTTCTTTCCCATTTTGCATGTCCCTATTCTCCCATCCCGTAGACGAAACATCTCATTTAGTTTTCTTTTCATTAGATTAGTGCATTTAAGGCATTACCCTTTGAATTAGGGAAAATAGCGAGTATGGCTTCCTAGCCTTAGCACGCTTTTATTTCCTTCTATGAAAAGGAAGATTTAAAGTCACGAACTTAGTCCCCCGCACCCGTTATGATTGCATTATCCCTCTTTAGGACATACACGTGCATTATTTTAAAGACTATCAAATTCATTCTTTAAAAATCAAACTTTCTTCTTCATGTTTTAGCACTTCAAAGTCAAAAGTCACTTTTCTTAAAACTGCATCTTTTTGGAAATTCAAGTTCCTCTTTGCACTTAAAATTGACCTTTTCAAAAATCCAATTTCTTTTCTCTTGATATTTTATAAAAAATTGCATTTTGAAAACCCTATCTTTTGTTCATTCGAGTCTCATCATTTGCATTTTTTCGTGACCTCCTCGAGGGATCAAAATTGGATGACACAACTAATGTGATCAATTCCAATCAAACCTCAAGGAGACATTTTGCCCCTCTCGATCCAACATTAGGTCTAGGGTTTGCATCCATATAGACAACATCCAAATGTGATAAATTTTAAAGTTAGAATTAGGAAATTTTCAACTAAATCTTGCAACTAGCTTTGGCTAGGTTAGAAGGGTGCCTTAGAGACGAGTAACATCGAATCTTTGCCTTCCCTTCTTTCAACTGTGACCCCCGAACCTTTTTCTCTAGTTTTCAAAGACCTGGAGTCGTCTAAAAAAGGGTTTTCTTTGTTTATTTCATTAAATCAAAACTTTTTGGGTGACTTGGTACACCTAAACTCCATACCAAGTGGCGACTCCAAACTTTTCTAAAAACCCTTTTTCTAGACTTTTTGTTTTGGGTCCAAACCGTCGCATTTTATAGTCCCATGACCCCTTTCCATTTCTTTTTTCAAAAATCAATCTTTCCCTTTTCTACCCAACAATAACAAACATTTTTGGTGTTAAAAAATGGGGCGCGACAAGAACAACTTAGTACCATAGAATAGTGTTATGCATATCTAGATATTATCGAAGATCAGCTTAGATAAGTAAGACACCATAATCCTTGTTCATATATACTAAAAGGCTAAAAAAAATCTAATTTGGCAAAAGATTTTTGAACTCAGAATATCCAACCGAGAACACCAGGAATAGGTGTATTGGACTTAGCAAACTTAGGCAATAAGGAGAATCAAGTAACCTATTGCACAGCCAAAGTACCGGCTCCAGCACCATCCTGTTAGATCTAAACTTCTGGACCGTTCTTGGAAGAAACCCTAAAAACTGGTGTGTATATATATATATATATGTACGTACACACACACACACACACACAGAGATATATAAACATACACACATACGCGCGCGCACACATATACATATATAGATATACATATGTACACACACACAAACATGCACATGTACATATATAGATATACACATATTAGGACTTGCAGAACATACTGGAGCCTCAGCATCTGATCAAATATATCCAAAACAAAATAACATAATAATTGCTTTATTAATAAAAGTTTGTAATAAGTTAGAAAGTATAGAACAGAGAATAAAATTATTTGAAAACAAAAATAAAGAACTAGTTAGTCTAGAAACAAAAATTGATAAACTAGCGGAAAAATTCAGTAAGACACCTATAGACAAAAAAACATAAGAAGACTGAAACATATAAATGCGGATATAATGAGGAGAAATTCATTTTCAGGACTAAGTAGGACACTTGTAGAAAATACTTCAGCAGGAATATCCGCATTAGATAGAATAAGAAGACCTAGAGAAGATTAGAAGAAGTTGTAGATGTTAATAATGATTTAGAAATCTATAGAAATAATTGTATAACTCTTTTAAATCCTAAAAGTTATATCACGTAAGAAGAATAGAAGCATTCTTAGGGGAAATATAGGATTATTTAGGACAAGTAGAGAAGGGGGTTTACAAGTAACAACAGAACCTGTAACATTAAGATTAGTAACAAGTGACAGTATTAAAAACTTAAAAAGAATGTATAAATATTTACATATTGGTTTAATAGTAATAGGAATTAATGGATTAACAAGACCAGGCTTAGGTACAAAGGTTTTAATTACGTTATTAGACAAAAGATTTTCAAACATAAAAAATTCAGTTATAGCCACAATAGAAGTAGATATGAATAATAATAGAGGATTATTTTATTGCTGTCCTAATATCTTGCTAACATTAGAAGATGTTAAAAATACAGAAGTAGGAATACAAAGTAAAGGATATGAAGATTTTAAAGGAGATAATTTAATCATAAGTATAGGAACAATTGGTAGATTAACGTTAGGATAAAAAACAAAATATAATGTAAATGTAGAACCGATTATTGAAGCAATGACTAGTAAAGGCATACAACTAATAAAACCAGAAAAAGTAGATCCAGAACTAGCAGGCGAAAGATGGAACTTGAGTAACCACCCGTTTGGTTGCCACACCGGAATGACAATGACAATTACTATCAGAAACTCTTCAATCGGAATAGGTTTATGCTATTCCTTTTCAGGTGTTTGGTTTGGGGAAAGCAATGGGAATGATTATTGATTTTCTTGTTTGGTTTATTCACAGTTATCAATGGGAATGGAAACCTAATTGAACAACTATTTTCCTGTCCAACATTAAACAAAACAAGATTTATACATAAAATTAATACTGCAACCATTAATATATTTTTAAATTTAATCAAGTCTTTTATAATACAAAAAGACCTTTTACAATAATAAATTACCAGCTGTTTCTTTGTTATGCATAAATTACTAGTTGTTTCTTTGTTAAAGGTGTTTTACCTTAAACTACCAGCTGTATTTGGCCTTTTAATCTTCCACAGCGAAAATTTACAGAAACTTGCTAACTTTAATTACCCGAGCCAAGTACTTAGGTGCTTTTGTCTGTTTATGGCTTTTCTCCACAAAATATATACTGTCCTAATATTTATTAACATGTTCATGAAAGAGAAAATATACAGAAACTAGTGTTAAACTATTGATATGATCAAACTTGAAAAGGGAATAAAAAAAATCAGCCAAGCACTATCAAACGGAATCAATCCCTTGCAAAAGTCATAGTGGAGGTCCATTACCCCCAACCAAATGGGTGGTAAATTTGAAAAAGAAGATAGCACGATTACTCCATAAGAAAGTATATTTATCAAAATAATATAGGAAATACAAGTGTAAGGTTTCTTAATTATACAAAGAAAAACCACAGAAACGAAGAAGAAAAAAAATATAGAATTAATAAATAAATTAGTAAATGAAGAATTAGAAGATAGAATAATATATCCCAAAGAACTAGGATTAGAATTAACAGAAAAAGAATTAATGGAACTTGAAATAAAATTAGAAACAACAGGACAAATAGAAGTAACAGAAATTTTGTGTTACGACCAAGAAAGAAACGTAAGGGTAAGAAAAGAAACAAAATCAATAGAAAAAATAGTTGAAGAGCAAATAGGAATGAATTTAATGGATAATAGTTCAAGTTCAATCACACCAAATATACCTAATATACCAATACAATATAGACCAGGACAAGCTCTCAGAATGACTTATAATGAATATAAAGGATTACCATTATGACAATATAAATCAAAAGGAAAGAGACAGCCATTAGAAGTATTATGTACACACACACACACACACATATATAAACATACACACATACACATACATATATAGATATACACATGTATACATACATACGCACACACACACATATACATAGATGGATATACATATACATGCATATATATATATATATATATGTATATTATATACATACATATATATGTATACACACACACACATATATGTATATGTCGGGACGAGGGATGCCAGTGTTTATGCAGCCAAGTATGTGGATTAAGGGTGTGAACTCAGTAGTTACAACCTTATCAGTCCATGTATGATTGAATAAGCGTATAATCAACTATCACATGTGTGGATTGATTATTATTATGCTTACTTTGAGTTTGAATATATCAAATTCCAAGACGAAATGTACTAAATTTTACTTTATTAATAAAATTAAATTACAAGATGCACTGAGTGCATAAATTACATAATTGTTATCACATAGGCACTCTGTATGACGCCTTTTCATGATGGGGTTAACTTCTTCTACCGAAAATTGATATCTCTGTCAATCGCTGTTGTTGCTACTTGCCACCGAACTAGGTTCACCATTGCGCTTACTCTCCATCATCAGCATTTTTTTGATCTCTTCGATGGCATGAAAGAGACAGTCCAGCTCTTGCACGAACCTCACTGAGCCCACCCTAACAGTTGTATGCATCCCTATGTACACCACCTTCTCCATTTTGCGATGCATTAGCACTCTAAAAAATCTTTCGTAATCTCTATCTGTCGGTCTTTTTTCTGGTACACCATCTCTAAATGACCTCTGCTTATAATGTCTCAGTATCCCACACACACTACATGAGTTTTAATTTCTAACATACATAGCCTCCCATCTACTAACACATCTCTCGATTCCAACTGCAAGCTTTATTGATACGATCCTCGCCCTATCTTAGATGAGACCCGAATCACGCAAGTCCAGAGGATCTAGAAGATTGAATCAGATTTAGGCAGCGGAACTTATTCGTCCTTGGGCCACTCAAAGAGCGAACAAGCAGGTAGATAACACTACAATTAAGATGATTACTTGATTGATAAAGTCGATGAACACTTAGAACGTCTAACGTGCTCAAGGCTCG
Source organism: Gardenia jasminoides (assembly GCA_013103745.1). Taxonomy (NCBI): domain Eukaryota; kingdom Viridiplantae; phylum Streptophyta; class Magnoliopsida; order Gentianales; family Rubiaceae; genus Gardenia; species Gardenia jasminoides. The sequence continues at coordinate 3,451,037 of CM023096.1, read as the reverse complement.
CTTCAAGAAGCGTGAGAAGAACTCTCAATTTGATGGAAATTATGCAACTTTTTTATTCACCAAGACAAAAACATTTTAAGGCTGCCTATTTATAGGCTTACAAAACAAATCCTACTAAGCTAAGGAAAAGGTGTAATTCGGCCTACTTAAAGCTGGACAACCGAAATTAAACTAAGCTAAACTAAGCTAAACAACTTGAATTCTCCTAAGATACGACACAAGGCTAGTCGCTTATTCTCTAAACTAATCACACGAAATAAACACAAGAACTAATGACATTATTCGACCAACATAAACTCTAATAGTTATCTAACAAATGACACTAAAAAAGTCAAAACTAGTATTTGAGGAGTTCATGTAATTCTTGCATCATCTATAGTTGGCATACAATCCGATCACATTGTTTGGCGGGAATTCAAGTTCAAATTCAAATTTAACATATTGATGTTGGAGTCTTCCAATTTGTGTTTCGCTACTCATGGACACTTGTTGTCGTTGAGAGATGAGTATGAAGTGCCGTAACAGTGAATGATGATCGAACATGTCATCGGAAACACGTATTTTGATTGTAACTGGTCGTGCACTTTGAGTTGCGTATCAAATATGAGTACGGGATCTTGTCGGTGCTGTTGATCGAAATTTGTCGAGTGTATCATATTTTGCAGTGGTTGATGAGGGGGGAAAACTTCCGTGCCCACTACCACATATTTGAGGTGAATGTTGGGAATGATATCCTAATAATATGTAAATTCAATTATATTTGTGCTTCGGATACCTTAGACTTGTACTAGCCTATAATGGAGTGATCGGCAGGTATTTCCATTGAATTTCTGTGTTCTAGCACTCAATGAGAATAAGGAAGATGAATATTGTGGTGTTGTGCGATGAGGATGAGACGATGCTATTTTATAGCCAGTCGGTGTTGTTTGATGCGTGGAATTATAGCCAACCGATGACGTTACCAAACTCAATTGACAAGTATCCCTCGTATTGGGTGGAATTGGTTGAGTGAATAGTACTCCTTAAGAGTCTCCAACATCCTATATAATATTACTAAGACGCTTGCAGCTTCTACGTGTACGATGAATAGAGAGAACATGTGGACTCCACCTAATATTAGCGGATGGTCAGGATTAACTCGTTGAGTGGCTGAGTGAGGGCCCCCTTCTGTCCCACATGCTGGTAGGCACATGGGTCGCCGGGTACTATTGTCATGTGTCATCATGCCATGTGCTGCTGCCACTTGTTAGTGGCCCACCATGGCAACCATTCAGTGTGCCGTACGAGATTTAAATTTTAAATTCAAATCTCGTAGGATAGATATCTACTAACAAACAGGATATTAGTGACTGTTAAATATTCAAAAAGTGGGTAATATGTTGTAAAAATGTACGAGAGGAATTATGGATGATTGACACTTGATAGGCGCTGGCCTATCACTCAGCCATTCATTGAGTTAATCTTGACCGTCCATCCATATTAGATGGAGTCGACGTGTCTCCTTTATCTATCGTACACGTGGTACTCCGAGCGTCTTAGATGTATGGCTTCTATATAATTGCCATTTTTCTTGAAAAAATCTTTTCATTTTCGCTGAATACATTTTTTAATTATGATTTTACTTTTTATATATCAAATTATTACATGTCCTTATCCCGTCACATTGTCACTCGCAGTCAATGCACCATCTGTTACATCCTCGTCACATGAAAGTTAGCAAACCAGCAAAATCTGTAACGCTTGACACCTGACAAAAACAAAAGCCGACTGCAAATGCCAGCGCGTTTATGTTAGCCGCAATTAGGAGACACGCGTCAGTAACTTTGCATACTGAAAAAAAGTCAAAGGTTTATTTACTCCCGGTCGGCTATTCACCATCTCCAATCCTTTTCAAGACCACAAAAGCCCGTCCCAGTTTGTCACTGTACCTTCCTTTCCAATCACAGCAATCCAAGAAAGAAAATCACCAGAAATAATGGCAGAAAACGATGGAGGAATTGAGGTGATTCATTCATGGTCTGCTCCAAGGTCTCTCAGCACCAGCCTTATGTACTCTTTTGCTCAGGTACTGAATCCTACTCAACCCCTTTTAAAAAATGTTGGCATTCATGAATGTTTCTGTCGCCTTTTTTGTGGCTTTTATTTTCAACCCATTTTCGAGATATGGTCATTTTCAGACACAGATTATGTCTTGTTTTCACTTTTTTCTGAACCCCCTTTTCAAATTTGTTTCCATTCTTTCCATCCTTTCTGTTCTTTTTTCCTTCTTCTGTGCTGCTTTTGATTGTTTTGGTTATAGATTTGCAGTTCAGTTTATATGTGGAATGTGGAATGAGTACTCAACTGTGTTATAAGAATTTTAATTGTTGGTGATTTTGGCCTAATGGTGGTTGTCTCCAGTCTCACTCTTGGATTTCTTGATTTCATCAGTCAATATTTGAATTGTTTATTTCACGTGTTTGCATGGACTCTAGTTTGTGCTAACTGAAAGTATATGTGTTGCTTCAAAACTGTTTAATCACTAGGTTAGTTACTCAGTTTAATTACAGTCACCTCCCCTGTTGTTTGGCCCGTATGCTAATATTTTCACAGCATGGAGAAGGGTACTTTTGTAATCCCATATCCATTTGTTGCTGGCATATCGGTGGGAAAGCTAGATGGTAGAGGCCTGCCTGCGCCAAAGGCTTTTAACTTGATATGACCTTGAAATAACCTCAGAATTGTAACAATCAGAAAGTAGATTTTTCTATTTATCACAAAATCTCAGTCTACTAGTACTATTGTACAACCAAAAATGCCAAAAAGTGATATGAAGAGGCCTCATCCAAATGTAACTTATTTGATTAGCTCATCTGTGCAAAACTTGCACGTATAGTCTTTTGGTTAAACTTTCTGGAATTAAAGTGTCTAGTGTGTGCCACTTCTCTTAGGAGGTATTAGAGCTAATGTACTAAACAAGTGGTCTTCCAGAGTACAATTCTTGTATGCGACATTAGAGAAACATTAACCATGCTTGTAATTGATAAAAATTGTCCTCATGGCTGCAAGTGTTTAACAAACAATCTGGAATTCAGGCTTCACGACCTCATTAGCATGAAGTTCAGTTGCTAAGTAAACATCATGGTTAGAGTGTCATGACAAGTACTTTGGTAGCAAACAGTAGATGTAAGAAACTGGTGACAAAGTGCAAATGCCTTCATGTACAATTCAATTTTGGTAGCTTAGTTGCATGTAGATCTACTTATCAAAGGACCTTGCATGGCTTCATTAACTAATTAGTCAAAAGATTTTCATTGTCCATTCTCATAGTTGTGTAAAGATAATTTGATTTTTATGTGTGGGAAAGAAGTCTGGTATTGTTTGTCGGTCACTGTTTCTTAATGGCTCCTGTAAACTTTTAATGTTTTGGTTTGCCCAGAGAGATGATGCAGAGGTGCTTGATGAACCACTATATGCAAATTTCCTGCTTGTAACAGGATTAGAAAGGCCATACCGACAAGAACTTCTTTCCAAGTTGGTACGCCCATATGGAGCTTTAACATGTGCAGTTTGAATTGTGGAATCAATTTCTTTAATTGTTTTTCTTCTCAATTTCAGCTGTACAATTTCATGTTTATGCCCCTAGTTTGAATTTTGCTGCTTTACTATTCTTATTCTAGCTTTACCTTGTGATGCTGACATGCTCTGGATTGTCCTTATTACTGAACTATGGGATAATTTTACCCTACTAGCAAAGTTATTTGTTCATATAATATTTTGAGGTGCTTAGCCAGCTAGCCTACTTGGTGGTATTTAAAAAAATACAAAATTCAGAATCGAGTATACTGTTCTTGAGGAAGTTTGTGTGTAGTACCAATGACCTTATTGCTATCTGCAGAAAACTTCTTTGACGAGCTGAAGGTCAGGTACATTAGGCTTGGGAGAGAATTTTGATCTGGGAAGCTATACGAGACATATATTAGGTTACGGTGTTGATTTTTAAGAGATGATGGTCACCAGGAGTTGTGTTAAAGCATTGAGGCCTAAGTGTTGCCTCTGCTAGGAGGTTAAGAATTTTGTTTCTTCTTGGGTTGTGTTGAAGATTATAAGGAAGAATAAAGGTGCACTTGTCAGATTGTTGTATTGGTAAAGTTTGAATGAATGAGGTCTAGGTCTATTCACCCCATGTCATGACAAATAAAGGCAGAGAAAAAGAAGAAAGACCCTCTTAAAATTGTAGGAAGAACTTGTTATGCATAAATTACTAATGGAAGTGTTCTTGAACCATCTACAAGGATACAGTCATCTAGGATTTGGGACTAAAACCTGCTTAAGTCAAATTATCACATACCAACTGCTTAAGTCTAGTACCAGTAACCCTTGACCTAAATGCCTAATCCAAGTAACTCATTGACCTAGGATATTATATTCTAATCACATCCTTTACAAACTTTGATGTGGGACTTGGGGGATCTCACATTCATTTCCTCAAGTTGAACTACAAAGAATTACAAAGACTGCATTTTTTAAAATTGTAGATAACGAGATTAGCAGCTCTAAACCAGTTGATAATTTGACAAAGCTTTCCACACATAAAAGTTGCCAATTAGTAGAATATGCAAGAGCAGGTCAGAAGTTTATTGCAAAAAAGTTGTGCTTTTCTCTAGCTTAGACAACTGTATGTTGCAAAGACTTACTTTCTTTCTTTTATTTTATTTTTTTCAAGTTCTTTTCATCGACCTTGATTTCCATGAGATGGCATATGTTCTATTTTGTTATTGAGCTTCTTATAAGCTTCAGTCATTGTAATCTAGTTGTTATTCTGAAATGAACAGGAATCTGATGGAAATAAGGTGGTCAGGGAGATTATTTTTGGTCCTGGAAATAAGAAGTATCGGTTTTGTAAGGTAGCCTTCTCATACTCCATGTTGCTGGCCCTTTCCTTGCCTCTTTATTCCTGCTAATCTGTCTCATATTTTGGTCTCTTTGCCTTCATGTTAAGAAGATTTTCTCATCATGTTACTGCATCATATTTTAGGTTAATGTAGGTATCAGGTGGGAAAATATACTCAGTGAAGTTCCTGTTTCGTGGTTATTATGTTTTGACGGTGTTGAAATAGGTGATTGTTGTTCTTAGTGTCCTTTTCCACATTTTCTGTTCAAGAACCAGTACCTAGTAGAGTACATGAAGAGTTGGAAAGACAAATTAGGCTTAGTGATATAGACTGGCTTCTTATTCCTGTGAGGAAGAATAATATGCTAAGGATTGATCTACACGTATTCTGGTACATTTTGCAATTCTTCTGACTTTGAAGTTTCTTGAAATTCAATACATTTTTGAGTTTCGTGTACCATCAATATCAAGAATCATTTGTTTGATGTTGAAGGATGAGATTTTTTTTGGATGATTTTGTCATGAAATAGGAACTAATTCGTATCTTTTCTTCATCTAATTCTATAGCATATGGCTAAACAACTTCTACCTGGTTTGACTGAAGATTTGATGAAGAAAGGAAAGCACTTCATACTTATCCGGAATCCTCTTGAAATTTTGGTGAGTATGTACTGTATTACCTTTAAGTCTCATCTATTAGACTTGAGATTTACTTTGCAGACTGTCTTGATTGCATTTCGTTTCAACAATAAAAAACTCTTTCCTTACCTAACTGCACTTTTGTTCAGATAATGGGTTTATTTTAATAGTTACTTCATGGCAAGAGCCTGAGAATATGCTTTGGATATTATGACTAAGTATAAAAGTTTGTAGGGCAATAACTTTTTTATTTTTTGGGTCCGTTTTTGTTTCCCAGTAGATAACTGTCTATTATTGTCATTTACTGAATATATTTCCTATATTGGTTGTCAGCCGTCCTTTGATAAGGTTGTGCCGCCATCCTTTTCTGAACTGGGATTGGCAGGATTAGTCTCCATATACAGTCAGCTATGCGAATTGGGAAAGCCTCCAGCAATCATTGACGCAGCAGAACTGCAAGCTGATCCTGAGGTCCTGAAGAAATTTCCCCTTCTGTATGGATTTCCTTGAGGCATTTTCTTTCCTCTTCTCCTTCATATGCGGGTTTGACTTTTTTTTTTTTTTTGTGTCTTCGGGCTGTTTCTTCAAAGTAAAGCTTTGAATTCTGATTTTATCCAGGATGTCAGGTCATTACCAGTTCAATGGCCCATGGTCTAAGCAGTGTAGGCTGGTCCTGGCACTAAATTCCTTGTGCCTGTTTCTTGATCTCATTTTACACAAAGAAGTACAAAGATGGTTGTGTTGGCCTGGAAAAGAATAAAATAGCACCAAAAGACATATAAAACAAGAAAACAAATAGACACTTTGCTCTTCTTCTTTAGCTTCCAATGTGGAATCTAGAGTACTAGTCCCTGCCAAAACATTTCCATCTAATGTGGAGTTCTTGCCTAAATGGGCTTTATCATGTTGGAGCCTAGTCCGGAGCTTATAGCTTTCTCCTTATAACCATGGGGTTCTATGTAATGGGGCAGAGGTTGACTGTGGTTGTGTTCTTTCTTCCTCCCCTTCCTGTGCTGCTCTGCTCCCTTGCTGCCTTGCCTTTTTCCTTTCTTTTTTTTTTCTTTTTTTCTTTTAACAATAAGTACAGTTTTATCTTGATAGAAGGTCTTATCCTACTTGAAACTTAACAGTGGCCAAAGCATTTCATATCATTTTTAGGAATTTTAAGCTTAACATGTAAACCTTGTAAAAGCGTGATTGTCAGATGATAGGAGATTGTTTTGATTCGACTGATTAGAAAATTTTTATCCACGTACTTGTAGTTAATAGAGCGCATTAAATATCAGTTGTAAATTATTTCCTGAGATTGAACGGCTGAATCCTTCTCCTCCTTTAAACGTTTTTGTTGCCTATTGTCCTTCTGCAGTTTGCTTTACGTCGACTTTGTGAAGATCTTGGGATTCCTTTTCAAGATTCAATGCTTAAGTAAGCCAAAGCGATGCTCAAACAATCTTCTCTCTTAAGCTTTGCTTCTAAATTATTAGTAGACGTCATTGTAAATTATTATCTTAAGTTGGTATTTCCTCCTTCAGTTTTGAAACAAACAACTTGAGTTGTGTTAGGTGATGTGGACAAAATGAATGGAACATGTTCTTGGATAAAAAGAAATAGAATTGCATATGAAATCTTGGTCCTCTAAGTTGGATCAATCCGTTTTTGGTTTCATCGTAGACATACACCACAAATATCTGAAAGTACATGCCTTTTGGAGATTACCACATAGAGAATGGGCATTGATCAAGCAACCGGAACTGTCGACTACGTGCCATTATTATTTGGGATTCACAAATATTTGATTTTATCATGAAATGTCACTAAGAATCCACAGCAGATACTAATAATATGGCATTTTAGAACTATATTATATCGTAAATCCTGGTAGGAGAAAAGTTTTTCAGTCAGGAAGATGATTCCTTAATGTATTTTACAACCATGACCTCATTTAGTAGTCTTCTTGGTAAACTTTTTAGATTTGCAGCAAGCATGTATATGCAGGAATTCATTTTGGGATAATAGATGCACATGCACACAGATACAGGCAGGCATATATACAGATACCTGTCTTGCAAAAAATCTGATAATGTATTACTCTTTCTAATGCAGAATATAGGCTTTAATTTTGCCCCTGCTCCCACATTGTTCTTTGTTTTTAATTAAATGCCATATTGTTTGCTAGTTGCAAATGATAATATTAATATTGACTGTTGACCAATTTAAACTTTATACTTGTAGATGGGAAGCTGGGCCAAAATCAGTTGATGGTTTGTGGGCCCCATGGTGGTACAAAAGTGTACATGAATCAACATGTTTCACACACAATACAAAGTATCCTTCGGTAGGTAGTGTTGCAGTCAACTACATTTTGAGTGGATTCCAAAGTCATATATTCTTGCACTTTGATATTGAAGCTTACAGAATCTAAGACTTATGAAGCCATATTATGTTCTGTGGAATCCAACTTGCTTGCATATGTTGACATTTTTAGCATGACAAATCCTTACACAGACCTTTTTAATCCAAACATCTTCACTCGTCCACTTTCTATACTGGCTTTTGGATTACCTCACTTGTAACTAATTCTTCTGTTCCTCTTTCATAGCATTGTCATAGATATACACACAAGTCACTAGCATCATCTTATTCTCATGTTAGATACTCATTTTAGAAAGTGAGAGTTGGAGTTTCATAAACTTGAGATTCCTTGAGTTGATCTGTTTATAGAATATACTGAATCTGTGCTTCAAACAGCCTAGAATTCTGTTGTTTGTATGGTTTAGGATGCTGGATTATAAGCATGATTTTGAAATTAGAAGTGCTATTCTTAGCATGAGATATAGAAGGGGCAAAACAGGATGATCAGATACCATTTATTTTTATTAGCTCAGTATGCACGTGCATTGGAGAATAGTAACAGATAACCTGTACAATGCATTAAATCTCTAAAAACCATTTCTAGTTTCCCTTTGATTGTATATTTCTTCTGTTATTTCAGCCCCTTCCACAACCCCTGTATGACCTGCTGGAGCAAAGTTTACCTTTCTACAACATGCTTAGGCGCCAAGTAAAACGGAGGTCTTCTTTGCCTTCTCCAAATCTTCCCGTTCCTGCTAATGAGAAGCTGCTTGCTTGGGTTGGAGATGAAATTGTGCCTCGTGAGAGTGCAAAGGTACTTTTTTATGGAACTTGGAGGGAAAGCACTTTATGAAATTACAATGGAAAATAAACCCTATTTAGTGATTAATGTGTTTTCAAGGTTAATGAATCTGACCCTTACAACTGGAACTGTAAAGGTTTCAGTCTTTGACTCAGTTGTACAAGGTGGTGATGCAGTTTGGGAAGGGCTGCGGGTGTATAAGGGAAAGATATTTAAGCTTGAGGAGCACTTGGACAGGTTAGTTAAATTAAGTTAACAGAGTTTCTCGAATACTTGGTTTTCAACTATCTGCATATCTAAATTACTGTAATATACTTTGCACAGAGATAGAAGGATTCAAATGCTAAGATTTGAAAAAATTGTCAAAAATGGTTGACTTTGTCGGTGAATGATCGATTGTATATATTTGATTTCTAAGCTCTTTATTAAAATTTAATAAATAAACATTTAGTGCCTTTGCTAGATCAAAATGTCTTTCTTCTAGCTGAAGATTCCTAGATTGTACTAGCTTCAATAATGGACAAGGGGCAAAAATTAGCAAAATTCGTAAGTGTTAAACAAAGAAACTGATGCAATTTTTTCTTGATCCTTACATCACTCTTTTGAATCCTTGTCTTTCACCCATTGCAGAAGTGATTGTTTCTGGATTGAGTGGCTAATGCTTCTCAAATCTTTTGATGTCTAAATGAGCTGTTGGTTCGTATACTTTGTACTTGTTATACTTTTTTACTGGATGCAATGTATCCCAATGCACTACACAGTTGAAAGTTGTCTTTTCTGCTGAAATAATATGCTTGTAATTATTTAAATTGGTAGTATACAGGCAACCTAGCAGAATCCTCAATCTTACGTCTTGTAAAGTAGTTGATATTCTTTGCACAAGTGAAAATTTTGTTTTTATGATTGTTTACTATAAAAAGATGACTTTTTATGCACAAGTGAAAATTTTGTTTTTATGATCGTTTACTATAAAAAGATGACTTTTTATCATTTCTTAGTTAAATTGGTAGTACACAGGCAACCTAGCAGAATCCACAATCATACTTCCTGTAAAGTAGTTGACATTCTTTTTAGAAGTTCAAATTTTGTTTGTATGATTGTTTAATACCAGGGTGAGTTTCTATTGTCTCTTATTTAAGTTGCATGGTTCAAATTTGTTCTGGATTTATGCAGTGTAGTGTTAAAGATGAATGTCTTGTACGAGTAAAAGATGACCAGTTTAACAGAGTAAATAAGGAAATCTAAATTGCTAATTTCATGTCTCTTGTCAGATTGTTTGACTCAGCAAAAGCTTTAGCTTTCAGCAATGTACCAACTCGTGATGAGGTGATGACCCAGTATATTTCTTTCATTTTCTTATCTCCTGGCATTATGAAGCTATAATGGCAAACAACTTTACTAGGAAGTTTTAACTGTAATTGTACACCTAAGATACCCTTGATGTCTGGTGCTGAAAATTGTTATTCTTGATGAGTGATTCTGCCACATTATGCAGGTTAAGGAAGCTATATTTAGAACTCTCATCTGTAATGGGATGTTTGATAATGCACATATCCGACTAACTATGACTCGTGGCAAGAAGGTTTCTACTTGTCATTTATCTTTATCTTTGTTACTGTGGAGATTTACTATGTAAAAGTGTCCTATTTCTTTTTTATTGTGAAAATATTCATTTTTACAAATTTACTAAAACTTTGTGACTGACATTTTATTGATTTTTCATAGGTTACCTCTGGAATGAGCCCAGCATTCAATCTTTACGGATGTACTTTGATTGGTATGATGGACCTAAAATTTTCATAGACGCTATCTGCTAAGTGCTAAGGCCATGGCTCTAACTATTTGTGTATCTGACTTTATTTTGGTTACCACATGGTATTGTGGCTCCAAAAGAATTGCTGTTGTGATATGTGGGTGGAATTCTGTGTATTTCTTGGTACCTCATTCTTTCTGAGTTATCATCGTTGAGAATTGCTGGTGTGATGTGGTTGGAATTCTGTGTATTTCTTGGTACCTCATTCTTTCTGAATTATCATCGTTGATCTCCTTTATATATCTATATGTTCCTTAAGCCAAATAAAACATATTCCAGAAGGAGATCGTGAAGCCTTCTAGCCCAGTTGAATAGCCAAAAGATTTATTTCTATTTAGTTGTTTCTTAGCATTAAATTTGTGCCTCAAAATTTTCTGTTGTTTTTAATGTCTTTTGATCTAAGACTTCCTTTATTTTATTTTATTTTATTTTATATAATGTTATGAAGGAATGATATAAGGATACAATTTCTATGGATTAACTAGTTGCTAGTGTCATAATTTATCCAAGTTACATCCAACATGTGGGACTGTCAAACAAGAAACAAAAAAGAAAAAAAACTGTGAGACTGTCAATGAGGCATAGCAAGCTTCATTTGCAATTCAACTATTGTCTAGGCCATGTATTTTTCCCTGATTCTTGAAGAAGCCTACAACTTTTTTCCAATCTTACACCAGAAAGACCTAAGCAACCTAAAATCTTTTAAAAAGAATGACTGAATCCACTCCAGATCACTGGTTGCCTTTCTTGACAAACTGACCTTAGATTTGGGTATCAGCAATGACCTTGACAATTTTTGATATTTTTTAAAATTATTACTTGGTCCTTCATACCAGACTAAAGATGCAAGATAAGCATCTTGATAAACAGCCGTAGAGATGATTAACAATTTTTCTTGATACTGGCATCTGACTGATAGAGTTTGCATGTGCTATTGGGAATAGGTGCTTCTGAGAGACCTCCACCTCATATATTTGCATCATCTTACAGGGTGTAGAGGGAATATGTTAGTTAATGTATCATCTTTTTTGTCATGTATCAGCGTTTTTGTCACCTTTCATTTCCACCAAAAAAAAAAAAAAAAGTACAACTACAACAATCTGGTTCTTTACAAGAAATTTCTCTAAGTGTAAAAAGTTGCCTTTCTAATTAGCACTGGCAATTAATATACTTGAGCTGAAAATTTTGCCATAAGGTGCTTAAGAACCAATCCTAAATTAAGGTATCTAATATAGCACATTGGCTATCTTACTTTACTGTCATTGTCTCCTTTGGGTTTTGGCAGTGCTTGCTGAGTGGAAACCACCAGTCTATGATAATACAAGGGGAATAACTCTGGTGACAGCAACCACACGACGTAATTCACCAAATGTAATGTTTTTAAGTGGTTTCTATTGTTGCCTTCTAGTTTATGCCATATTCTTCTCTCCTTGGTTCTTAGAACTGATTCCTTCAACAAATTAAAGGGTTTGACAAGTATGATTGTTTTCCATGAGAGGATTTGGAGTTATGCATGGACTAGCATGTGCTATTTTAATTATCATAGTATTCTTGTTGTCACGATTTACATTGTGACATATGACATCTGGCATCCTAAATTTCTTATACTGATCCGATTATCCATGTACATTTGTGGTTTGCTTGCAACATCATGCATTATGCTCTGTGACCTAATGTCAAACATGTGCATCCTTCAACACCGTGACTGCATTCTGTCTGACTTTCTATTGTCAGAATATTCTGTTTGATACTCAAATTCATTTGCTGAGTTGATATATTGGAAAGAAAATTCATCCAGGGTATATTCAAAACATGTGTCTATCATAGCTCAATACAATCAGCCAAGTGTGGTAGCTTATTTGTTTGATAAAGTAGGACTATTTTTTTCTTCCATAATTGCTTGACACAAGCAATTACTGAAGTCTCTTTGTCCTGTTTTCTGCTGATGCTCATTGTTGTTGGATGGAACTTATTTTGAATTGGGAAAAATGTAACATTTTTAATATGAATAACAAATTTTCCTTATCTTAGCTATAATATGTATTAAGTTTGAAAGCATATGCGTGTGATTTTTAATATGTTATACCCACCAGTGTCATCATTAGCACACCTGTACCCAATAACCACCATTACTTCCAGCCCGTAGCTGTATCATATCCATTGACAAAAGATCGCAACACCCAGAGTGTAATTTTACTGGCAAGAAGATGTATAAGAATGATGGATGTAGACCACAATAACAGAGGCAGTCCATATCGTAGATTTGCTGTTGTAATTTGGTCATCTGATGCTAGTTCTTCAGGGTTTGTGATGATATTGTTGGTAAACTCATATTTCTTCCTTAACAAGAACTTCTATGCAGTCTGGCGCTTGATTCCCAGGTAACCACATTAATGTTTGTGTTTCATTTACTGCATCAACTAGTTATATACTTATCTAGTGGTGCTGTCTTTCATCTTCTTGAAAACTTTGATAGTCAAAAAGTGATCGATTGTGCCATCTTTCTGTGTACAGCTAATATTGATAAACAATCTCTCCAAAGATTATAATGCAAGGATCTTCCTTTGACTAAAGTTTTATGTGAGAAAATGAAATCAATGCTCACTTTTGCAGAATTTGGATTCCAAGATTCACCATAACAACCTTCTTAACAACATTCTTGCCAAGGTATAATCTTATTCCAGGTCTGTAACTTGTTCTTGAAAGAGATTACAAAAGTTCCTAATCCAATGTTTTTCCTGTCAAATTCATATGATTGGAATCTTGTTCTTGACTAAGATGTCACACCATGCAACATGATGAACATATAATATCGGAGAACTCTTCACTAATTACCTTCGTGTCCCCTCTCTCATGCTTTTTCATTTTGTATCATAATTTGAATTCTTACGAGGAAAAAAATAGTGTGGATGGATTGTTTTGATCCGCTGTATTTTAAAAATTGACATGTTTTCAAACAGAAAAGCAAACTTGGAAGAATGTAAAAAGAAAACTTGAGGCCTTCAATTGTGGAGAAAAAATAATGATGAAAAGTTGTCCAGTCAACAATTTCATTAACAGGAATGTGGTAGTATGCCATACTCTTCGTATTGATATATAACAATGACAAGTTAATGTTGCCAATTTGGTGCAGATAGAGGGGAATAACGCCAACGCTGATGATGCCATTATGCTAGATAAAGATGGTTATGTGTCAGAAACAAATGCTACAAATATTGTAAGTTTTAGATACCAGCTGCATATCTTTTTTTTTTTCCGGTTTTTTTTTTTTTTGGGTGGGTCCCTTCCCCTTCCTTTTCTCTTTAATGGGGTTTTGTTGGAGCCTCGTAGAGATGAGCTTACAGCATGAGGAATTGTTGAATCCCAGAATATATTCACTATATTCAGTATCTCTCTCTCTCTCCCTCTCCCCTCCCCCCCAACACCAAAGTTGGTCCCTGGGTTTTGTGGCAATTATCAGGTCCAGGCTTGTTGCAGCCTGTCTTATTGGTTTCTAGTTGTCTATCAATACCCACCAGCTCTTGGACTAATAGAACTACTGTGTTTGTGCAGTGTTAGGGTGGTGGTCTAGTTGCTTCTAGATCTGCAATTTTTCTCATACCTCTTTGAACTATTTAAAAGAGAAATTACTGATTGGTTTTCCTGATGAAGTATTGTAATGTTGCGTGTTGCAGTTCTTAGTCAAGAAAGGTCGTGTTGTGACACCTCATGATGATTATTGTCTTCCTGGGGTTACTCGAGCAACGGTAAGCTCCATAATATTCTGTTGGATGTATTCTGAAGAAAGGCATCTATCTACATTTCAGGAGTGGTGTCATAATTTTCTCAGAAGTCACTTCTGACACACAAAGAGACAAAACATAATTAAGGCAAGGCATCTATTGATGCTTGTTTTGCTTTCTCTTCCAATTTGGAAGCTAAAGTTGTATGCATTTGGTTTGTGTCTACTTCCGAACATCCAGAAGACTGGCGTGGCCATGTACTTCTTCTTGTGAATGTTTCATCTTCAATGATGATGTAATCAAAACTTGTTACGTGTCATTTGTCTTATTGTTAATCTAATATTTGTTTTGGGATGTCTGCAACTGCTTGACTCTTATGGATGTGACTGATATTTCTTGGACATTAACACCTACAGAAACAATTTTTTATCATACTATGGATAAATGGTTATAATGGTGGTCCTGTATAAGCCATGAGTAACTAGGATGGTTATAAGGGTTCCTATCTGAAAGCATTTAAACTCCATATTTTTACCATATAGACTAGATGCGGAAAAAGCCATGAATATCTTCGGTTAGCATATTAAAGGACAATATTCCACATGTTGCTATCTCATGCAAAAGCTTTATGGCATCTGCTTGCTAAGTGTAATGGTAAATTTCACCGTATCCATATGCTTGAGCATAAATATTTTTTAAGTTCTGCAGGTTATTGACCTTGTGGCAAAGGAGCAGTTGGATTTACAAGAGCGGCGTATTAGTTTATCTGAATTTCATACTGCAGATGAGGTCTGATTTTGTTCTTCCAGATACCTGCTGAATATCCCATTAAGGAATTTTCTATTCTAATTTCTTTTAGGGAATACTTTGACAAAGTTTGTGAATACTCAAGAAATTAGTAAGGTGAAGCTTGTTCTATTAGGCCCAAAAGCTCATCAAGAGGACTGATCTCATATTTACACTAATGATATCCATTGCGAAAGGCTGCATATATGTTCTTCACACATGCGTGCGAATTTCTGTCAGAAATATAATGCATCCCCTTTTCTTGCACACAATGAGGTTTACAAGTAACTGCAAGATTTAGAGAAACTTGCACCAGTAATGTTTGGATTCCCTTTCAAAAGTTGGTTTGCACATGCAAGACTATCCTGGCACCATGACTCAGTAAATTTTGTGCTTTCTTGGCAAATTTTTTTTTTCAAGATAAGCTTGGCATATCATGTTTAATGGAAGTGTCACAGGTAGCTCATCTTTTCTATTTTCCTGTGGTTGGAACTCCTTTATGAAGTAGTATATTCCTACGCAAAGATACAGCAGGGGTTTGCTAAGTCTTTTCTGTCATCTTTTGCGGTTCCATTCTTTCTTGTCATATAACATTTGTGATGATGCAAATTGAACTGGTAAAATGATGAAACAGTCCTTGCTACATCAACCGACTAATGATAATTTTCTGAAACTTGCCATCACCTCCTTAAGTCATTTCACTTCTCAAGTACATTGTGATTTGTAAGTTTCATTCTTGGACAGTGTGCTGTTCTAACTAGTTATCTTGCTTCCAGGTCTGGACTACTGGAACCATGGGAGAGCTTAGCCCGGTATGTCATGTTTTCATATCCATGATTACGAACAGTTAAGGTCATCTTTATAGCCTTTTGATAAACAAACTTTAATCATTTAATCAGTGTGACATTCCGCAATCTAGTGAGTTTTATGTTTCAATTGTTTATGCACCAGATTCTTTGTCCTTCTTTATTGTTTTCAATTTTTCTTTGACTGAATGAAGGTATTCATCAAAAGACTTTGGTTTGTAATCTGTTCTTTAGGTGGCAACATATAGAAGCCTAACTTGTTCTGTCCCTATAGCTACATATGCTGTCAAAATCCAATTTGACTTTATATAGTTGGGTAATACCAAAGTGCATTTGTTAAAAATGCAGCTTAAAATGATGTTTGAACTGATGTCATATTTAATCCATTTATTAGTTAAGAGGAATTGCTGTTCAAAGTCCTGATTTCTTAATATACTCATTGTAGTGTAGTAAATTAAATATTCTTGGCCGGAATGAGCAAAAGATGCTTCAGACAGTTGTCATTTCATATCAGCCAATGACAGATCTAAAATCATCAAAATCCTCTGCATCAATTTTTTATAACATATGCTGCTGGTGTTTCTTATGTTGATCAATGATGTAGTCTCATGAACCTGCACTAGGTTATTAAAATTGATGGGCGCATAGTTGGTGATGGCCAAGTTGGACCTGTGACTCAAAGATTGCAGAATGCTTACAAGAAGCTGACTGAAGAGTCTGGCGTCTCTATACCAACCTATCAGAAAACCTGAATTGAGGTTCTAAAGGTGTGTCCATGGTCTCTTCTCAGGTTTTTCCATCGTCTGTTTTCATTTGCTCTCTTGTACTCTCTGTGTGTGGCGTTGGCACTCCTACTGAAGTTTGGTGGTTTAATATAACAATTGTTGGCATCCAAACTAGTACCTTTTCTTAGGCTGTTGTATCTTTCAGTATGCACCAAAACAACTCACTGCTTATGCGATGAACATTAATCTGCTGGCCACCTGGTCCAGAAGATGTCACTTTTGTATGGAAAAAATCTGTTACATGTAGTTGCTGAAATGAGGCCTCCAATATCTGTTTGCACCTCAAGATGGTACTACACAAAATATTAGGATAGCTGCCACTTTTTATTTGCTAAGTAAATCACCACTGCATTTTAGCATGCTGCTTGAACTACTCAAGTGCTAATAAGTTATTCAACATTATTTTCCCTTTTGATTTCGAGTGAGTCCCTCTCTGAGGAAAGTCGGATGCCTTGTGTTAGTCAGAGAATGGGTTACCAATTCAACAACATTTGGAGCTAACCTGCTCATAACTCTCCAATAATATGGGTGAAAATATTCGTAAAATGATATACAGAAAATAAAGAAACTTGTACTTTTGGCTAGTACACAGATGTAAATGAATCAAACATTTCAGTAATGGTTGCCCAAATTGTATTGGGCTTATAAGAAAACAAAAAAATCATAGTAGGAAATTTTAATATTGTGAATTGCTCGCTGATTTACTGGGGTTAGATTATTTTTTTCATTACCAATTGCATACTAATTGTTTTTCTATTCATGTCCTTTATAAAACAAAAGTGAGCAGGCTGTCAAGGTTGACAAGATTTCGGCTGAAAGAATTGCATTTGTATGGCTGATTCAATGTAGCAGCCGAAAGCGTGGAGTTGAAGCAAAAATCGCCAGGAATAAATTATCATTGATAAGGTTTAATGTGTGAAGAAATAAGAGATGACGGGGGAAAATTGCTCATTGTTATCCATTCTTGTCACTGGTATTTTCTGTGAATTGCAGCTTTGTCTACTTTGTCATAACGAAGGGTAATTTGATGATTTCTCCACAATATTTGTCTCATCTTGTGCTGCATTATCTTCTAAGTTTCATTGCATCCAAATTCCAATGACAAAGCTTTGAACTCGTTAAAAATGTTATTTCTACTGTTGAACTCTGTTATTTGGATGGAGGAATTTTGTCCTTGTGATGCCTTTAGGAGTAAAGTTGGTTGAATTCAAAATCTCTCTTTGGGCTGTCAGTTGAGTAGTCAAATATCACACTCTGCAATTAAACAAATTTCAAACCAGGTATCAGAGTACTTCTTTGGTCTAAAGGGCCTATCTTTCTACTAACCTCTTGTACAATCTAGTTACCATACTATACCATAGTGTGGTATAGATGTTGCCGATTGATTTAAAAAAAAAAAAAAAAGGCTATGGCTATTGGGGTCATCTCCACAATATGGACTCCTGTTAGACTTCCAACGATAAGAATAGAGAAACCTTTTGAATTATTGTATGGGCATTGCCTATTGACCCCAAAAAAAAAAAAAAAAGCTATGGCTATTGGCAGGGGTGTGCATCGAATTCGAAATTTTTTGAAATTTAGATTCTGGAAATTCCGGCCGATTTTGATTTCGATTTCATCAATTCCGATTTCGAATTCATTCCGAATTGAATTCAGAATTCGGTAATTAACCGAATTCACCGAATTCGGTACCTTTTTATATTTCTAATTTTTTTTAAAAAAATTTCTGATATGCTAAATAGCCTAATTTAAATAATTAAATAATTAAATATATATTAATTATATGTAACTAATTTAATTAGACTTAATCTTATTATATAGTATTAGTCACATGTATTATTTTTATATTAATATATATATATATTATTTATTATTATATAAACAAATTTGAAACTGAAATCGGAATTTCTGATTTCGATTTCGATTTCGATTTCGAATTATGAAATCGAAATCGGAATTTCCGATTTTAAAAGTCTCATAACCGAATTCGAACCGAATTCGCCCAAATCGAAATCGAAAAATCGAATTAACTTCCGAATTCCGATTTCACCGATTTCGAATTTCCGAATTCATTTCGAAATCGGTCGGTAAATCGGAAATTTTCACATTTGCACACCCCTAGCTATTGGGTTCATCTTCAAAATTTTTGTATCCTCTGGCTTTTGATCTCCACAATTTGGACCCGTCCTAGACTTCCAACCACAAGAATAGAGAAACTTTTGAATTACTGTATAGACATTATTGTCGATTGACATAAAAAAAAAAAAAAAAAGGCTATTGGGGTCATCTTCAAAATTTGGTAGCCTCTTAGGCTTCCAAGTTCCAACCATAAGAATACAGTAACGTTTTGAATTATCGTATGTTACTAAAGAATGCTAACAAAATAATTTCTAGTTGTCACTAATACTGCGCCATTTTTTTTTTTTTTAAATTTCTATTCTCATGGTATGCTTTAAAAAACTGAGGGCCACCATCAACATAACATGGCCCCTCCCCCATGAACTTGGATGACAATTTGTAACTTAGTTCCTCCAAGGAAAAAAAATATTCGAGCTGTTAGGGACCCAAGAAAAAAAAAGAAAAAGTTTAATATCCATAATGTTTTTAAAGAAATGGAGTCTTCCAAGGTATCTCCCTAAGATGTGGTTTTTACAGAGATTTCTGTCCGATGTAACAACTGTTTGCGTTGAAAATTATTTGGAAAAATACCTTAAAATAATTTGTAGCACTTATGTTGATTTTATACCTTTTATAATGTGATATATGTGATCTAAAAAAGTAGCTAAAAATAATATATGATTGGAAAATGTGTTTAGTGATGCAACAAACAATTTTCTTTTTCAAAAACATTGGCTATCCAAACACATTATTCTCTAATTAGTTGGATGTTAGCAAGGTTTACCAAACTAGAATAGAAAAAGTCATCATACAACCAAGCGAGACAACCAAATATGATAACTAAAAAAAGAAGAAGAAAAGGGTCAAATGATGACGAGGAAAATTAAAAAAAAAAAGTAGCAGAGCATTAAAGTGCTCTTTTTCTCTCTATGTATGTATAAGAATTTTTTTTAAAACTTTTGTTGGACTGGTTCCTTTAAAAATAAAAAAGAAAAACCTAATTTAGTTTTCAACATCAATATGCAACCAAATTAAAGTGCTCACTCTATCTCTTGGGATGTAGGAAATATTTAATTGTTCAAAATATGGTCACATGTCGCCAAGTCTGATTTCGACTTATGGAGTTAAATTGGATAGTAAGACGGGAGGGATTATAAACAGGAGGTTTTGACTTTAAACCCTTCCACTTGTCAAAAAAATAAAAATCCGATTTCGACCCACATATTTCCATTTGTTTTGAACATTAAGTGTAGCCCAAATCACCCAAAAGGGAGTGCACACATACACATGAAAGAAACAAAGAAAGACAGAGTGTAGCCCCAATGTTATATTCTTGGTGTGGCACAAGGACATTGCGCTTTTTCCAATTAGTTTGTGATAGAAAGTTGCTGCCCTATTGAATGATTTAGATTTCGTGATTTAATAAGCAAGAGCACTCTTTTTGGCAACAATGACGATGGCATGCCTGAATGGCTTCCGCCACAGTACCGGATGCCAACATTGGTAGATAGGCACTAGCCAATAGCTGTTACGGCCCCTGAGTTTTCCCTCTCAGCCTTGCAACATCAACAAATTAAGCTCCCAGAAGGCCACTGATTCATTCTCCATCCCCGGTGGCAACTCATACAGAATTCTCTTCCCAGAGGCTTGCTCGACCCCATCATCCACCCACCTATAGATTGTCAGAACCTATGCCTCATCCAAATGGTCCAAGTTCTTCAACAGGATTTCAGTGCAATCCAGTCCTGAGGCAACCTTCTGTTTCATCTACTGCCAACCATCCATTCGACCTGCTTATGGAAGAAATTTGAGGCCATGAAACATGAATGCTTTTCCTAAAAAGGAATATGTAAATTACTGGTAGATGAATGCTAGAGTTCTTATCATTTTGTATATTGACTGAGTGGGGAGGAATTTGCTATCAGCATTCAGGGATGAAGAAGTGAAAGGGAAAGGGAATGAGAGAGAGAGAGAGAGAGAGAAAAAAAAAAGAATGGAAAAGCAAGGTGAAAGGAAAAAAGAAAGAAAATATAAGGAATAAAATAAAATTAACCATTTAGAATTTCACTTGCCACCCATCACATAGTGGATTATAAATCACTCTTTCACACAATTTAAATTAAGACGGAGCTATCTTGTGAATATTTTTAAACTATAAAAAAGTAAGCTGTCTCTTAGCAATACCAAGAGAGGGTTCTGTGTATTTTTTTACCATATTTGCATGAGTGCAATCTTCATTCTAGTTGGCCAACTAAATTTATTTGCATTCTTTTTGCGATTAAGGATGAAACTTTCTTAGTTTCTTTGGTAAATAAAAGACAATGTTATTTTTTTTAAAGTTTAAGTATTTTTTTTGGATATGTTTACTAGATTTTTATGTATAGAAGAGATTTAAAGGCTCAAAGTATAGAACTTCAATTTTTTTAAGTGATTGTGTAGGGAGTAAAGAGCGCATAAGACATTGATCCTTGCTTCTTGGTGAGGCTAAGATATATGTGTCCAGTCTAGTAGTAGTGGGATGTCAATTGTGGGAGAGTGTAGCCATGCTAGACAAGAGGGAAGAGTGAAGGGAAAGTGCCTGATTGGAGGAGGAGGAAGAGGAAGAGTAGTGTTTGTGTGTTTTTTCTAGGATTGTTTTTTGGTGTGTCTTCTGAGAGTTTATTATAAATTTTGTTGGAAAAAAATAGTTATTTGAAAAAAAAGTACTAATTCAAACAGAGTAATAGTTTTTTTTTTGGTTATATTACTAAAAAAAAATTGCAAAGTAAGATATTTAACGTGTTGTTGTAAAGTAGATTATTACATAGTTTAGTTAATCAATGACTTGGAATTGCCCGTATGTTGCACGCAAACATGATACAAATGTGTTAACTGAAATTGAAACATTATTCAAACCATAACTGTTTTTAATTATCTGGACTACTGATAAATTTAACTAGAAAGTTTGTAAAGGCATAAAAATATATAGACAGTGAGATGGTTTAGAAATTAAAAGATTTTTGGCTAAGTAAGATTTTCTTGTTAAGACACAGCAGTGCAAAGTAATCTAGTAAATGATGCTAATGAAGTAAATTTAGTTACTTTGATCCGATAAGTTGTCTGAAAATCTGTGAAAGAGTATAAAGTTGTATGCCTCTTGTGGAAACATAGTTTCCCTATAAAACATGTCTCTTAACAAATTAACTAGAATTTGAACCACTGATTATTCTTGTGAGATAATTAGGATATTTGCTAACTCATGACCTTTGCATTCCATTAGGCTTGATTCCATAGCAAGACTATTTTTTTAATTTTTAGAAAAACGATGACTTTATTTATACGAAGTTAAAGTTTGACTTTCCCAAAATTCTATAAACATTAAGCTTGCAGATCAAGAAAACGAACACAAGGAAAAAGAAAAAGAAAAACTGAAGAGATCACGTCTGATCAAGATTACTAGCCCAAAGAAATCATGAATTGTCTTTTTATTATATGTTGCATGTGTTTATTTACGTAATTATTTGAACTTGCACCTTTTTTTCGGTAGAGTTTTTAAACCAAGTTCTACCTTTCAATTTAATAGTTTATAGCTTCCACGCTTGATTGGTAGATAGATGGTTGCATGTTAGATATAAGGCACCTTGTCAGTCTTTCAATTTATGTATGTTTGATTGTCATCCTTAAGTTGCTTTATTTTATTATCCTAGGATGCTCCATAATTTCTATTAGGATTTAGCCACCTTTGACTTTTTTCTAAAGAAATTTTCCTTATTTAGTTTACCACTGGAAGACCCCTTTTGAGCCTTAACCTTTTCTTTATTTACAAAATGCAATTATACCCCACTACCTCTCTTTAGATTTTCTTTTGGACCCTTCTGTCAAGGCAACGTCTTAGTTCAACTACGTGAAAATCCCAAGTTTAATTGAAGGCAATAAAGTGCCGTAGCAAATGTTTGCATGAGCAGGAAAATGAAGAGAAAAAAAAAAGTGCAAAAAGAAAGAAAAAAGAAAGAGAAGCTCCGGCCTAGCATGCCATGAATTTTCCTTGATGCATAAGTGCTATGGAGTAGTGATGAAAGCTGAAAAAAAACAATATGGCTTGCACTTGCTAAGTAGATGGAGGGAGTTGTGCCTTGTTATTGTGAGTTTGGAATTTCTTTCACGTAGTGAATTTTGGCGTTTACTTGACATATTTTCACCTTCTCACTTACTTTTATCCTGCCCTTACCTTAAGCCCCATTACATCCCTTATAAAGTCCCTTTGATTTTTGCGTTAAATTCACTCTTAGTGGCAGAGATATGATATATGAGCGATCATATGGTAATGTCACTCCATGGTGTTGAATTGAGAGTTAAAATTCCGCCCTATACACTTTTGTGATGAGTGCTGGTAACTTGTGAAATTGTTGAACTTGGTATATTTTGATTCCAATAAAGTTGTTGAAAGAATAAGTTAATTGTGCTGGTAGGGATTGCTGCGAATTACTCGAATTCTTGATTGTATTTTTGAGCTTGATTATGCTTGAGGACAAGCATAATTTAGGTGTGGAGGAGTTGATAGGGTGCATTTAGTTGGTATATTTGCTTATACTTTTCCTTTAATTTTACCAAATATCATCTTATTTGATTGATTCCACTTACAATTGATATTTTGTGTTAATTTCAGAAATTGGAATGAAAAGTGCTTAAATGAAGATTTTCTAGTGGTTTGCACGGGAGGCGCACCTAAGTTCAGGGTTCAAAGCCAGAGAATCGGGATAGACATCGGGCAGTTTCCAATCCAAGTCAAATTTCAAATTGATAGCTGGGGGGATTTCCTTAGTTCGTATTTTCCTTTCTGTTTTCTCGAAAAAATAGGCTTCTGTTTTAGGTGATTGGTTTGTATCAGGATACTAGAGATTCTCTAGTGAGCAGGGCCGAGAGAATAGTCTAAGAAAAAAAAGGCGGATTGCTTCCCTTTGAGCAGAGTCCTTTTTCGTTGGTTTGGCGGAAAAAAAGGGTTAATTACTTTCTTTTCAATTGCCTTTGGTGGTCTCCTTGCGAAGGAAGAAACGAAAGTTTTCTTGTTCTCTTTTCTTTTCGACAATTGGGAAAGCAATTGTGGTGAACTCCAAACAGATTCTTGCATGGCTTGTTCTCAGTTAATGGAGAACTAATCTCGTATTTCTAGTCAAGGGACAACTGAGAATTTGGTTCAACTATTACTGTAAGATCTAATCGACTTAATTTATTTCTTCTATTCGTTGGTATCTATATGTTTTCTACTTTTATTGGTTATAATTATTGTATGTGATTGAATAGATGTGCAATATTTGATTATTCACATAATTTATTTGCTAATTAGAATAGTTGAATTCATAATTGTTTGACTATTCTGATCCCGGTAGCAACGGGCATAATTGGATTTGTGTCAGAAAAATGTATAATTTAATTTAAATAAGCCCTCGTAGCGTGTTTATTAGTTAGAACAAGGTTTCTCTAATTTTTAATGCAATTAGGAAATTAAATCCTATGGTCGTACT
Organism: Gardenia jasminoides; assembly: GCA_013103745.1. Taxonomy (NCBI): domain Eukaryota; kingdom Viridiplantae; phylum Streptophyta; class Magnoliopsida; order Gentianales; family Rubiaceae; genus Gardenia; species Gardenia jasminoides. The sequence continues at coordinate 3,426,840 of CM023096.1, read as the reverse complement.
TAGGGTTATTTCTAGATTAGGGAAATAGTCAATGGTCGTACCTTGACTATTGAAACAATAAGGAGAAACTGATTGTAGGATCATATCAGTAGTTAAAAACCTGTTTATTAATGAATGTTGAGATTATATTTACATCAATGATTAGTTACCTGAACCATCTCTGAAGTGTATCCTTTGCTAGTGTTTGTCTCACTATTAGTCTCTTTTAAGTATTTTTGGCATCTTATTACCTTGATATTATTTTGTTAGTCTTTAATTCTCGAAACTCTCCCGTTTCCCTTTAACTTAAAAAGGAGCGAATTTTTCCCAATTCCTGAGGATACGACCCTACTTGCCCTGTATACAAATTAGTAATTTCTTGTGAGTAAATTCTCGTATATCAGATTAAGCAAACTCTTCGGAGCCAAGGTGAATCAAGTAACCCATTGCACATCTAGAGTCCCTGATTCAGTACTAGAATTGACTTGAGGCTATTTTTGTTGGCAACTAGGTTTATTATTATTGTTATTATTATTGAATAGATTCGACACCTGTCACTGTTCACGTCAAAAGACAATCAAACATGGTATGAAGCAAGTTTGGGGAAAGAGATAATAATGGAGAAACATGTGGCGTTCGTAGTAAATGCCCGCTATCACATCACCGCACATTTGCTCGACTGGGCTAAGCATCCATTCTTTCACTTCCCCAGTATTTCCTACCCCAACTTGGTGCGGGAATTTTATACCAATGTGGTGAATAAGGATAACCACAGTGCCAATCGCATCATTTTGGCTTCGGGGTACACATTTGATCATAGAGCGTGATGCGATCTCTACTCTCATCAATTGGTGTGAAAATTACAAAAGAGTTTCGATCACATGAGCCCTGGAAGGTAGCAGTGGCAGTCAATCGATTAAGAGGCACCTACTAGACATCTAGAGGAATGAAGAAGTTGTTCTTTGCATATAGAGGAATGAAGAAGTTGTTCTTTGCATATTCATTTTAGGACCAATATCACTTACTCCTCTACATCTTTGCCCATAATGTTTTGCCCAAGAAGAGTGGAAAAAGCGAACTGAAAATAGAGACATATACTTCGTGGACAAGAAGATCATGGGCATGCGCACTCATTTGACTTATCTTTCTTTGCCTAGCATTATTATCATCTATTCATGAACGACAGCATGGATGAAGGCCGATGACTCTTGTTTTGATTTTAATTGCCTCCTCTCCCTTTTATTTGAGAAGAAAGGCGTGAACGTAAGTGGAGAGAACAAGGTGAAAACCAAATCTACTAATGAGGTGAACACTTCACTTTTGAAGTCATTGAAGATCTCCACTGCTTTTGGAGCAGAGTTTGTCCAAGGGGAGGGGTGTGGTGAAGCTTCTACTTCAGCAACTATGCCAGGCACCACAACTATCACCACTACACTAGTGGAGATTCCTTCCACTAGACCATCTACCTCCACTCCTATTCCTCCTCCGCCTCCGCCTACTAGATCTTGTTAGAGCGATATTTTGAATGCCATTTGCTACATGGAGATGTGGGTGATGGAGCAGATTGATAGACATGTGCAGCGGATGATGGAGTGCCTAGATAGACATGACACTCAGATTCGGGCATTGGAGGATCATTTTCATATTGCACGTCCACCGACACCTATCCATCATCGAGAAGAAGAGGGTGCCTCTAGCACAACGCATGCTGACAAGGGTGATCCGTATGAGGCAGGTGGTGCACATGGAGATGCGACTAGTGACGCATCCGGTGACACGACTTTTAGGAGCTGCACCTGGTGAGGAGAGGACTTCTCTTCACATTACAATGGAAGTTGGTGGCCCGATGACCTTTTAGGTTATGTATGTAATATATAAACCTTTAAACTTTTTAGTAGCACTTTGTCTTACTTTCATTTTTAGTAATTTTATGAGTTTAAATGTGGCACTTGAGTAAGGTTATGGGGATCAATAGATGTTCATAATAGTAGATATTCGTGAAAGGATTGTCATGGATCTTTATTCCATTTATAGAGGAGTTTTTTTTATTATATCTATTCTCTTTATGTTTATTACCTACAGATTGAGGACAATATGTATTCTAAGTGTCGGGGGTGAACTTAGCCTTTATGTGTTTATGTGCTTGATATTGTGCTTATTGTGATTATGCTTAGTGTGAAATTGTTTGTGGTGCATTGCAATTGTTTGAAATTAGGATTACTGCCAGGGAGTTTGGTCCATTTATAAGGGGAAACTTTGTCCAAATTTTTTTCAAAACTTTTCCAAAAATTTTATTTACTGAATGCTAATTTTCAGGTATTTGAAGTCAATTGGGTCATTAATGTTCCAAATTTTTTTTTTTGAAATTCCCCTAGTTTTAAAAGTTAGTGCAATATTCTAAGCATGAGCACCTATTCTTTCGATGATTTAATTGAATAAGGAAAGTGCAAGAACTTCACTCAAATTCACCTAAATTTGTGAGGCTTTGAACCAAAAAGAGCGTTTCATCTAAATAACTCTAGTTTCAGTTGTTGTTTGTATATCACACTTGGATTCATTATTCTAGAACTTGCATTGTTTGTAAACTTTGAAACCACATTCTTGGATTAAATGCATGAAAATAATAAAGGCAATTAGGAAATTATCATGTTAAACTTTCTAAAAGGCGGACCTTGCATACATACTCCCTTAGAAACCCAATTTGAGCCTTGACCCTTTTCTTTGGATTTAACCACAAAATCATCACCATTTGACCATTCTTTTCTTATACCCTTTTTGTTAACGTTTTATCAAAGGAATGTTTTAGTTTTAAATGGATGTCAAAATCATGAATCCATGGAGATAGAATTATAAGTGTGGCAAGTATGTTTGTTGGTTCTTCTTCTTCAAAAAAAAAAAAAAGAAAAAGAAAGAAAAAGAAGAAGAAAAAGGGAAGAAGGTGTTAAAGGACTTGAAGTTAAGTCATTGCTATGTTCATTTTACTATGGTATCCACCTTGGAAATTCATGTGCAGATAATTCGAATTTACACCCTTGTGATGAGTTTTAAGACATTACCTTTGATAATTTTCACCAAACTTACCTTTCATTTACCTTTCCCTTTAACCTTAACTCTATTACAACCTTGTAAAGACCTTTAGATTCTAGTGTTTAATTCATTTTCAAGTGGTGGAGAAGTGACATATTTGCAAGCTTATGGTTATACTTTTCCAGTGTGTGATTTGAGTGATAATTTTTTCCATACATATATACTTAAGCGTTGAGTGCAACTTTGATAAATCCATTGTGAGGAATGTGAAGTTTTGCATGATCCAAATTCAATGATAATTGCTACAGAGTAAATGTGCTTATATGATGGATTTGTGCTAATGATTTTGGAAAAGGTATTGCTTGAGGACAAGCAGTGTTCAAGTGTGGGGAAATTTTATAAGAGTTTATTTTACCCATAATTAATATATTATTTGGTATTAATTTTATGGTATTTTCTAGCTTTATTTAGGTGGCTTTAGTAATTTTTGGAAAAAATTCTCCAAGTTACATTTTCTTAAAATATAGCCAAATTCAATGGATTAATGCTCAAATTGGTATTGTTCTTGTAGGAAGTGAAGTTTCATTCACTGTTTATGGGTTAGTTGGAAAAGGTTTTAGTCGAATTTTGTCCAAACAACTTTGAATTTCGAAGAAATGTCGAAGAGTCAGAGTTGCGAGTGAAATGAAAATTTTTCAAAGAGAAAACACGGGACGCTGATCCGAGGATCAGCTCGGATCAGCCTGGATCCAAGCCTTGGAATGGAATCTGAAATCAGAGAATTGATCCGACCTCGGATCGGGTATAGAAGATCCTTGAATTGTGCTTAACAGGCAAAAATATAAAGCAGGGAAAGTGGAATCAAGGGGTCAAAATTGATCCGGCCTCGATCTGGATCTCGGATCCATATTTCGGCTCAGCAACTTGGAGAACAAGTTATGCTCTTTTGCACTTTTTTTTGACCATTCTTTTAGAAGAAATTTCGGATGGAAAGATATAAGGAAGCATGGAGAATTCAAGAAACACCTTTTGATGATTTCAAGATACAAGTTTTACAATTTTAATATAATTGCTTGGAGCTTTAATTCTCTATAAATAAGGCCATTATTGAGCTTGTTTGGAAGCGCTTTTGAGGAGAAGAAGGGGAACACCAAAAAAATGTAGTGATGTGTCATATTTTATATGTTTTTGTATTCTCCTATCACTATATTTTATAGAGATTCTATCTTTTAAAGTCCTACTTAAGTGTGCTCTATTATTTTGGCAGGTTAAACAACACTTCGACAGAAAATGATGCAAAAGGAGCTTAATTTAGAAGGAAAAATCTTAAATACAAAATTAGTAGCTAATGGGTGCTGTGATGGGTCCCAAACTTAGGGCCAATTCGAGTTGAAACTGATTTTAGCTGTATTAAATAATTAAGCAATAATGGGTGCGCATCTTGCGACCCGTTTGAGGACTCAACATCCTCTGGTCATATGAGTTTTAATGTGAAGTGGGCCACTCAATTCCAACCTAGTAACCCTACCCTGAGAGCTCTATACATACATGTGTTATGAGTTAGTAAAGGAAGCGGACAGAGAGGACGGCCATAGGCTGCTACCTTCTCATATTCAACATCCGTAGGAGTAGATTAGACTAAAATTAGAATTAGGATTTGATTATGAACATATTTATTTCTCTATTGAGAGAAGCATTTAGTTAATTCTCTATTCAAACCAAAGAGTGAAGTGCTTATTCCAACTATTGTGAAATGGGGTTTGATATTTTTAATCTTTAATTTGCTATTTGTGATTCCTTGGTTTCTATTATATGCTGATGCATGTATAGTAGAGTAAGTGGCTAATTATTCTCTTTACATATATTTTTCCTATCAAAATACTAATCTTGATCTGTAATTGTCTTGTATTGGTATTTGTATGTGGCAAATAAGGTTAGTGATTTGTTGTGCCCTTTTGTGGAACCTTAGGGGGAGTCATGGTGTTAATTAAATGACTACATGCGTCATGGGTTGCTATCATTTTTAAATGATTCTTGGTTCTTAAAGTTGTTGTTAGATTAATTAGGACTGTGTCAATACCTAGATTGTCTAGTAGCAAGAGTACAACTTGGGTGCGTCATTCTTATTGTTAATATCAGAGAATCTTGCGAGTTACTGCTGCATCAGGGTAACTTAGGCTAAATAGTTTATTAAACTTTGAATCTTTAAATGTTGATAATCAATCGAAATAAAGAACTTCATGTCCTTGGTTTGGTTCGTTGCTTATTATCTTTATCTTCTCTTATTTTTGCCTTAATTTAGTTGTAGTTTTGATTATTTTAATTTACTTTTTATTATTTTAACAAAGAAAATTCAAGGTTTCACTGTTCCCTGTGGATTTAACTTGAGCTTCCACTACTACATATTTTGAGAATTCAGCAATTAATTTTTGACAGTCACGACAAGTGATCAAAATTTTGGCGACGTTGTCAGGGAATAGTGCTAACTTTTGCTTTTCTTTATTAATTTTTACATATTTTATTTTTGATTTATTATTTTTATTGCCTAAGAATTTTAAGTGTATCTGATCTTTCCTGCAAAGTAGTTAAAAGAAACAATGGTTGGTACTTGTGGTCTGAACGGGACACTTACTGATTTGGTCTCTTTGGTTTACCAATTAGAGAGGAATGTGCAAGTGATAAAAGTTTGTAAATTTTGTTCATTGGCACATTTTATGAACATTTGTCCATTACTTCAAGAAAATCCGTACAAGCATGTCCAATTTGGTGAAAGAATGCATGATCCACCTCAAAGGAGTTATGACCAGTATTCATATACAGACGATTGGGATTGGGAAGAATATTCTAACTATAGCTATGGAGGTCAACCAGCTCAAACTCCCTACTAGTATCACCCATATCAATATTAACAATCAATTTATCTGCACGTGCCAGATTATCCAATTCCTTGTACAAGTTCATCTGTGGAGGATATGGTGAAGTCAATGGCCAGTTCAATTACACAATTTCAGCAAGGAATGTTACAATTTCAGCAATAGATGGTAGAATTTTGGCAAGAAATGATATAGTTTCAACGAGAAACTCAAGCTAGTACTCAGAGTTTAGAGACCCAAATTGGGCAACTAGCCTTATCTATCGCTGACTTACAAGTTCAAAACTCAGAAAATTTAATGCCTCCATCTATAGTATATCCTGATGAGAGTATTAATGGAATGATTTCTAGAAGTGAGGTGGAGATGGAGCAACCTACTCAAGAAGAGCAGAAGTTAGAGTCTCAACACCCCTTGTCAATGGAAGGTGTGAAAGATTTAGCAATGGAAGATGATGGTCAAACTAATATTTCTAACACTAATATTGTTATTCCTCCACCTTTCCCTACTACGTTGGCAAGATCAACAGAGGATGAGGAAGAGAGAGAGAGAGATATTCTTGATGTCTTCCGCAGGATGAAAATCAACATTCCATTACTTAAGGGGATTAAGCAAAGTCCAAAGTATGCAAGATTCCTTAAGGAGTTTTATGCTACGAAGAGAAATCTCAAGGAGTAGGTGGTTGTTAACAAGGATATCTCTGCGGTAATTCAAAAGAAGTTGCCTCCAAAGTACAAGGGTACAGGTATATTCACTATTCCTTATAGTATTAGTAATTCTCAGATTAAACAAGCTATGTTAGACCTAGGAGCATCTATCAATATCATGCCCTTGTCGATATATTCTTCTTTGAATTTGGGTCGTTTAAAAACAACTAGAGTTATTATTCAATTAGTGGATGGCTCTAATATTTACCCTAAAGAGGTATTTAAAGATGTTTTTGTGTAGGATGAAGGACTAATTTTTTCAGTTGACTTCTATGTTCTGAATTTGGAGGGTGATTAGTTACCCAATCTAGCACCAATTTTGCTTGGAAGACCCTTCATGAAGACTATTAAAACTAGAGTTGATATGTCTAATGATATATTGACCATGGAATATGATTGTGAGATCGTTAATTTTACTATTCTTGATATTATCAAATGTCCAATTGATATCAATTCTATGCTCTCTAGTGATATAGTTGATAATATATTGGGAAGAGTTTTGATTTTGTGGGTGAGAATAAATTTGATAAATTTGATGACTTGTCTCAACCATTTTTTATTTTTAATATGGTTATTGATGATAGTTTGAAGGGAAGAACTGCAGTTTTATATCTTGATGATAAAGCACCAATGTTAGAGCTTCAACCTCTATCAAATTATCACCAAAATATCTTTTGGGCGGTAAGGAAGCGTAATTTGGATATTGAGGAAGCCGGTGAAGATTGGAGATTTCATGTTGCACCTAAAAAAATCACTGCATTTACGAGGGATATCAGAAACATATAGTGAAAGTAGTGAAAAGGGTTGAAAGATTCTATCCTCCTTGAGCCTATTTGGCAGGATCGAGCCAATGATGTTAACTAAAGGCGCTTGTTGGGAGGCAACCCAACATTTTCATATTTTAATTACTTCATTTTATAGTTGGTTATATTTATAATTGGTAATTTTTCTTGGTTCTTTTGTAGGTAATAATGAAAGTAGGGATGCTGACAAATGGAAAGAATATGTTGGGCTCAATGTCAGGTCCTATGTGCGGCACTAGATATATTGGTTGTAGAAAAGATAGAAGTCTCCATATGCTTTCCACATTTTGCACTATTACTTTCTTTATTTCTCCCCAATTTTTCAAACCCCACTCTCATGAATTTCATATTATCACAGTTTTTTTGTTTTTCTTTTGCTTTATTTTGTTTGGGATTTTGGTGGTATATCTTTTGTAACATTTGCTTTGTTAGTCTGTTGTGTTGTTTTGTTTTGTTTTATTTCTCTTAGGTTTTCTTGTTCAAATGTTCGCATCATTAGAAATCCTCATGGCCACACCTACTTGTTGCTTCTCTGGGGAGTATTCTTTTTCTTTAGTTTCTTTATATCATTGAGGACAATGCTGAATTTAGGTATGGGAGGGGGGAATGTTTGGTCGTAGTTCTCTATGTTCTTTTGTTTTTATTTTTGTGATTGTCAATAGTTGTGTTTTTGGTAGTATAACAATTGTGTCTAATATCTTATACAATATTAAGGTGATATATTTATAATCTTGAGTTAATTGATATAATGGATGTTTCTCGTATGAAATTGGTCTAGTGTGATAGACAATAGACTTGTGAGGTTTTTGGATACAAAGATTGAATTTTCATTGTCAATCTATTCATTGTTATGTATAATGTCGTTCATAAATTTGACATTCTAGAACTTACTTAGTGTCTTTCTGGATATGTCCTGGAATATGTATGTATAAAAGTGATTAAAGCCATCTTTATTTACAAATTTTGGTTTTAGTAAATGAACCAACCCTTGTATTGAACCCTTTTGTTATGCTTATTGAGCCAAATGACCCTTTTTCTTGCTTTTCCAATTGTTCCTATATTTACCATTTTTAGCTCTCAATTTGAATTTTTATTTATCTTTAATAATTGGTAGAGTATGCTTATGTTATAGAGATGGACTATTTCTAATGAACTAGGATTATTTTGAATCCATATTGGGTAAATATATTGGGCAATTTATTCATATTTAAAATCAAGGGAGTTATTTTCAAAGTTTGACAAGGATTTAAAAAAAAAGAGAAAAAAGAAGAAGAAGAAGAAGAAACAAGAAAAAAATTGAACAAAAACTGAAAAATATGAAGGAAATTGAAGGTTTCATTGTTCCCTGTGGGTTCAACCTGAACTTCCACAATTTCATATTTTAGAAATTCACTAATTAATTTTTGATACTCACGACAAGTGATCATGTAGCCCTTCTACTTTCTTTAGTTTAGACTAGTTTATTATAGATTAGGTAGTATGGTCTAGTTTTATTCTCTCTTGTTTATAACTAGATTTGGATGAAGATTGAGGAGCAAAGATGGAGGGTTGATCTCATGTAACAAAGGTGATATCTCTCCTGTTACTTTCTCTTTTGTATTGGATTTTTTGTTTGGTTATAACAGAAGTTTGAATCTTCTATTTAACATGTGTTTCTAATGTTTGTCTTTGGTTTTGGTTGAACTTTCTACGACTGTTTTGTATTGATTTCTTCGTTATTTGATGCTATTATATGGAGCAAGTTATTTAGCACTTTTATTTTTATAATCGTGATTGACTGGCCATTGATTATGATAATCTAAAGGTGTTAGATTTGCAATGAAAATTAAAATTTAGCACTAGTTTATGGAAGTGTTAAAACCAGGGAATACACTCACAAAAGTAGAGGTGCACTTTTATGGCTTTAGTGACTTGTTCATGTAATTTCATAGAGTTAATGAACTTTTAGTTAACTTCATAACCATGAAAGTAGTTATGGATTAGTTATATGTATGGTTGGTACGCTGGCGAAAGCAGGTATCACGTGCGTTAGAAAATTATACCATGACTAGCTAAGGTAATGGTGTTCATTGATCCAAGAGTTGCACTTACATGAGCAGTAAGAGATTTCATGACCTAAGGAGTTTTTATTTTTTATTTTCTTGTACATTTTAGCATAGTTTTACTTTTGGTGATTTGTTGACAGTCTAAATAATAGAGAAGTTTTAATAGTATCGGTAATTGTGGAGTATTTAGAAATTTATAAATGTAAAACTTGACTGCAGATTTGAGATTAAGTTTGTATGCATGCGCTACGCTCGTCACTTACCTTTTAACTACAACATTGACAAGTTGGCATGTTCTAGTCACCTTTTGTTCTCTTCATGTTGCATTATGGATGAAGCTGTTTGAGCACAAGCCATTTAATCCAAGCCTTTAGATGCTAGAGCTGTGACGACTTTTGGGATACTAAATGGAACATCCATGGGACTGTGAATCTTAGCCTGGGTTTCAATTCAGTTGGATTTTATCAGGTCAAGTTCTTACTCCAGTATGCTCCAAACTCTGGGGTTCAGGGTTTTCTTGTTTCTTCTTAATCTTGTTCATTAATTGCACTCATTCACATTGTTATCTGATTCCTTTTATGATCTATGTTCCTAAGGATTGAGATACTCAATTTCTAGGCAGTGGAATAGTTGGCGATATATGTTTACCTGCTGTTAGGAGGAAGACGCTTAGTAATTAGCAATTTCATCTGATTTTGTGTATTTATTTTTGTTGTCTTTTATGGTCGAATATTGTGGCTGGTGGTAATTTTAATTCCTGCCTTTTTGGATAATTTACATATTCTGCCTATAAGTAGTTGAGGTTGAGCTCAACTTTCTCAAGCAAGCTTGAGCTCAAGCTCTCCTAGATAGCATCAAATTCAGTGCTCATGCACAAGTAAATTATTATATCGAACTTGAGAAGGAAAATCTTTCCGCTCGGCTTGACTCATTTATAACCATATTTATGAAGGAAATAATTCAAACGAATAGGTAAAAGTTGTTAAAAGAGAAGTATCGCATCTATTTGGTTAGTTAAAAGAAGACTTCAATTACTAAATGGGTAAATTCAATTAACTAAATTGCCCCATAGAATTTCTTCTATTGGTTTTGCCACATAGGAAGGTATTTAATTAAAAACCTTACATTGACATACTAGTACAGTAGCACGTGCATCTCACGTTACAAGTATTTGTTCTCATAATGTTCATGCCAAAGATATTCAAAAGTATGATATTCCAAAAAAATTAATTAATGAAGGATATCTGAAATCACTTGGGTTTCTTAGTCTGATTAATTTTAGTAACATTTATTATTTAGTAAACTAATTATTTAATTGAAAAATAAAATTGTCATGAGAGTCTAAAATTAACCTGTCATTGTCTAACTATTTTCTATATGACCTAAAAATAACTTTGTTTGAAAACTAACTCTATTTTTCAATTACATGGAGTCACTGAAATTAAACCTAAAGTTCGATAAAACTAAAGTGCAGATTAAAGAGCTAGGCTGATTTTTCCCCCCCTCTTGAGCCAATAATATATAATTTCTTGTCTATCACCTTAATTAACTCCTTTTTTTTAATGTAAAAGAAAGTAATGATGTGACCAAGAAGTGATAGTGAAGAATCAAATGTAGGATATGTTTTGAACGTTTACTTTCTGTGATAATAGCTGCTAAGGAAGAGCATGATTCTTTTCTACCGCCAGCTATTGAAGGCCTTCTAAGAGTCCATAAACGTGTAGTGGATAGACTGGACAGTGATTCATCTCATGCAGCTTCTTTAGGAGGCAAGATTTCAACAAGGCTGCTTTGTTCCAGCTGCACAGGTGGGGAATTTAATTAGAAAACAAGGCGCAACAGTCAATTCCATTCAAGAAGCAACTAATTGTATCATTAGAGATTTTGGAAGTGAGGAGCTGCCCATATTTGCTTTTCCAGATGACAGGATTGTAGAAGTTGCAGGACAACCTACAAACTATACACAAATAGGGTTGCAAGCGAATCAAGTCAAGTCGTGTTTTGAGATTATCGAGCCTAGTTCGACTTGTTTGTCTTAGGGCTTGAGTTTGATGAGCTAACAAAATGGAGCTTGAACTTGACTTGACCAAGAAAAAGAGATGCTTGAGCTTGAGTCAACAAGGCTCGTAAGTTCCAGCTTGATTTCTGGTGCATGAGCAGCTTGACTCTTAGTAGCTCAAAATCAGTGTAAAAGGTATAATTGCACATGCATTGAAGTGTAGTGAGGTATAATTGTAATTCACACACTTAATTGAGTGGCTCGAAGAGCTATTGAGTTAGAGATATGCTAACTCAAGTTTTGACTCGAGTTTTTAATGAATTGATTGAACTCAACTCAAACTCACGAGCTGCTCGTGAGTAGCACGATTCATGAGCAGCCCTATACACAAGGCTACTGAATTAATTGCTTCTCATTTGAGGAAACTTGTTAGTTGATCGCAGCATAATTCCAATAATTGAGGCACAAATGCAAAAGCCAATTCAGCAAATGGAATATGTTCCTCCAATTCCCCCCGGGATCCACCACCTTATCCATTTCCTCTAGATGTCTCTAGAGGGATATAGGATCAACTCCTGATTTGCACTAGTGATGCCTCGTCAACATGTCAATTTTTACTCTCAAGTTAAGATGCCACCTCATCTGGAAAACTAGCCTCATCAGGGCATATAAGTTTATGGCAGAGAAGCCCCAGTAGCAGCAAAATCATCATCAACCAACTAGCCAATGCAATCAATAATCACTCAGGTTTTACTCTTCTTTCCAGAATTTGGCCCTGTTTCACTTGATATGTGGTAGTGATTTACAGTTCAAAATGAGGGCAAAAAAAAGAGTCAAAATGAAAAAGGTTATGGATTGCATTATTAGAATTAAACCTAACTTCAAATTCTAGGCTATGTAACAATGAAAAATTTTGTTTAAGTAAATGATCTGATGAATTATACTTGCTTGAAAGCTTATTCCCTGTACTTCCACCATGGACAGCAAATACTAGCATTAAATAATACAAACCCAATGAATTTTGGATCATTGTAGGCCAGTCTTTTGATTACCTAAAATTCCTTTTACCACAGAGAAATGGAGAAAGAGTTTTGTGCTGGAAATTCCTAATTGCATGAGAAGGCTGTAATAGACTTGCATTGAGATTAGGGTTGTTTTCTTCATAAGGTTATTATTAGCTTTCCATTAATAATATTTGATACAAAAATCCTGATATGTTTTGCTCTTTTTAATTTGGGGTTTTGATAGCAATCTACTAAGTTCACTTCTTTATTTTTGATTTTTTTTTTCAAAAAGGAACTTTTATTAACTCATGAAGGAGAAGGGAAACGCTCTTGGCCTCCAATCCAAGCAGAGATCACAAAAAGAATAAACGAGGGATACTATCCCCTTAAAATAACTAACTGAAAATTAGTGAACCCTACTCTGTCAAACTGAAGTAAAGTCTTGACTCTAGCCAAAAGGAGATTTTCTGCTGGAACTACCAATTTAGAACAAGGCACTGCTGCCAGAGCATCTGCCACTGCATTTGCTTGTCGATACACGTGTCGGAGCACACCGTTCATCTTCTTCAACTCCTGCTGAATGTGCACAAGGGTTGAGCATAACGACCATTTCCCACCTGATGATGAATTCACCAACTGTACCAGTACCGCAGAATCAACCTCAGCCAGCACATTGAGTAGGCCCCGATCGGAACATAACTGGATTCCGAATTGTAATGAGAAACCTTCAGCCTCAAGAACGTCCACCTCCCCCAAGGCTTTGCAGAACGCAAACACCATGTTCCCATCCCAATCCGCACCAAGCCACCCCCAGACGCCTCCCCATTCGTCACACTTGCATCTATATTAAGCTTGTACCACCCTTGGGGCGGCCTTTCCCAGCAGACAGGAGACCAGCGAACCTGCGGCTTAGGATGGAACCGGTACCCTGTGGCCAGGTAATTATCGAAGTCTCCCCTCTAGAATTCCCGATCACATTCCTTCGCCAACCCCAAGGATCGAACCAATTGCTCCACCTCGTAAATGACAGAGGTAGAGAAGAACCCCACCCCTTTGAATCTTGCTTTATTCCGTGCACACCAAATACGCCAACAGATCAACACCGGGAAGAGATGCCGCACATGATTCATGGACCCTTGGGGAATGGAGCAAACCCACCACATGACCACAGACTCGAACCAAAGATTACGCTGCCAAGGTAGCCCAAACGCTCTTGTAAAATGGTCCTATACCTGTTCTGCCACTGGCCCTAAGAAAAAGAGATGCTGAATTGACTCCATCTCCTACTCGCAACAAGAACATCTGGATACCAATGGGAGTGATCGCCGTCAAAGAATGTCATCCACAGGTAAGAATGATTGCCACAGCCTCCAGCCAAAAAAGGAAATCTTCAACAGCAGCATCGGATGCCAGAGAGCGAAAGCCACTACAGACTTGTTTGTTATCCGCCGAACCATGCCGTAGGTGGAGGGATACTGAGAACCTGCCATCTCGAGAAGTAGCCCACACCATAGCATCAACTCCTGATGGGTCCACTGCCACCTGGACAACATCCTGGACAACATTAGATGGTAACTATTCCTTTAACCGCTCCTCATTCCAATTCTCCCGTTGAAAAAACTCCGCCACCAGGAAGTAGGGCGGGTCAGCATGACCACTCATCTTGATAAGTGGTTTTTCCCCGACCCACTGATCTTGCTAGAAGTCCACCATACCCAAACCGAGCCGCCACCTAATATGAGGCTCTACAAGGTCTCTTATTCCTAGCATCCTCTTCCACACATAGGACCCACCATCCCCACCAACAACTGCAGGATGCGCCCCTATAGCATACTTGGCATGCATGAAACGGGTCCACATCATCTCCTTTGCTTGAAACCGCCACCACAATTTCATCAAGAAGGCCAAACCATAGTCGCTAAGGATCGAAATCCCAATCCCCCTTTATCCTGGGGAAAATACTGTTTTTCCCATGATGCCCAATAGATGCGGTTTTCACCTCTCTGGTTCCAAAGAAAACTGTTGAAGATCCTGCCAAGGCGGTCCAACATCCCTCTAGGAGGCTCCAACACCTAAAGCAAATAAAGGGGAATGGACGATAGGACATGGTGGAGTAAAATCAGCTTAACGCCCGCCGACAGGAACTTAGTATTCCAATGCAGCAGACGCGATGTCACCCCCAGCACAATCCCATCAAACAACAGACACCTAGGCTTTAGTTTTGTAATTGGCACTCTTAGATATTTAAAGGGCAAGAACTGTTGTTGAAAACCAACCACAGAGGCAATCAAATCCACATGCTCCTGTGACAGATATGAAGGCCCCACATAAGAGCTCTTCCCCACATTAACCTTCTGTCCCAATATAGCTTGATACTGGCATACTGCTTCGGTAACCTTTGCACTGACGAGAGACACTCCGCTGAACATCTCGTAAAGATGATGTCATTTGCAAAAGCTAGATACGGGACAGGCCTCCCGGAGGCCCTAAAAGGCCGATTGCCATCCTCCCTGATAAGCTGTTGCAAACCCATGCCCAAGTACTTAGCTGCCAACACAAACAACATAGGGGAAATGGGGTCACCTTGCCGCACCCCCTGGAGGACTTGAAAGCCTGCTGGCTCCCCATTTATCATTACCGAGAACCAGTTATTGGAAATGAGGTGATAAATTAAGTCCACCACTTGCTCCGCAAAACCAAATCTACTCAGCATCCGTAGAAGGAACGACCGCTCTAGGCGATCATATGCCTTCTCCATATCCAGTTTAAGCACGAGATTAGGCACCACCAAGCGCCTGTCCAGTTCCGTCACTAGCTCCTGCGCAAGTAGGACATTATCCAAAATTCCCCGCCCTGGCACAAAGCCTAACTACCATTCTGAAATAAGTGATGGGAGAACCTCACTTAATCTATTTGTCAGTAGTTTCGATACAATCTTGGACACCACATTGCACAGACTAATCGGTCGGTATTCCATCCGTGTACAAGCCCCATTCTTCTTCGGCACCAGAACCAGTGTTGTACTTGTGACCCCTCTAGGTAACCGAGCTCCTTTAAAAAAATCCAGTATCGCCTCAAAATGGTCAGTCTTGATGATCTCCCAACACACCTGGAAGAATCCCGCCCCAAAACCATCAGGCCCTGCCGTACTATCTTGGTCAAGAGAAAAAACCACTGCCTTCACCTCCTCGAGAGTAGGCAGAACACCAAGCCTCCCGTTAGCCTCACCTGACACCTGTGGAAGCAAGTATGGAATGACAGCGTCGGTCGACACACTCCGATCAGATCGAAATAGGGTAGAGAAATGTTCCACCGCTGAGTGTTTTATATGCCCAACCTCCTGTATCCAATTCCGGCCTCATTCTTGACACGAGCAATGTGATTAGAGCTTCTTCACTTTCAGATCACTGAATGAAAATATGTGGTGTTTGCATCACTTGCCTTAATCCACCTAATAGCTGACTTCTGCTTCCAAAACTTACACTCAATCTTCAGTTGGCAAGTATGAGTTACCCGTGCCTGACCAAGCCGCACTCTGGACTCCTCATCCCTATTCTGATCATAGGCACGCTCAGCCTGCAAGAGTTTCTCCTCCAATTGAATAAGCTGCTTCTTAATATCCCTGAAGGCCGCCCAATTCCATTCTCTCAACTTGTGTCGAAGCCGTCCCAACTTTGAACAAAACTTCTGGAACACAACTCCTTCCACCTCTTTGTCCCACTCCGCACATACCACCTCCTGAAAGTCCCGGTGATACTGCCACACATTAAGGAACCGAAATGCCGATTTCCGTCCCCCCATGTTTGTACAACGGATAAGTAGTGGGCAATGATCGGACTGGCCCCTTGATAAGTGGGAAACTCTCGTAATTTCGTACGCTTCCGACCATGCAGAGTTGCACAGAGCTCGATCCAGGTGCTGCCACACCCTCCCATTAGTCCAAGTAAATGGTGAGCCATCAAACTCCACCTCTGCCAACCCACACTGGACCAGAGCATTCGTAAATTCATACATATTTTGAGCATTCGGTGCCATCCCTCCTTTGCGCTCCTCGGTAGAAGCTATCACGTTAAAGTCTCCAGCCACCAGCCATGGCTCTTGTAATTGGAGAGACTGAAGGGCATCCCACAACCCTCTTCTCCCCACCCTAGTGCATTTTGCATACACTGCTGACAAGTAAACAGCTATCCCCGAAGAGAAGGACAATCTTACCAGCACCATCTGCTCAGCATAAGAGGTAAAGGAACTAGAGAATATGTCCATCCATAAAATCCAGATCTTACCCTCTAAAATGATTAAGCCAAGTCAAAACCCAAGGAGATACGCACACAAGGCAATTGCGAAACATCCGACATAGGTTCAAGCAAAATTAACATGCGAACATGATTGGTAACACACACATGCCGTATATATCGTAGGGAATCCTTCCGAGACGCCTCACAAATATTCCATACAACATAATTGATGGGACCTAACATTAGATGAACGAAGGGAGTACTTAGCTTGAGATTGCGAAGCTGTCATCCTGCCGTTTGCCCTCCTCAACCACCTTTCCCTCCGAACTCCGGACTGCTTCTATGATTCCAAATCCACAGAAACTGCCGTCACCTGAATCTCCACTTGGTTGCTCTGAGGCCCTCCTCTTCGGTCAGCAAGCTGTGCTTGAAACTGCCGCAACTCATCCAGCGATACCTCCCCGATACTCTGACCCCCCATCCGATAGACATCTGACATGGCCCTTGGATTTCTTCCTCGGCGATGAACGAGAAGAGCCCAATGAGAGATTAGCCCTCCCAATTCTTGGATGTCACCCTCGTCCTGGTCAAGCAACTGTAATGCCTAAAAGCTATTGAACTTCTCAACAATGTCGGCGCTCTCCTCCGAGCGCCCGATCCCTCTCATTTGCAATGGCTCCTCCTGCACCATCTGACCCATTTGAGGGCCCTGGTCCACCCTTGCATCTACCCCACGGATCTCCATCTCTGGCAACACAGAAGTTTCTGATGGGGGCAGCAATCCCGCACATGCGACCGCCCGTCCTCCTTCTTCCACTGAAAATCATTGGCCACAGTAGCTAAGGCCGCGACATCCCTTTGGCATTTAGAACTCCCCTCTTCCTGACGTTTGGGCACATACATCCGCCGCATTGGCTCCTGCTGCTACTGAACCATCCCTAAGGGAGCGGCCTGAGTCTTGGGTGGAATCAGCTGGGGATGCCTCCTATAACAGGAGTCTTCCCCATGCCCTACTCTGTTACAAAACCACACATCTCTAGCCATGATTCATACTCCACTTTTTGCCAAAAACCATCTGCCTAATTGTTTATGTCTCCAATCAAGACCCTATCAATTGGAGTCTTAGCAATATCCACTTCCACAAGAACCTTGGCAATTGAAGGTCTTCTTAAGTCAACGTAGTGGCCCATCAGAGCCGCAATCTTACGCAGATATAACATGTTAAACAATGGCAGGGGCAAATCTGGAAGGTTTATCCAAAACGGAACTATCAAAGAATCCCGGTTCAGCCAGAAGTCTAGGGACCATTTTGACATTGCCATTGGCTTGTTCTGAATGTACCACGTCCCCCTCACCCAAAGCCGAGTGAAATCCTCTTCAAGTGACGGCCGAAGAAGCACATGCTGATCATCCAGCAACCCACCTGGGCACTCCCCTTCAAACCCAACGACACCACAAATTTCCGAATTACTTCCATAGGTGGATGCCCTACAGGAAATCTCCCAACCAAGGCATTCTTAAAAGGTTCAGAGAGCACAAGCAACTTTTTCCGAGATATGTTAAAGGCAGGTTCCCCCTTGAACAGTGCTGGGGTGCCAAAATCGGGAGTGGAAGAATGAACATCTCCCGAAACCACGGAAGCAAACAACTTTCCGCGCCAAGGTCCGGGGACGTCCGGTGGATGTCCCTTTCCCGCCATGACCAACGGTGTTGGCTCCGGTGTTGCACCCACACCTGCTGACCGGAGAAGAAGTTGCTCCTACTGCACCAGCCCTCCAACCGCTGCCCCTGTGCTGCGCAATGTCACACTACTGCCCAACGCTATCCGCATTCAGTGGAACACGTGAAACCAGCCGCTGCAGTGCTGGTGTTCTGCAACAGCCGCCGATGACACCCACGCTGCCCCTGTGTCGAAATCCCTCAAGCCAGTTCCAGATTTTCAATCCGACACCGGCAAAGAGGAAACGCAGCAATTTCGCCCAAGCAGGACCCAGCCGCTGCGGACGCCGCCAAGGTCTGCAACGAAAGCAACCAGATAGTGCCAACATAGCAACCAGACACCGCCAACACGCTACTGCAGTTCCCGCCCGCCGATGCTGGTTCCAGTCTGCGAAGTCTCTACAACAGCAACAAGCGCCAGCCTAGTCCTGGCAACGCAGTGACCAGCCCTGCCATGCTGCTGGTAGATCGACAGAGAGAAGGCGCTACCGACTCACGCTTAACCGAGCTGTGTAGACTCCGCCTCAAGGTTCCCAGAAGTTCGGAGTGTTTTTCTGATATGTTATTCTTCATTGCTGCTTAAAGAGAAATAGGTTAGCATGTTCTTGAGCTACGTTAGATAATTTTCTGGGATTTCCTCCACTAAACTTACACCCCTCTATTATTGTCAATCCAAATCTTGTAAAATTAGTAATATGAATGGTAATTGTTTTTAGCATGTACTTCATAGAGTAAAGAGGACCAATTTTTTGACCTCTTAAATATTCTACAAAATTATTAAGGGTTCTAAGTGTGTTAGTTTCATTTGCGTGCCCATTGTCAAATTTATCATGTCGTACCTATTCTATACATGAATTGGGTTGATGACTTTATTGCACAGAACATTGACCAATACATTTCCTTGGTCCATTTATCCATAATCTTTATTGCATACGACATTGACCAATAGATTTCCGTGGTCCGTTTACCCATAATCCTCTTTGTATGCCTTTTATGTGACAATTTGGAAAGAAAGTTTAGTGACATAAAATTAACATTGAAGTATAACCTCAATATTGATATTATACAAGCTCTTACTTTTAAATTACATAAATAACCCGAACAATGTACATATGTTTGCGAACATAAGAAAGTCATGTATTTTTATACGATTAACTTTTACATGGCATCCCTAAATCAAACTTAATTGCATTTTTCTCCATGATGAAATTGACTGCATAGGGTACGCGTATTGTATGTTGACCATCTCATCCTTTGGAGCAAGTATTGCATGGTTTGTCATATGTTCAGCTAAGGATGCATTTTGTTCCAGGGATGAGAAAATACTCTCAATTACTTTTTCTTCAGGAACTTCACATCTTTGATATTTGATCCACATCAATCATGTCATCTACCTTTTCAAATGAGTAGATGAAATTTCCCGATTGGAGTTCCTTGCCCATTATTAGTAGTTGACCAGCAAAACTTCAACTGGTAGAATCCTTTTGTCAGGTCTCAGCTCAGGACTACAATTTAAGAGATAACTTGTTGTCTAAATGCATGGATGCTGAGAATGAGTTAAGATAAAGTTCTGAATGAAATTCATTTGAACAGATGGAAAGATTGAAAGGCAAGCAAGAGAAGAACATTCTTTTAGAGAAAATTCTGGAAATATTATGAAAAGAAGTGATTCTACAAGAGGGGTTGTTAGTAGAGTCTCTTCTAAGAGCAGGGTGCTCACATTTGACAAATATGAGTTGAAGTTAACTTGTGCTCGCAAAATGCACGGTATTGTGATTCCATGGGACAAAAACAAAAAAAAAAAGAAAAGCGAAAAAGGAAGCGGGGTATTGTGAAGAAGAGCTTGCATTTAATGTGAGATATTTAGTGTCTGATTAAAAAAAAAAAAAAACCTTGCATTATACAAGCTTTTTAGTTTCTGATTAAAAAAAAAAAAAAGCTCGCATTTATGCAACCTTTGCTAAGAAAACTCTATCTTCAGCCTTTTAGCACTGACGACATCCCTAACCCCAAAACTCTAAGACGGCCTGCAAAATTGGGATCACCAATATCAACGCCAAATTGAGGACAATTTCGTCATTAAAATCTTTGCAATAGCTGAATACATCTTGAGTTACTACAAATTACAGAGAAATTCTGTTTCCTTTTTTTTTTTTTGTGGCTTCATCGAATGGGTGAGAAATTTTTCTGAATTGGGTCGCCGGAAACCCATCGCAGAAGAGCTCCTGCAGTCAACCAAGCCACTATCATTGCTGCTTCATCCAACAGCTGGCAAGAGGTAGGTCTTCTATTCGCCATTAGTGCTGTCCTAACCTTGATTGTTTAGAAGAAGTCCCTTTTTGCCCCCCAGCTAGCTAACTCCATTGAAGGATTGAAAATTCTCTTGCTTCCGGTATTCTTCTTCATGCTAATGTTCAAGTGATGACTAATTATGGTTGATTTAGAATTATGATCTCTGCATTGTGAGGGGAAATTTGTCATAATCCTACTATGGTAATGCTTTAGCAGTTTTGACACAAAAAAAAAAAAAAAAATTCTTTAGCAGTCTAGAAGTTTATGAATCTGAACCTTATCTGACTCAAAGTAATATATCTATGCAATGTTTGTCAGTGGTAACATGGGCTTAGAAGTAGGTTTTTCAACTGTTTTAGGTTGGCGAGGTTGACTGGTGCGTGGAAGAAACAATTAGTCTTAGCTGTGTTTAGTCATCGAAGGGAAATTTAGTGTGTTGGCCTCTAAATAGTGTACCATTATTGGTTAGAGCCAGGGTTCTATTCTCATTGTTAACGTTATTATATGTTAACGTTTACATTTATCTTTTTATCCATATGCTGCATAAGGAGTTAATGCTCTACTCGATGTTTACCCTCTTGACTCTCTTCCATGTTTACAAATTAAGCCATCCACAATGTTGAATAATCATGCCTGACTGTTCCCATAGTTATTGATCCCAATTTCATGCACAAGGTACTAAAATTACTTATTGATGATGAATTCGTTGTATAAATCACAATCATAATTTGTGTCATTTTCCGTTTATATTCTACGCCAACACGTACATAGTGGATAGATGATTCCCCAACTTTATTCCCATTAATGCTGTCCAGAACAACTTAATTTAAACATGTCTTGTTATCAAATTCACATGGGTACTCTATTATACAAGGACAACTTGGTTTCTTAGATAAAGAATAAAAAAATAATAGACTGCATAAAAATGAAAAGAAATGCCAATTTTTTCTACCAAAAAAAAAGAGCAAAATATCATTCAATAAATGCAATGTCAGAAAATACGCATTCAACAAATGTGAGTTCCATAAAAAAAAAAGTGTTTTCCAAAAACAATTTCTGTGGGTAGACTTTTTAAATACAATTTTTATGGAAGCTTGCATTTGCTTCCAAAAAAAAAAAAAAAGATTTTTTAACTACAATTTCTCTAGGAAATCATATTTAACAAATGTGAGCTCTGAAAAAAAAGATTTTTTAAATACAATTTCTCTGAAAGCTCATATTTAGCAAATGAAAGCTCCAAAATAAAAAAGAGTTTTTAAATACAATTTGTCTAGAAGCTCCCATTTGATAATAAAAAAAGATCTTTTAAAAAACAATTTTCAAGTGAGCTTGCATTGAACAAATGCAATCTCATCAGACTTCGCATTTGCTGAATGTGAAGACCCCTAGTCAGAATTTCACAACAAAGTCGCTTCTTTTGCAGAAACACTTTTAAATTCATCATCAACGCCATCCTTCTAGCATAGTAGATCCGTCTGCAGGTCTCCTGCTAAGAGTTAGAGATGACTGAAAGGAAGTGCATCAGTACCTCGGAACTGATTGGTCAAGACATTGCCTGTCCTACCAAACTGATCTTGCCCGGTATTCTCTTTGCTAGCATTGGAAGCATTGCATGTCCTTTTTTATGCAGTCATTGAGTATGAGACTTTAGCTTCCGAGAAAATTAAACAGATTCTCCTTCCATACCGTGAAGGACTGATGCCAGATCAACAGCAGCAACGAAACGAAGAAAAGGAACTTGTTATGGCTTAATTGGGCAGTTCTTCTCTTCAGGGTGGCGCATGTAAAGAGCACAGCAAATATTTATAAAATAATTCAGCGGTAATTCCTGCCATTCCTGTTATTATAACAAATTTAAGGATATTCTTCATGGCAAAATTGTAATTGAACGAGTAGATTGATAAGAGTTTCATATTCATTCATATTATGCCCATCTTTTAGGGTTGAATTTTTGACACTCATAGTTTGACGAAGTTGAAATTATTTACTAAGAACATAATCTTAGGTGAGCTCTTCTGTGCTTTGTGAGTTTGTTGGCCTAGACTACGGAGTTCCGTGGCCATGACTTGGACATCTCAAGAATTTCAAAATATCTAACACGTTTTTCATTATTTTGTTGATAATAATATACTTTTGGTAATAATGAGGGATAACAAACAACTATTGCAGTTGAACAAATGGTTAACTGTTGCAGCATTAATGAGTTATTTAAGTTGACTGTTGATGGTGAAGATGCATGGTTTTTTTGCCGTACTAATATGGGAGCACGTGTATTGCACGTTATCCATGGTTGTTCTCATGATACATACTAAAGTAATCATATATCTAAAATTCATTACAAGAATGGAAGTTTAAACAATTTAAAGCATTGCAGTGCTACCAATCTACTTCTCTTGATAAAAAAAATGTACATCACTTACAATTTTTAAGAAACAATATAAAAGTAAATTAGAAAAGAAAGGAAAATTACAAAAGAAAGATAATTACTTTCCTCCAAAATCTAAAATAAGCAAACTCCAAAATAGTCATCATGGATTTTAATTGATTGAAAAATTGCTTTTATTAAGCCAAATTGTTTATTACTTTGAGTATACTTGTGTAGCACATTACATACGTACCTATGAATATATATACATACATACACACGTATGGACGTACATATGTTATGTACACACACACACATATAGTCCCTTTTCACTTTCATTGGTTGACAAAATTTCTTCTTTTTCTCTCATTATTTTTGTTTTTCCCTGGTAAATCCGAGGGTCAATTTAAGGTGGATTTTGATTTATATCTGTGGGTTTTAATTAATGTGTTTGTTGTTGTTCTGCTCAATAATTATCAGTTAACTAAGATTATTTTGATGTTTAATGTGGTTTTAGATCATTTTGTACTACACTATCATTAACCTGAGAGAATATTACAGCAAAGCTGTTTACTGATCTTTCTCAATGAGGACCACGTTCTTTAGTTGATTGCATCATAATTATTCTCCCTTTCTGTTGTTTTGGGGTTAATGTAATTTTTACTTGATGGAACTCTGCCTGTTCTTGTGACAGCTCCTTATCATGGAGCAGGAGGTAAGTGCAGGATAAGGGTGTAGTTGGCTGATGTTTATCTATATAAATCTCCTTGATTTGGTTGTCTAAATAGGATTTTCCATCCAAATGTTGATGAAAAATGAGTTTGAGGATGTTGTTGCTTTGTTGAAGCTGTTCAACACTCTCTTTCTCACTGAGCTTGTAGATGTAGTGTTGGAAACTCATGTTTTTTAATTTATTTTGGGCTACTGTTTGAGATTCTGGCATCAATTATTCAGTGGAGCTTTGTCATATAAACTTGTTGTTAAGTGACTATTTTATATAATCTTTGAATGATATACGTTTGTCATACAAACTTGTTGTTAAGCGACTATTTTATATAATCTTTGAATGATATATGTTAGCATTTTAGTCACTTTTTATAAGTGTAATGCATGAAATAAAGTCAATTTTGACTAGAATCTTAAATGTTAAGTGTCGAATAATTGGTTTTATTCCTGTTTACATGTGAATTCGTCCATATGTTGTAGGAAATCAAAGGTTATAATGCTATATGAAGATATTTGAATTGGCCCCAAGGAAGACAATTCAAGCAAGACAATTCAAGCCAGGGTGCGAACCAAGCATGAAATGAGGAAACAGGATATGCAGAATCCGGCTAGGGAGGGGCCAGATTCCGGGCAGTAGCAAACTTGGAAAGCCAAATTTTGAAGCAAAAATATAAGAGCAATCCGGCCGGTAGGTGGCCGAATTCTGGTCAGAAATTTCAGCTCAACTTGCTCAATTTGCTCACGAGAACAACCCGAGTTCGATCCCCGACAACAGCACTAAGAACTTGACGAGTGCAGGGTATGCATACAAAATTAAGCTCAATTCCATAGTCAAATTTTACATTTATAAATTCCTAAATACCCCATATGCGATTTTCTGTAAATATACAGGTCGAAATTGAGTACAGAGTATTAAGGGTTGAACCACAAAAGGTTCACTAACTTCTATGAAATTGCATGCAATTAAACCACAAAAGTCATAAAAAGTGCACCTCTACTCTCGTGAGCGTACTCCTTAGGTTTAGCACTTCCTTGAACAAGTGTTAAATTCCAATTCTCATTGCAAATCTAACTCTTTGAGATTATCAAAATCAATGGCCAGTTAATCATGATTAAAATGACAAAAGTACAAAATAACTTGATCGCGATAAAATCATCAAATAGCCAAGAAATGAACTCAAACAATCATAGAAAGTTCAACCAAAATCCAAGTCATAAACTTTAGAAATACATGATAAATAGAAGATCCAAACTTGTATTGTAACCAAATGAAAAATTCAATACAAAAGAAAATGTGATAGGAGAGATATCACCCTTGTCATATGAGATCAAACCCACTATTTTTACTCATCAATCTTCATCTAAGTTTAGATACAAGCACCAAAGAGGATGAACGAATTAAGCTAAGCTATTTCTTGCACTAACCTAAACTAAAGAACTAAAAAGTAGCCAAATTTTACATTTTTGTGGTGTTTCTCTTTCACCCTCCATGCTCTCTTTATTCTTGTTCATGATGCATTTATATAGAGAGAAGAAAATCCAAAAGATCATTCTAAAGCTTCCTTTCCCACACAAAATTCATCTTCTGATATACATGAACAGGTGTGAAATAATTGAGCACTTGTGCATTCTAGGAATGCTCTCTTAGTTTGCTGTATGCTGTGCAGAAATATGACTTTTGAATATGTTTCTTAAAAGTTACAAATCAAGATCATATACTAAAATAGCTCTCTTATGTTAGAAAAATATATTTCAAGTGCCACTTTTGGTGCTAACATATTAAAACACTTCACATCTTCGCTCCTGCTCTTAATCTCTTAATTATAGGAACCAATATGTTCATTAGATAATTCAGTAGCCAATGCTCTAATTAAAATGAATACTAAAGAAACGAAAAACTCAAATGCCTGGGTAGCATGGGGCCCCATTCTACTAGTCACTATCTAGTTTCTCGAAAGTTTCATTTGGACTGAGAGATTTAATGAAATAATTTGAAATCCCACCGTATACGTCTTGGCTGTTTAGATTATTTAGGAGGTATTTGGATTTAAAATTTCAAAAATTCATCTCTCAATGAAATGATTTGAAATCCTCCCATATATGTCTTGATTGTTTAGATTATTTAGGAGGTATTTGGATTTAAAATTTCAAAAATTCATTTTAACGTTTAAATGTATATAAATAGTTGGTGATTTACATAGCCAAATACCTCCCGATTAATAAAAAAAACCTAGAAGGATTTGGAAGGATTTGAACTTCTTCGTCAAATCCAAATCCTTCAATTCAAACACAGAATAATAGAATGTAGAATCTTACAATGGTTTTCAGAAGCACTTTTTAGTTGTAAAACTTCATCTTCTTGGACATAGTGGCAAGTACCCATAGTTAAAGAGTTCATGGTGTATAATCAAAAAGTTTATAAAGTTATCAACTCGTTTAAGTGAGATATTATAATCTTTAGGAAAATTTTCTAAAGCTTCTCAATTATTATCTTTTCTACTCGATATCTTATTATAGTGTAAAGATCTGCATGCACACATGATGCACGCTATATCTATGAGATAATTAAGTTATTGAATTTGAGAACTATTTTGCATTTGATACCTTCCCGAGTTATATTTAATCATAACATAGCCGAAATAATGGAAAGAAAAAATGAATAGATGCAAAAATAAATTTTTGGAAAATTTAATGGGTTATGCAACAAAAAAGGGTAAAAATAACACGTGACACAAGTACAAACTCAACTAACTACTTTGCCATGCCCACTTATAGCATGGCTCTCCCTGATCAATAACATGCTTTCCATTGATTTTGAACTTGCCAATTGGTCCTCTACTTAATTCACAATAGGACTCGAAGGAATCTTTTTATTTGATAAACATCATCCTTAACGACAAGAACAAATTTTCCCTTATAGTCAATTTTGAGGAGTCAGTATGGTGACTTGGGTAGGTTTGAACAGATTGGAAATGAGTAATATGTACAAGTGGTCTATCAACACATTTACACCTATTTACTATGGATTAAATGGATAAGTCAAAAAATAAGTTGGGTAACCTAATTACCCATTTACTCATTTTTTCTAATTTTTTACAAATTCATCTAAATTCATTTTGTAAACTAAATTATCAATTTATACCATCTTTGCACCTGTCATCAATTTTAAATATTTACTTACAATGCCCAGTAAGCCTAATTACAAAAAATTTTTTCCATCCGTACACTTTGTAGCAAAATTGAATACCATTTAATAATTGAACAATAAGAATATTAAAATTTGAGCTAAATAATATGAAAGCTAGCATAAGAACTTAATCCAAAAACTTATTCCACTCTATTGCTTTGGTCGATATTCTAGAATTCATCAATTGGCAAAATTAAAATTTGACATGTGCTTTTCAATTTCAAATATTTAGCCATGATTTCAATGGAGCAAAATATTAACCACCAAACCAACCAAGAAACAATTATTTAGCTAACTCTATTTGAAGAAAGACCAAAATGAAAGTAGAAGCTTGTTTTACCTAATTATCAGTCACTTAGTTAACCATACATCTGGCTTTTCAATACAACTATTGGAACTTAATAAAAAAAAAAGCCAAAATATCTTTGTTCCCCATGGATGACTTAGAAAATAGTCAAAATACAACTATTTCATTGACATGTTCAACAATGTAGAGATCACTGAAACAATAAATGCTAGAAACTACTTTATGAGTAAACGTGAATTGTTTCAGCATTTCCATATCAGGGATCAGGGATTTCAACATTTTCCTCAATAGATGAGAAATTTGTCGTTCATTTTCTTAAAGATTTGCTGTGCAATACGAGATGCATTACTAGCTGCTCTCTTGATCTCCAAAGGAGCCTTTGGTAAAAAGCAGAACTCTTAGGGTTCATTTGGTTTATAGGATGAGACAGGATTGGATGACTTATCCTATCTCATCCAATATTTGGTTGCATTTTATAATTGGGTTAAATATCAATGTTAACTGAATTAACCCTCTCTAGAGGGGATAAAGTTATCCATGGGAGGTTTTTGGTATTATTTATCTGGAATAATTGTGAGAGGGAATAATGATTTATCAGATTCTTTTACCCTTATCAAGAAAGACAAAACCTGCAACCATATTAATAAACCAAACACTGGATAATAAGGATGAGTAATCGTATGATAATTAATCTTAGGATTAATTATCCAAGGATGAATCATTCCATCTCATCCAATCAGTGAACCAAACGAACCCTTAGGCTATTAGGGATACAATCATCAAACCCAACAGTAATGGCAGCTTCAATTGTGGCACCATAAACCAGTCTCAAAGTAAAGAGTGTTAAAACACAGGAATTAGAATAAAAGGGCCTAAATATGAATCATGAACTTACCAGGCAAGATGACATGAAAAGGCAAAAGAAAAGAGCCTTAATTCTAGAAAGGTGGATTACACCTGTGTAAAATCTAGCGTTGCAGCCAGAATATACCACTCAAACCAGTACTCTTCGGCTTAAACGTTAGTTTGTTGACTCTTCAGCGAGTTCAAAACTTAATTAGCACAGCTCATTTGACCAAATTAACAAAATTCATTTGAATGAATTACAATTAACCGACCATATCTCACAACTAGTAATTGTGGCCTATCTTTTCATGTTTTTCGGGTGCTGAAACGTGAAAAGTAGACAATTGTGAAGACGACGATCCAAAAGATTGCCTTGATCAATCTATAATGCACTTCAGAAAGCAAATGTAGCTTTCATCTCCAAAGGGAGGGATTGCCAATGAATAATGAATCATGCAAATGTATTTGGACATTTTCTTAGTCTAACTTTCAGAATTTGGTAGGCAAAGTTAGCTGAGGAAGGGGCACAATATGAAGAGAAACACGCTTATGATTCAAAATTTGGTACACTTATCACTTCTCAAAGAATTTATTTTCTAGAGTTTCAAACTAGAGCATACATCTTATGCCTATGGGAATTTTCTGAGCTTGAAAAGCTTATGGTCTCATGGCATCACCAGGAATGCAAGATAAATGTCATGGGAGAATGGAAAACAACTAACATACAGGCATAATATCCAGAAGCCTGAGCAATTAGTAGGAAAAGAGAAAAATGGGTACTCTCAAATCACAAAATGGCAGTTGGATCCTTCAACATACTTCCAATAAATGGGATAAAACGTCGAGGTAAAGGTTTATATAGTCTCTATACTAGAAGAAATAAAGATAAATTAGGCTCAGAAGTGGCACACCACATGCAAAATGTTAACGTGATCTTTTGGATGGAGGAAAATAAGCATGAACCTGAAGGAAATCCAGTGACGATGCTCTTCAGCAACTAAACTTCCCTGGAAATCTTAGACAATGAATCTTTTGCAGCAGTATCCTTAGTTTATAAGTCTTTAAAAGCAATAACAGTTGCACCCAAGAAAAAACCAAAAAACTGGAGCTAAGTTTTCCATGATTCCATAAACAGTTATTCCATGATTCAATCCTTAGTTTATAAGCCTTACTGTTGGCCCTATTTAGGAGCTAATGCTCTGACCAACAATGAAGAGTAAGAAGACCAGAAAATTATGAAATATACAGAAGTTTGGTAAGTTTAGCAACCTTCTACTTTGCCTACCAAATTCTGAAAGTTAGGTAATGCTCAAATTGTTTTTTAAGGACCATTTTATTAATCCGGTAAACTGTAAAATAAGGTCCTCTTCTATTACATCAATTCCTGTACCTCCACTGCTATCCTTGATCTATTCTAATCTATACATTCCAAGTGGAACAAATCTAATGCATTAGCTAAGAATACAACTATGATCAATTTCCCATTCTAATAACAATTCCAAATTCTCTCTAGTTCGAGGTGCTTTAGGCCAGGAATAACATGTCAAACGCACTTTATTCGATATTGCTTCAACCAAATTCTGAGAGTTAGGTAATGCTCTAATTAGAATGAATACTAAAGAAACAAGGTAAATTACTTATAACCCCCTTGTGGCTTTACATAATACCAGATGCCTCCCTAAGATTTCAAAATAGTCACCTAACCTTTCTATAGTTTTATATAAAGTAAAAAATAGACGGACTGCATAATCAGTTATGATGTTTATACGAAATGCGCTATGAAAGTTCATGTGATAAAATCTTAATATTCATGCAACTCTCTTATGGTTTGTATAGATATTCACTTTATCCTTCTGTAATTTTTGTAATTGTCCACATACTCCCCTTATACTTTTGTATAAAGTGGTTAAGCTATTGATTGATTTAGCATTTAAATAAGAGTACTATTGGGTTTGTTTGGATAGAGAATTTACTTGAGATTTTATTTGGAATATTTACTGTAGCACTTTTTGTGATGTGATGTATGTGAGATAAAAATGTTGTTGGGAAGATAAAAAGGTGATTGGAAAGTGTGATTATGACGTAAGCAAAGTAAATTTTGCAAATAAATTTTACAAATTTCTGTTATACAAACAAATTGTTATTTCAACTGACAAAATTACAAAGGCTATTTTCTATCAAGTTTCCACTTTACGTAAAATTATAGGGGATGGAGTGGATATTTTAAAACGTTAGACGGTTATGTGACAACAGACGAAACCACGTGAGGTCATATGTAATTTACCCAAGAAAGAGGAAAAGGCCAAATGCCTGGATGCGTGAGGCCCCATTCGATCAGTCATTTTCTAGTTTCTCTAACAGAATGTAGGATCTTCAATGCTTTTCATAAGCACTTTTTAGCTGTATAACTTTATATTCTTCAAAACGATGACGAATATCACATAGTGAACGAGTTCATGGTTTATCATCATCAAGTTTATGAAGTTATCAACTTGTGAGATATAATCAAAATATAATCTCTAGGAAAATTTTCTAAAGCTTCTCAATTGTTATCTTTTCTATGTGATATCTTATTATAGTGTAAAGATCTGCACGTACGCGTGATGCATGCTATATTAGTGAGATAATTAAGTAGTTGAAATAAATTCTTTGTGAAAAATTATGTACTTGACACCTCCCCGAGTTATATTTAATCATACCATAGTGGAAATAGTGGAAAGAAAAAAAATGAAAAGATGCAAAAATGAATTCTTGGACAATTTAATGCCTTATGCAACCAAAAAGGGTAGAAATAACTCATGTGATACAACTATACAAGTACAAGCTCAACTGCCACTTTGGCACACCCACTTATTCTTCGCACAAAACATGTTTGCCATTGATTTTGAACTTCCAAATAGGTCCTCTACTTTACCTACAATAAGACTCGAAGGAATCTATTTATTTGGTAGAGATCATCTTTAACAACAAGGGCAAATTTCCCCTCATAGTCAATCTACTAATGACTTCAACTTTCCTCCGTATGATGGCCATTTTCTATGAGTAAATTGCAAGATCCGTTAGCAATTGCTTGTCTTTCATATGTTTCTTCAAGCCAAAAAAGAAGAGTGCACAATCTGGAGAATTAGGAGTTTTATTTATTTATTTATTTTGCACAAATTAGGGATTTGTTGTTACAATGTAGCAACTTTTTAGTAATATCCCATGAGGATAGCCACATAGAAATATTAAAAATGGTTTATACATGAAAAACAAGGCCCAATTCTCAGGGTCAGTATGGATTTACCATTTTTTTACAAACAAGTTTTCTAACTAAAATCCTACAATAACACATTCTGAAAGACTGTTAAGTTCTTAATTGTGCACATAATTTATGGATATTTCCCTTTTTATCATGCCAAAATATTGTATTAATTGCTTGATTCTGTGAGGACCCGAAAATCTATTTTATCTGACCTATTTATTTGATTATTTATTTATTTTCTCTAAATAATTGATTTAAATCATTTTAATTGCAATTACACCATACATTACCTCATTTTATTTTAAAAATCTTGTTTAACCTTCAATTTAATTTTTCTGTTGCTCAATTGTGGAAAAATGAGAAGACACGTTTTTCGAGGCAAACATTTGAAGCGAGAGTGACGTAATCTTAGACATTAAGAGTGATCATTAGTATATTAAGAAAAGCTAATTGAGAGAACAAAAGCAAGTGATTGGAAATTAACTTCAAATGAAGCATTTTGGTCACAAATTAAAGTTCATTTTTGGGCACCATAAAGATAAGCTTTATATCTTTTCTTCCCCTCACATTTTCACTTTACCAAAACCACACAAAATCCCTCTCTCTCTCTCTCTCTCTCTTGTTTCAGCCGCACCTCCCTCCCCCATTTCCCCTTCATTTTTGTCTTCAAAAACTACTCCAAATCTTCACCAAATCAACCAAGAAATCTTGAGAAATCTTCCACCACTTCACTTGAAACTTGGAGTTCATCTACTCTTGAGGAAGCCAAGCTTAGGAGATTGAAAAATTGGTGGGTTTTGAGGCTCCTAGACAGCTTCATCTTGAGGTTTTTGCTCTTGAAAGAAGAGGTACTTTGCTTCCCTTAAATCCTATTCTTTTGGTTACCCATCTTGTGAGTTGAAGCATCATTTACTCATTAATCTCATTCTTGTTGTTTCGAGTTGTTTTGAGTGGGCTCTTGGACTCCCACTAGAGTTATTTGTGGCTGTGGTTGATGTTGTTGTTGTGTTATGGTGATGGATTTTAGCTTAATTTTGGTGTTTACAGGTTAAGAAGAAAATCTGGTGAAGATGGGTTGTTGCTGTCCGAATTTTCTTGGAAATTTTTCCCCTGTTTTACCCCAGAATTTTCGTGACTTTTTCATGCTAAAATGGTTGATATATGTTGGGCTTTGTGTGTGTAAATTTTCTACCAAAAATCCCTCCATTTGGTTGTGTTAAAGTTGAGTGAAGTGAAGACAGCAAATCTGGAAATTTTTCTGTCTAAAATGCTGTCCATTTGTGCTACTGTTTTGGCACCATTTTTTTCAAAATTTTTGATGCAATTTGATCACAATTTACTCAAGAATCATTGTTGGGAACTTGGCTTCAAATGTGGGAAAAATGGAGGTAGTTTTCTACTAGATTGAATTTCCAAAAGAAAAGCTTGAATGCTGGCAGGTTGTTGTGCCGAAACAGGGGGGCTGTTTGTCACCCTTAAACTCCTACTTTTCATAAGAATTTTGGGCTTAATTTTGGTACAACCCTAGTTTATATACTGAAGTTTTAGTGTAGAAAATTTGGTGATTTTATAATGGGTTTTCGTTGGCCAAATGAACCATTCTTTTCAACCCTGCAATCTGGAATTTTGGGTAGCAGGATTGATGAAACAGTCTTCTTAAATCTGTTGTATTTTGGTGTAGGAAGGTCCAAATTGAGTTCCGTTTGTCATGTTTGAAACTAAACTCCAATTTTTTTAAGTGAGATAAATTTCAAGGGTTAGTTCAAATTCTGTGAATTTTAGTGAATTTTCAAAGTTGACTGAAAATCAAAACTGTTATATCCTGTAATTACTGTAGTAGCAACTTTAAACTGAAATTTGATTGGTTTTTGATTTGAATCTTGTATAAGTGTCTTCTCAAGAGTTTTAGTTCACTGAGTCTATTTTCTAACGGTATAATATTCATAAATTTTGGACTTATATAGCTCAAGTTATGGTTTTTCAAAGAATACTGCGAAAACTGGAAAATTTTACTCTTCACACTTGGCCATCTAAAAAGTTACTTTACTATGCGAGTCTTTGGCTCAAACTTGTTACACACGTATGAGGTTTGAGTGTACAAAATTTGGTAATCTTTCAATGGCATTTCGATACCCAAATGTTGTTCCAAATATAGCTTTTCAAACCCGGAAAACCAAGCTGTCAGGCAGCTTACTGACCCAACTTTAAGTGGCTATAATTTCGTGCTCGGGAGTCAAAATTGAGCGCTGTTGGTGGAGTTAGAAACTAGACTTCAAGGGATTTCCAACGGTATATACATGCTAACTCTTTTTCTATCAATCGCAGAAAATTGGAGAAAAAGGCTGTTTTCTAAAACTGATTTACTGTTTTCGTTCCTTCAAGTTGTTTTGTCATGCACTTTATCATACTTTACAAAATGAATCTTGGAGCGAGCCCTTCTAGTGAATTGTAGTACTCCGAATCTAGTTTCCATAGCTATAGGCCTTGCCTAATTTCGATGAGTGTAACCTAAGATATGGACTGAACAACGAACTGCGATAGTTTGGCCTTAGATGATTTTAAGTAGTTTAAGTTAAGTGTTGAGTTTTAGTTGTTTGGCCAGTGTGTGATAGTTAAACTTTGGCTCAGGTGACCCAGATTTCGTCGAGGGTGACCCAACTACCGAAGTTTGATCTTCTTACTTGCTCGTCTGTTTCAACGACTCGCGGTGAGTGTTCCAACTCCTTTTCAAAATGAAAATCTTGCTATTGTTTGCAAAGAAATGACTTGTTGAAATGAATTTGGGTTATTTGAAAGACTTGAATTTCATAAGAAATATGCTTGATCTGTTTTATGATTTGAACTACCATGTGAGTGTTTTCTCCTTTTCGTGTGATTTTGGGTATTAAAATAAATATTGTGCTATCTTGTGATAAATGTGACGTCGTTGGGCGAAGTCCCTCGACTAGTCTACTTCATTGGGTGAAATCCCTCGAGTAGTTTCAGTGAATTGATGTGACGTTGTTGGGCGAAGTTCCTCGACTAGTCTACTTCGTTGGGTGAAATCCCTTGAGTAGTTCAGTGAATCGATGTGACGTCGTTGGGCGAAATCCCTCGACTAGTCTACTTTGTTGGGTGAAATCCCTCGAGTAGTTTCAGTGAATTGTTGTGACGTCATTGGGCAAAGTCCCTCGACTAGTCTACTTCGTTGGGTGAAATCCCTCGAGTAGTTTCAGTGAATTGATGTGACGTCGTTGGCCGAAGTCCCTCGACTAGTCTACTTCGTTAGGTGAAATCCCTCGAGTAGTTTCAGTGAATTGTTGTGACGTCGTTAGGCGAAGTCCCTCGGCTAGTCTACTTTGTTGGGAGATGTGCCTCGAATAGTTTACCTGGTATATCCAGGTAATACCCATTTACGTGTTTATCTACATGTTTTAGATTTTAAACTTGAAACATGAGTTGAACTATTCTACGTGAATTGCAAGTCTTTTGACACTCACTGGGCTTTTAACTCATTCTTTTAAATTTGTTTTCTTTAACAGGGATCAAGAACCCGAGTGAAGACATGATTAGTTAGGGTTCGAACTTATCTTTTGAATTTTGCCTTGAAATACTGAATTTGATATTTTGGGCTTGTAAGATAAAATTGTGGTTGTACCTTAAGTATATTGGACTGTAATTTGAGAAGTTGGGATGTATGTTGAATTCAGTAATGTGATTAGTTGTGGTTTGATTTGGAATGGTTATGTATGTTTACTTTCGAAGTGTTTTTAGTTATTCGAGCGAGTGAATTCTGGCGAGAGCTGGGCAGGCGGTCCGCCGAACCCTCTGGTTCGCCTTAGGTAGAGGTGGGGTCGTCACAGATTCTACTCATATTTGGGTTTTAGCACCAATTTAGGTCATTGGAATTAATTGGAAGTTAAAAGTGCAATTAAGATGAAAATTCCATAAGACAATTACTGATAAGGCATAGGCACGCTATGTTTTGCTATGAAAGATGCCTTTCTGAAGAAGTGGACCACGTTTCCTATGGAAGATATTTGCTGATTATTTGGAAACAAAGATTTTATTTACTTTTGGGAATTGGTCAAAGACCATTTTTATTTAGGAAAGTTGTAATTGGTTTCCCTTATTATTTTGTTATTGCTTAGTAGTTTAGACTCCAAGAAGGACTTCAACTCTTTGAGTCCTAATCAGGTAGGGAAGATTAGGACCTTTCGTATTTATATAGCTTAGCCTATCGCTTGGAAAGGGAGGGCTACACAGACCTGGTTTTGGGCTACACAGACTTTTGTTTGTTCATAGGTTTTTGAAACTTTAGTTTTTAGTTCGAATAGGAGAGGCATCGTTTTGTTCTTTTCTAGGCTTTACGCTTCGTCTCGTCAAGGAACAAAAGTGCCGTTCCTTCTTTTCTCTTTTCATCAATGAAAATTAAAAATTCCAAAACATCTATTGGCTGGAATTCTCCATGAAGAGTGGCTAATTGCTTCCATCTAGTCGAAGGCTAATCGATCTTTGGTTCATCAACTCTTTGAGACTTGGTTGAATTATTTTTATTTCATTTATTTATAAGTATTTGGATATTTTCTGATGTTCACGTTTATGATTATTTCTTGCAATTCAATAACTGGCCATTATTCAATTGTGTGAGTAATCTATTGTCATCTAGAATGCCAAATCCGTAATTGTTTGGTATGTTTTAGTATTTGTGACAAGTGACGTAATTCAGTAGTATAAGAAAACTTTTGGATTATTGTCATGGAAATATTCAATCCAGTTTAAATGAACCGAACTTGTGTGTTTGTTGGTTAGAATTGGTAGCTTTTCTAATTGTTAATGCTGTCGGTAGGCTAAATCTTAAGAGCTTGTTTAGGGTTGTCTATTGGCAAGAGAAGTAATCACAGAGTTTGTTGTGGCTATCGACACAGTAAGGATTGGCAGGTTGTCAGAGCTTGTTGACAACCATAACCAATTTATTTGTAATCAAATGAATGCCATTTAGCGTCAGTGATCAGTTTGATGATACCAAAGTGAGATTAGGTCTTTGACTAGAGTTTTTTATTGATTGATTTATTTTTATATTTGAGTCCTGTGATATTGTTTATTTTCATCTAAATTGTTAATTAGGAATTGTTCCAAACTTCCCCCCAGTTATTTATTTTTGATTCACAGAAAATAATTCTTCCAGTTCTTTGAGGAGACGACCCTACTTACCACTTACACAAATTAACTGAATTTTCGGGTTAAATTCTGATATATTGGATTAAATAAACTCCCTGGAATTAGGGTGAATCCAGTAACCCATTGCACATCCGGAGTCACTGCTTCAGTACTAGAATTAACTCGGGAATATTTCTGTAGGCAGTTAGGTTTTATTTAATTTTGTATAGGCTTGACACCTGTCAAATTTTGGCACCGTGGCCGGGGACTGGTGCCTTAATTGATTTATTTTCTGTGAAAATTTATTTTTACTTTATTTTTTTTCATATTATATTGTTGCTAGTTTTTGCCCCGATCTTCTCGTACAGGTAATCTACTATATGAGTTTGAGATAGAGAAGACTACTCGTACATTGAGAAATAAAACAAAGGCAACAAGCAGAGGAATCATCTTCCTCTCCTGGACTTAAATTAGCAGTTGATCTTACTGAATATTTCTGCGAATCAGAAAGGGAGATTGAGACCATGGCTAACGAGAGGACACTAAGAGAACTTGCTGCACCGGATTTAAATCAACAACCTTTATGCATAACCTATCCCACTTTAGAGGCTGCATTTGAGTTAAAATCTGGATTAATTCACTTACTGCCTTCTTTTCATGGACTTCCAGGTGAAAACCTTCATAAGCACTTCAAGGAGTTTCACGTGGTCTGTTTGACAATGAAGCCCATAGGAATCACTGAGGAGCAAATAAAATTAAGAACCTTTCCATTCTCCTTAGCTGATAAAGCTAAGGATTGGCTCTATTACTTGCCCTCCGGATCAATCACGACGTGGGCTAAAATGAGACAGCAATTCTTAGAAAAATTCTTCCTAGCTTCCCGTGCTGCAAGCATTAGGAAGGATATCTGTGGAATTAGAAAGTTCAATGGAGAGACATTGCACGAATATTGGGAGAGATTCAAGCAATTATGTGCCAGTTGTCCTCATCACCAAATTTCAGACCAGCTCCTCATCCAGTACTTCGATGAGGGATTAACTTCAACAGATAGAAGGTTAATAGATACTGCTAGTGGGGGTGCCTTAGTGAACAAAACTCCAACTGAAGCAAGAAATCTGATTGCCAGCATGGCTGCTAATGCCCAACAATTTGGAGAAAGACAGGATAATACATCCCGTCGAGTCAATGAGGTAAATACTTCTTCACTTGATCAAAAATTAGATTCTCTAACGTCTTTGGTGGAAAAATTGGTTATAGGTCAAGTAAAACAAGTGAAGACATGTGGAATCTGTTACAATTTGGGCCATTCAACTGACATGTGCCCCACACTCCAAGACGATTCGAATAAGCATGCCAATGTAGTTGGAGAATTTCCTGGACCACCTCAGAGGCATTATGATCCCTATTCAAATAACTACAATCCAGGGTGGAGGGATTATCCAAATTTCAGCTGTGCAGCAAGGCCACTAGGATTTCAACAATAACAATATTAACCCAAATCTCTTGTTCAGCAACAACAACTAGCTCCTAAGCAAGGTACTTCTCTAGAGGAAATTGTTAAATCTTTAGCTACTAACATGCAACAATTTCAACAGGAGACGAGGACCAGTATCCAAAATTTGGAGCATCAAATGAGCCAGTTGGCCTCTACAGTCAATAAGCAAGAATCTCAAAGTTCGGGGAAGTTACCTTTACAGACTATCATTAACCTAAAACAAAATGCTAGTGCCATCACATTAAGGAGTGAAAAAGAATTGCCAGAGCCTAACAAGAAAAAGTCTGAGCAAGCCATTGAGGAAGAAATTGAAAAAAAGGAAGAGGCGACTCAACCTAAGATCGCTCAACTGCAAAAGTCTGAAGATGCACCTTACAACATTATGACACCTCCACCTCCATTTCCTAGTCGCCTAGCCAAGGCCAAGAAAGAGAAGCAGGAGAAGGAGACTTTGGAAACCTTCCGTAAGGTTGCAGTAAATATTCCTCTCTTAGATGCAATTAAGCAAATTCCTTGATATGCTAAATTTTTGAAAGAATTGTGCACTACTAAGAAAAAGTTGAAAGGTAATGAAAAAGTGCATACGAGAGAAAACGTGTCAGCAGTGCTCTTGAAAAAGCTCCCTCCTAAATGTAAGGACCCAGGTATGTTTACTGTTCCTTACGTAATCGGAAATGTTAAGATTGAATAAGCTATGTTGGATTTGAGTGCTTCCATAAATATTATGCCTCACTCTATTTATAATTTGATGAATCTTGGGCCTTTAAAGGAGACAGGTGTAATAATTCAACTAGCTGATAGGTCAAATGCATACCCTGATTGTGTTTTGGAGGATATTTTGGTTCAAGTTGAGGGATTAGTTTTTCCTGCTGATTGTTATGTGCTTGATATGGATGACAAGAATTCTCCAAATCCATCACCTATTTTATTAGGGAGACCATTTATGAGTACTATCCAAACTAAGATTGATGTTAATAAGGGTACACTCATGATGGAATTTGATGGAGAAATTGTCTATTTTAATATTTTTGATACAAAGAAACATCCTAGTGAGTCTCATTCTATGTGTGTTATCAATGTAATTAACCCTATTGTACAAGGGGCATTTGAGTTGAATGACAGGGAGAATTTAGAAGTGACGGTGGCCAGACATTGTGAGCAAATAAGTGTAGAATTCAAATCATTGTGCACTCACTTGAGATCATTCCCGAGTCAAAAGAGCACCACAGTTCATAGCTGAAAAGACTACTCTATCTATGAAGGCGATTAGGAGCATATGGAGCAAGCAATGCAAAGAATTGAAAATTTTCATCCTCCTTGAGCAAATGATGCTTTTTGTCTAGCCAAAGACGTTAAAGAAAGGCGCTACTTGGGAGGCAACCCAAGAATTTTAATTTTTTATTATTTTGTGTTTTTATTTCATGTTTTTGTGTGCTAGCTAAGTCATTCCTTTATTTTAATAGAAAACTTGTGTTTGTAGGCCGTGGGCGCGCTTTGCCAAAGTTTTGGTTAATTTGGGATGCATCGCCTTGGTAGAAGACTTTCACCGATAAAGCGTGCCCACGCTCTACGTCAAATTTGCTCACTATCTTTCAAGATGTTGGTCAGAAGACTTTCAACGATAAGGCGTGCCCACACTTTACGGAAGAAAGGCTTCTTCTAGAGATGGAGCAAAAAAAAAAAAAAAAGAGAAAAAAAGTCTCCAACATTGGGCAGAAGACTTTCAACGATAAAGCGTGCCCACCCTTTACGTCGAGGCGGCTCGTCATCTTTCATGCTACTTGGACAGAAGACTGCCAATGTTAAGGCGTGCCCACACCTTGTGGAAGAAAGTCTTTTGCCAAGACCTCGGTTAAAAAAAAGAAAGCGGGTTCAAAACCCTAATCTCAAGCTTCACACTTCCACCGTGGCGAAGCATTTGGCTGCTTATTTTGCCTACATGGGTTCACACCATCTTTTCCTCCCCAGTGATAGTCCTGCTCTTAAGGGAAGTCCTCCGTTTTTTCTATTTGTTTTATTACATTGAGGACAATTTAGTGTTCAGGTGTAGGGGGAGGACTACTTTGGCTTTGCCGATAATTTTACTAGTTCTTCACATTTTAGTTTCGTTCTTTTAGTTTTTATGCATTTTCAACTTTAGTTTTCATCTTTTTCGTCTTCTATTTTTTTCAAGTTTCTTTTAGGCTCCTTTAGAACTTAGTTGGTCTTATGTGGTCAAAATGCAATTTTGAGTAGTATAATGTCACTAGCATGAAGATCTAAATACTTGCAATTGATTCGAATGATGGATGTTTTTGACATTATATATAGCCATTTGTGACTTTTTGAGCCTAAATTGCACATTATTCAAAATTTGCCTTGAATTCTTTTGTGAGTGTAATTATCACACCTAGTTAGATTATTCTACAACTTGCTCTGATATACATGTCGGCGCCACATTGTTGAATTTGATGCATGAAAATGATAAGGGCAATTAGATTTAACCCTTTTTAGCTTTCTAAAAACTTATCCTAATTATATTTTTTCTGTAG
Source organism: Gardenia jasminoides (assembly GCA_013103745.1). Lineage (NCBI taxonomy): Eukaryota > Viridiplantae > Streptophyta > Magnoliopsida > Gentianales > Rubiaceae > Gardenia > Gardenia jasminoides. The sequence continues at coordinate 3,386,320 of CM023096.1, read as the reverse complement.
CTGACCAAGTTGGACCTTAAACCTTTTTCTTTGTTTAATAACACATCTTATTACCCTTTGACCTCTTTGTTTGAAACCCCATTTTTTTGAACCCAATGCCAAAGGAATATCTTAATGTTCTTTTGCATGACGATATCACAAATAGAAGAAGCTGATTATATCTATAGCTAGCAAGTGCTTTAATGTTCTTATGTTTATGCTTTAAAAAAAATGTTGGACAGAAAACTTTCGCTATTAAGGCATGCCCACGCCTTGTGGAAGAAAATCTTCTGCCCCCAAAAAAAAAAAAAGAGATAGAAAAAAAATGTGTGAAGCACTCTTGTAAATAAGTGCTGTGTTTTGATAGTGGCGTCAATCCCTTTGTTTTGTATGCATTTGCTATGCGTGGGAGTTGTTATCATGCTTGAGAGCTAATTATGTGAATGAAGATGATATCTCAATTCATGCAAAGGACGATTAGGTATTCTCTTTGATGTATGTAACTTAAATTCCCTTTTTGTCTAACCTTTACCCTAAGTCCCATTATAACCCTGATAAAGACCCTTTGATTCTTGTATTTGAATTCATATTCAGTGGTGGAGATGTGATCGATTAGCAAGCTTATGGCAAGGTCTTTCTATGGTGTTGACTTGAGCGTACATGTCCCTATTAAACATCTTGAGTGTTGAGAGCATATACTATTATCCATGTGAGGATTGTCAAGTCTTGAACATCCTAACTTTGATGAGATTGTCAAGGAAATGAAGAGTATTTGTGCCATGATATTATGCTATTCTACATTTGTCATCTCGATTTTGAGTTTTGGATTAGTGAATGCTTGAAGGCAAGCATTGTTTTGGTGTGGGGAAATTTGTTAAGTCCTTAATTATGCACATAATTTATGGATATTTCCCTTTTTATCATGCTAAAATATTGTATTAATTGCTTGATTCTACTCATATTTGGGTTTTGGCATTGATTTAGGTCATTGGAATTAATTGGAAGTTAAAAGTGCAATTAAGATGAAAATTCCAGAAGACAATTATTGATAAGGCACAGGCACGCTATATTTTGCTGTGAAGGATGCCTTTCTGAAGAAGTGGACCACGTTTCCTATGGAAGATATTTGCTGATTATTTGGAAAGAAAGATTTTATTTACTTTTGGGAATTGGTCAAAGACCCTTTTTTTTTTAGGAAAGTTGTAATTGGTTTCTCTTATTATTTTGTTATTGCTTAGTAGTTTAGACTCCAAGAAGGACTTGAACTCTTTGAGTCCTAATTAGGTAGGGAAGCTTAGGACCTTTCGTATTTATATAGCTTAGCCTATCACTTGGAAAGGGAGGGCTACATAGACTTGGTTTTGGGCTGCCAAACTTTTGTTTGTTCGTAGGTTTTTGAAGCTTTAGTTTTTAGTTCGAATAGGAGAGGCATCGTTTTGTTCTTTTCTGGGCTTTATGCTTCGTCTCGTCAAGGAACAAAAAGTGCCGTTCCTTCTTTTCTCTTTTCATAAATTAAAATTAAAAATTCCAAATACATCTATTGGCTGCAATTCTCCATGAAGCGTGGCTAATTTCTTCCATCTAGTCGAAGGCTAATTGATCTTTGGTTCATCAACTCTTTGAAACTTGTTTGAATTATTTTTATTTCATTTATTTATAAGTATTTGGATATTTTCTGATGTTCACGTTTATGATTATTTCTTGCAATTCAATAACTGGCCATTATTCAATTGTGTGAGTAATCTACTGTCATCTAGAATGCCAAATCCGTAATTGTTTGGTATGTTTTAGTATTTGTGACAAGTGACGTAATTCAGTAGCATAAAAAACTTTTGGATTATTGTCATGGAAATATTCAATCTAGCTCAAATGAACTGAACTTGTGTGTTTGTTGGTTAAAATTGGTAGCTTTTCTAATTGTTAATGTTGTCGGTAGGTTAAATCTTAAGAGCTTGTTTAGGGTTGTCTGTTGGCAAGAGAAGTAGTCACAGAGTTTGTTGTAGCTATCGACACAGTAAGGATTGGCAGGTTGTCAGAGCTTGTTGACAACCATAACCAATTTATTTGTAATCAAATGAATGCCATTTAGCGTCAGTGATCAGTTTGATGATACCAAAGTGAGATTAGGCCTTTGACTAGAGCTTTTTATTGATTGATTTATTTTTATATTTGAGTCCTGTGATATTGTTTATTTTCATCTAAATTGTTAATTAGGAATTGTTCCAAACTTCCCCCCAGTTATTTATTTTTGATTCACAGAAAATAATTCTTTCAGTTCCCTGAGGAGACGACCCTACTTGCCACTTACACAAATTAACTGAATTATCAGGTTAAATTCTGGTATATCAGATTAAGTAAACTCCTTGGAATTAGGGTGAACCCAGTAACCCATTGCACATCCGAAGTCACTGCTCCAATAGTAGAATTAACTCGGGAATGTTTCTGTAGGCAGTTAGGTTTTATTTATTTTTGTGTAGACTCGACACCTGTGAAAGACACTCCTAAAAATACCAAATCCATACAAATCTCAAATACAACTAATAAAAAATAAATAAAATAAAATAGAAAAAAACCTACCACCTCTATCTTCTTCCACCCAACACCTACCACCACCCATCACGGCCCCGCCCTTCCCAAAAATACTCCACGAATATTTTAAATCTAAAAATATCCTAAAATATATCCTCAAAAACACCTCCAAAGATATCCTCTAAAACACTCTTGAAACACCTAACCATTCATAATAAAAACTTTTCAGATACATTACTATAGTAAAATTTTTTAAAAATGCTCCCAAGATTATATTTTAAAATGATGACTCTTTGCATGAATCAAAATTGGTAATAGTTTTGCCGATAGCCCAATACATAATCTAATTAGAAATTATCATATTTTGATTCTTTGAATTCACGTTTGTTTCTCTAAGAGATTCATTTTTAGTGTTATCAACATCAATTTTTTTACAATGGTACACGAGCTTAGTTTTTGTTGTTATATGTATTAATTATTTATATTGGTTTATGTTCTTTTGTAAAATAACATATTGTTTTGTCATATGGATTTAACCTAATAGCGAAGAATCCTCATTTAATTTCCTCATGGAATATTAGTTTTGGAATGAATTCAAAAAATTTTTTTTTATGAAATATTAGATTTGTAGTGAAGTTATGTAAATGCTAATTTTTAAAACAATAAAAAATTTAAATAACAAAACCAAAAGAAAAGTGCTATTTTCTTATATCGAATAGCAAACAAATTTGTGAAGTAGACCATAGTTGAATAATCAAAGTATATATAGAAACTTTTAAAATGGATTGTAAGAAAGTAGATTACACAACTTCGATATCTAAATGATTCAATCTTTCAGTTTGTTTATAACATTTAGAGAAACTAACTCAACCAATAGATTAACTGAGGTCAAATGATAAAAAGAATAGCTCAAAGACAATGAAGAAAACACATGAAATTCAGAATAATATGGAGAAAACAAAATCCAATGATATAAAACTTGAAAAAATTGAAACCTTAGTGCACATCTTTCGTATTCTTGAAAGTTAATATTTTTCATATCTACTTTTGATCATTTCCAAAAATACTTTCAGGATAAAAAGTCAAATAATATGCCAATTTCTAATAGTTTATATTTCAAAAAAGATGCAAAAAGACAAAAGCTATAATAGAAAATATCACCAAACACATTCTAACAGAGGTTTTTTTCTAACTCCTTAGATTTTTGCTGCTTCAATTTGTTAGATCATTATGGAAGAAAATTTGTACTTAAAAAGAAATAATTCATATAAAAAATGACCAACAACATGCAATGCACGTATTCCTATACTCGTAGATCTAAAATTAATTACAAGAACAGAAGTCTTAACAATTTAAAGTATTGTAGTATTATCAATCTGCTTCCCTAATAGAAAATATACGTCACTTAGGACTTGTTAGAAGCAATAGAGCAGTAAATTAAAACAAGAAAGGAAAATTACAAGAGAAAGATAATTACTTTAATTTCCTCCAAATTCTTAATAAGCAAACTCCAAAACAGTTATCATGGATTTTTAATTGATTGAAAAACTGCTTTTGTTAAGCTAAATTGTTTATTAGTTTGATTGTACTTGTGTTGCACGTCACGCAGACACACACACACACAAATATATATATATATATATATATATATATATATATATATATGTACGTATGTATGTATGTCTTTTTGTAAGAAATGTGGTGCAATCTACGGATGTATTGAGCTGGATTATTTTTCGTCATGTTAAAAAATTGTGCCTTTTTCACTATCATTGGTAGGGAAAAATTTCTGCTTCTCCTGTTATTATTATTTTTTTCCTTTGCTCCGGATCTGAGCATAAATTTATTTAAGATGGGTTTTGATTTATATTTGTGGGTTTTGATTAACTTGTTTGTTGTTGTTTAACTAAGATTCCTGGCGAATTTCTTTATATAATGTGAAAAACAAAAAATATCCAAAATGTTGGGTTTTGTGGAATAATATTTTGAAGAAATTGAATGAGAGCTATGCGGTTTCTCATTTTTTTGAGAAACCGCATAGCTAGTATTAGGCCTCTAGGAACATTTTTTTTAAAGAAAATCTTTTATTCCACATTATCATAGAAATGAGGCATCCTAATTCAACACGTCTGAGCTCAGGAGAGGGTTGGGGAGTTTCTATGGGTGCATTTGTCAATATGTCAAAAAAAAAAAAGGATAGTGCATTTTGATGAAGGAAGTTAAAAAAAATCTGCATTCCAAGTTAAAAAAACAAAAAAAAAAGTGAAACCGCATATCACATCCTTTTTAAGAAACCGCACACTTGAGATGCGGTTTCTTGAAACTAGATGTAATATTAAAAAAAAAAATTCAGGTTGACAAGCATTGGCGACTCTGCCAACTAAAAAAATTTAAAAAATAAAAGAAATTTTCATGGTCGTTGTATACCACTGATTCAGCGACCCTATTTGTACAAACAAATCCACCAGAACTCCACATCTCGGATGCTTTTCTTATTCCATATTATTTATAGAAATTCGCCAAGATTGTTTCATCACCTCAATATTTATTAATTAGCTAAGGGGTGTTTGGTAAATGGGTTTCAACCCCTATTATGGGTTTCAAAATTTAATTATACCATACATGATGTTTCCTGGGGGCAATGGGAATAAATCAATTGCAATGATAAAAATCTTATATGGTTTTTCTGATTAACTATCTCTCATTAGGGAATCATCTTAATTACTCATTTTATTCTTCTTAAATGTAAAAATATCCAACTTAGTCTCCGTAGATGTAAAAATAAGAAAATAAAATACCACTATTTGTGCTGATTCCAACCAATGGGAAAAAAAGAATAGAATAAGACAGCTAATGAAAAAGAAAAATAATAAATTGTAAAATCCATTCCATATTAACAAATGTACTATGGGTTTTCATTAAAACCTGTTGTCATTAACCTTCCTATCGTATCGATAGTGATAATGATTATCGAACTTGAGCCAAATGGGTCCTAAGATTCCTTTGACGTTTAATGTTGTCTTAATCTTTTTGTATTACACTATCATACCCGAGAGAAAATGCAGCATAGTTGTTCACTGATCTTTCTCAATGAGAACCAGGTTCTTAAGTTGATTACTTTATAATCATTCTTCCTCTCTCTTGTTTCGGGGTTAATGTCATTTTTACTTGCTGGAACTCAGCCTGTTCTTGTGACACTTCGTTATCATGGAGCAGGAAGTAAGTGCAGGATAAGGGTGGAGTTGGCTGATGCTTATCCATGTAAATCTCTTTCAATTGGTTTTCTAAACAAGATTTACCATCCAAATGTTGATGAAAATTGAGTCTGAGGATGTCGTTGATTCGTTAAAGTTGCTCAACACTCTCTTTCCTCACAGAGCTTATAGATATAGAACTGTTGGATACTCATTTTCATTAATTTATTTCGGGCCACTGTTTGAGATTCTGGTGTCAAGATTATTCAGTAGAGCTTTGTCATATAAACTTGAGCATTCTAGGAATGCTCTCTAGTTCACGCTATGCTGCGCAGAAATATGACTTTTGGATATGTTTCTTAAAAGTTACAAATCAAGATCATACACTAAAATACTAGCTCTCTTGTGTCAGAAAAATATACTTCAAGTAGTAGTTTTTGGTGCTAATATATTGAAGTAGTTCACGTCTTCACGCCTAGTCTTAATCCATTAATTTTAACGACCAATGTTTTCATTAGACAATTCGATAGCCAGTGCTCTAATTAAAATAAATACTAAAGAAAGAAAAGCCCAAATGTCTGGCTTGAGTGAGGCCCCATTCTACTAGTCATTATATTTCTCTAATGGAATGTATGATTTCACAATGATTTTCATAAGCACTTTTAGGTGCATAAGTCTATCTTCTTCAATGTATTGACGAATACCACATAGTTAAAGAGCTCATGGTGCATTAACATAAAATTTATAATGTTATCAACTTATTTAAGTCAGTTATAGTCTGTGACAGCCCCACCTTCCCTGTAGGCAAGCTGAAGGGTTTGGCGGGTCGTCTGCCCATCTCTCTTCAAAGAAACAATTTAAGTACCAATCCCAAACTTACAATCAACTCATAGTCAAATTACTTCAATCTCACAAATCCAAAATTTCAATAACAATTTAAACCAAACGATAACTCACAAATTCATTACTCAAACCTTACAATCCCAAAATACATACAGTACTTAATCTTACATTCAAAGTTTCACAATACCATACCTAAACCCAAAGTTCGAATTTCTCAAGCCATATACAAACATAAACCCTAGTTTTAAGGGTTGGCGCTTTCACTTGGGTTCTCAATCCCTGCTAAGGAAAACAAATTTGAAAGAATGAACTAAAAACCAAGTGAGTTCCAAAAAGGCATGCAAAGCACATAACACATATAAGATTCTCATTCCAAATTCATATTTTGAAATAAACAAATAAGAAAAACAATTAACAACACAAAGGTAGGATACGGGTAGCTCTCAGGGGCTAAGATCCTTGAAACTGAAGCACGTTCATGGGCTGGTGCGCAGATTACGTAGTTGACACTCCGTCAACTTTCATACCAAGTAGACAACCACTTACTCCTTCCACCACCAAAACCCCCGCACGGGCCCGCCCACCTCACATAAACTTATATATTTGTGTATTGCTCTCCAACAGGGACAAGGCCATATGCCAAGTCCAGAGCACACAATTTATCTCATAGCCCAAGATTGTTAAATCTCCTCGACCTAGGCCTTCCCAACGGCTCGAGTCGATAACTTACCAAGGGGATTAAGTATTCTTAAGAATAATAATTACAAAACATATCACATCACATCATATATTCAAAACAGAATTTACATCATATCAAAAGTCAAAAGGTTCAAAATGTACTTGAAATGTCACAACAACACTTTTACAAAAATTTACCAGTCAAATAGGAATAAGTGTGATAAAGTACACACTACTCCATTTGATGGATCAAAAATCAGATTTTCACATCAAATCACTTAATCATTCATATTCCAAATTAAATTCACATAATCAAATAACATGCATGGAAACTCACCAAAATAGCAAGGTTCGAATCCCAAATTTTGCTTGGTTTCAAAGCCTTCCACACTTTCTATAATCAAAGAAAAGGGAGAAATAAGTTTCACCTCACAATTAGCGAAACTAACTCAAATAACTTATTCATTTGTTTTATCGAAATTCTTGACAAAATTCCTCTAACTTTACTCGAATGAAAAGTAGTCATTCGAGTCGAAAATCATATTAAAAGTTTCCATTTTCAAACTGAGACATCAAATAACCAAACCACTCTATCGACGTACTCCATTCTCGCAACTTCTAATTTTCTTAGTACAAAGGCATAAAGTGAGGTATTTCAATTGGAAAATCTCTCATTCGAGTTTAAATCTAACACTAAAGCTTTAGTTAAGATTTTTAGCACATATTTGAAATATCATTTATCAAATCTCAATGTACAAAAATTCAAAGAAAAATAGGTAAACTATTTCAAACCCTCGAATCTGTCCAAATAACACATTTATCCCAAAATTAGCGAAAACTCAACTTTTCACCATTAAAATTCAAGATTTTCACTTCATTCAAACATATACTCATAAATGAACATAATACATATTTATTTAGGCAAATCTAGCCAACAAACACCATAAAATTTTGAAATCAACCATCATAATATTCCAAGTGAGGTTCGGCCAAGCTTCCCATTCTTCCTTCAAGATTTTCAGCAACAAATCTACATTTTAACCACAAAATGATCTCATCTCATAAATATTAGCCACAATCAGGTCCTCAAGTCCGCTACCTAAAAGTCACCTCAAGTCAGCTACCTAAGTTGGGAATTCAAGAACCCAACTCAAATGTTCCATACATAAGCATTTCTAGCAAAATAATTCATAGATCTGAAAGATCTAACACTAATAAAGATAATACTAAGAGATTTAAGTGTTTTATCTCAAGATCTATCTAGATCTAACAAGATCAAGGGAGATCTTGTGATCTCTTCTCAAGGATGACTTTTCAAACTTGGCAACTTCAAAAATCTCCGATCTTAGCAATGGATCCGCTTGTTTGAAGATGATTTCTTCCTCAAAACCCAAGAACAAGAAGATGAGGAGCAAAAGCTAGCTTTCTTTCACACTTTCTCTCTCCTTCTCACTCACGGATTCCTTGCTCTTTCTCTCTCTCACACACGGCTGCACAAGGAGAAGAAGGAACAAGGTGGAAGCTTTCCAATGGTGTCTTCAAGCTCCATGAAATCGAAGAAGGAGATGAAGTTGAAGAAGACCTCTTTTCTCACTTCCTTTCTTTCTCTCACATTCGAACCACTCTCCCTCTCTCTCTCACTCATTCGGCGGCCACAAAGAGAAGAAGGATCAAGAGAAATGCCTTCAATGGAGACTTCAAGATTCAAAGTTTTGAGGAAGAAGATGAAGTTGGAAGCAAATTTTGGTTTTCTCTCTCTATTTCTCTCTCTCACTCATTCGGCCCTCTCTCTCTCTTCAAGTTCAAGAATGGCTGAAAATGAAGCACAAGAAGCAAGAAGAATGGCTTTAAGGGAGACCAAAAGGTGCAAATCCCTTAAATTGTGGAAAAGTGGTCAAACGACCACTTTTTGTCGCGTCGCGCGCGACAATCTAACTTTTACTGTTTTATCTCATTCCGACACTGTCCAACCTTAAATATATATCTTTAATATCTCTACATATGCTCGGTTTTATCTTAAAGCCACTATTCACACTTCGGAACAAAAATTAGACGCTTACATTGGCCGAAACCACACACCGGCAAATAATTCTCAAAAATTTCTCTAAATTGGAAAATAATCACTCAAAACATAAATTCACTCATATTTTAATGAATAAACACAATATAAACATTATTATGTATTTTAAAATAAAATTTAAATTTTGAGACCCTCACATAGTCAAAATATAATCTCTGTTAAAATTTTCCAAAGCTTCCCAATTATTATCATTTCTACATAATATCTTATTATAGTGTAAAGATCTACACGTACACATGATGCACACTATATTCGTGAGATAATTAAGTTGTTAAATTAAATTCTCTGAGAACAATTATGGATTTGATACCTTCCAAATTTATATTTAATCATGCCATAGTGGAAACAATGGAAAGAAAAATGAAAATATGCAAAAATGAATTCTTGAAAAATTTAATGGCTTATGCAACAGAAAAGCGTAAAAATAACTCATGTGATGCAGCTATTCCAGTACAAGCTCAACTACTACTTTGCCACGCGCACTTATTCTTCGCACAAAAAATGTTTGCCCTTGATTTTGAACTTCCAAATAGGTCCTCTACTTAACCCACAATAAGGCTCGAAGGAATCTTTTTATTTGGTAGACATCATCTTTAGCGACACGGACAAATTTCCTTCCATAGTCAATGAAGTAATGGCTCCTACTTTCCTCCATGTGATAACCATGTTCTGTTAGAAAATTGCAAGATTGGTTAGCAATTGCTTGTCTTTCCTAAATTTCTCCAGGCCAAAAAAGAAGAGTGCACAATCTGGAGAGTTAGGTGTTCGTTGTTAGAATGTAGCAATGTTTTTGTAGCATCCCATGAGGATTGCCACATAGAAATATTAAAAAATGGGTTATACATGAAAATCAAGGTCCAATTCTACATTCCTGAAATAAATTTCTGTTTGTTCTGTGCAAGTACTGTTTAAAAGTGCTTTTCCCCTAATTTGGACCATCTTTGAGTGGTAACTTTCTACTGTGACTTTATTCATGATAATTTTCTAGTTGGCGCTATTATCCTAGGCAGGAATTTCTTATACGACCAATTAACAGGTTTCCAATTCTGTTTTGCGAGGCATTGACGGCTATATTGATATATTGTCAAGTTGATAGTTGAGTTTTGCCTTAAAGTTGATTTGGAAGTGCGATGTCAAACTATATAAAGAAAGATGGTGTATGATAACGATATCAAATTTCCTTCTTCCTTTGTTCCGTTTTTCTTTTTCATTTCTGATAAAAGTGTGAGAAATCTAGTCCCCTGATTGTTGTAGATTGACAAAATTCATGTCTGGAAGATGCACTTTTGGATTCAGCTCTGACTTTTCTTTACATTTTTTAACCCCTTTCCAACATGTAATTGATGTAGTTGACTTGACAAGGATAGGAAGCTTAAATTATTTTTTTAATACGTTCTTTACTATTTTTCCAGCCAATTTTTCAGCATCACGATGAAGAAATGTACTTTTAAATTATAGATCACCCATTTAGCAACATTTTACTTTCCATCAGAAAATTTCAAGCTTGAATCTTCCCAAGTAGTTAACAAGAACTTTTCAAGATGTCTACTTGGCACCTACTGATAGATGTATTTTAATGCTTGCATCGACAATTTCTCCAGAACCCAAAAAACAAAGTGCTCATAACTATGAGAGACAAGTTAATTACTTTGAAAATAGAAAGTGTTTTTTCTTTTTGAATTTCGTGTTTAACAAAATTTTTAAAATGATGCCAACATAGAGTCTCAAATAATAAATTTTACAATCATTCTTGGAGATTTTATTGCTACAATTATTTAGTGATTACAGTGTGCATAGTGCGTGCAATTCATGATCACACATGGAAATATATGAAGTTTTTGTGTTCAAAAACAAAAATCTATAAAGTTTACTTCGCTTTTTAGCTTTAGCATGGAAATCATTTATCTTTATGAGGAAATCATTTATCATGTAACAAGCTCCTTGCAATTGATCTAAAATGGTGGGGATAATCTTTTTGTTGTATTTTTAGTGACAAGCTTAGTGAGAAAAGAAAAAATTTTCACTGAATCATTAATTTTTGTTAGAAAACATAGCCAGGAATTTCCTCTGCCATAGATTTTGCCTTTGAAGTGTGATGGGAGAAAATGGTATTTTCCTTGCTAGATGTTGGTCTTCAGAGAAAAAAATTTAAACTCATAGCTAATGTCCACATTTATTATAGTTGCAAATAAAAACCTTAAATCATGTCGACATAAACTCTTTAATGTAGTCTTCATTAAAGATTTCGATGGAGATAATATTTCAAATTGAGAATGAAACTTGTTTGGGAGGGAGTTTTTTAGGTGTTTATCTAAAACTCTACTGTAACTTACTGTAGAAGTTATAGAAAACTTTTTTGGATGTGTAAAAATTTTTTGATAGATTTTTGTTTTTTTTTTCTTTTTTTTTTTTCCTTTTCTTTCTTTCTTCTTCCTCCTCCCCAACCAGGCTTTTCTTCCTTCCCTCCCTCTCTCTCCTCTCTCTCCTCTCTCTCCTCTCTCTCCCCACTTTCCTCCCCTCCCCTCCCCACCACTGCCATCACATCTCCCTTCCCTCTTCCCCCTCCCACTCTCCTCACCCACTTTTGGTGGTGGAGGGAGGGGGAGGGAGAGAGGGAGGAAGAAAGAAGAAGAAGAAGAAGAAGGAAAAAAAAGTGTGAATGTGATGGTCAGAGTATTTTGGTGTATATTTTTTGTATAAAAAAAAGGAAAGGAATGGAGGAAAAAAGTTTTTTTGTATAGTTTTTTGGGTGTGTATGTTAAAAACTTTGGAAGTTTTTTTAGGGTTCTTGTAGCAAAAGTAGAAAAAAAAAACAAGTTTTATACAAATTTGGCAAAAAACACGTTTGCCAAACAGGGATATTGTTCTATGACGAAATAAGAGAAATGAAGTTTAGAAGCATTGTGAAGTAATAAATTGTTTCAATTTTGAAGCTTTTAGATATATATAGATAGTAAATTGAAAGACATGTAAGTATATTTGACCCAATCTAATTGGGCAAAAGTCACTTTACCCATCTGTGGTTTCCTGGTAAATCACATAAAACCCCATCATTCTAAAAGCTATATATCGAGCCCCTATAGTTTGGGTTAAAGTATCAAATAGACAGAAATCATCCTCTATCACGATCCGCGGCTTAAATGGTAAAATTACCCCAATATAAGTACTAAAAATGGGTTAGTTGAAGTCAAAATTTCTCGAGCTCTGTTCTTGATTGTGAGAAAAGGAGATGGATATTTGAAAGAGAAAAATTTCAAACCAAAATGCAAGAACCTTAGATCTATGATCAAAGATTGTAAACAAGCTTTGGAAGATCATCACAGAGACTGTTGCTCTATCTGGTAAGTATTTCGACATCAACTTTAGTTTGGATAAATGGTATTATCACATTTAAGCATTGAGTTATATCGATTAGGATTTGACATATAGGTTAATATTTGGGGTAGCAAAATACATATGGAAGCTCTAAAAAATTTGGGATTACAGAGAAATAGGCAACATGATCATTCATTCATTGAAGACAACAAAGTAAAACATTTGATATATTTTTACTTGAACATCAAAACAAGGAACGATAGCATAGAAATAGCTAAACAAGCAACAATACAAATATTCATGACTCCTAATTTGTCTTCAATGTTTTTCATTTTCCTCAAGTATAAACCATTATCCACACGCAAACCTTCCAAATTTCAACCATCAATATTTGATTCTCCACTAAAAATTTCTCTATTTGTAGCATTGAAATCACTCGTGTGATTTGGTCATGCTCTCCTTGTTGGATTGCACGACGAGAAAAATTCACAAGTTTTCATCTCACAAACAGAATTCAACCTTCCCCTGGAAGGTTTTTTGGATTTAACAATCTTACCCACAGCTTTTCTTCGACATGCACAATGCAGGTATCGGTACCCTAGGTCTTGAATGTTGCCACCAACACTGTTTAAGCATGACATCTATAGTTTATTGAAAAAAATTAATAAACTAATGAAGCATATTTCAAGAAAAAGGAAAAGAAAGCACCTTGAAATTATAGCTTACCTTTAGATCTTCTTCTTTCTAAAACTGGGTTTGGCTTCTAAATAAATGGAATGCCTTCACCAAGATCGAATAGAAAGTGAGGTGAAGTAATTTCATTTCATGGAAGGAGAGTTGAAATAGAGATCTGAGATGTTATTGGGAGGAGTAAAGTGGTCAGGGGTAATATGGGAACGTTCTTTACTGATACCAAAAGCACAATCACATTAACGCACATTTTATCTACGGGTATGACAGATAGTGATTTCTATTTGTTCGACATTTTAACCCAACCCGCTGGGGGCTCATGTATAGCCTTAGTGTTAGGAATTGGGGTAGTAGGCACAGCGAAAAATTAAAAATTTACCCCAGTCTCCCACCAGGATTCACTCTAGTTTCTACGTATGACTTTTCAAGGGGGTTGAAGGATTACCTTAATCCGTAGATGAAGCCTCTGACTCGTCTGAGAAGGCTGAGATGACCCTTGTGCAGCAGTCCAGATGTCCTGCCTCCACTGTAATCCACGCGAGAGTGCTTCTGGATCACTTGTTGACCGTCTCTACGATCAGTGTGTGTGTGTGTGAGAATGGGAGGTGCTAGCCTTTTCACTCACACTCTCAGACTGTCTGAGTGTTTCTCTACGTTAGTTTTTCTCTGGAGAGAATTTTTCTCTGTTCTGACTATCAGAAGTATCATCTCTCTCCTATCGTAACATCCAATATTAATAGGAGAGAGAGAGAAAGAAGAGGAGAAATAGAGTCAGGTGGTTTGATTCAAAAATCAAACCACCGTAACATCTCTCCTCTTATCCTTTTATCTGACAAATAAAGGATAACTCTTATCTTATCTCAGATGACCCCAGGATTTATTTATCTTTATAATTAAACCCCAGAAGTATTTATTTCCAAGTCCCTACTTGGACACACAATTTAATCCAGAACCCAATCTCTATGCGTGTGATCCAATAGGTCCCAAATACACTGGTAATAATTATGAATTATAATTCTTAAAAGAATTAGATAAAATAAACACTTTTATTTTATCATTAATTACAATAATTAATCATTCATAATTATAAATTGTGAGCGGTGTCTAGCAACACATCACAACTACTCAGGTATTCGGAATTGATCAAGGGAAATTCCGACCTAACCTTTTGCATGGAAAATTACCGTGTAATTATTATCCTTTCACCATTGATATCCAATTAGTCAGGGAATAAGGAACAAGTGCCAATTCCCTTAATGACTAATTAATTTTCTAGTTCCTGGAATTAACCTTAGATTAGATTAACTTGAAGACACTCTTCAATTAATCTAATATAGTCGACTACTAAGGTTACATTCCAACTAGTGGCCTTACTGGATATCAGCTCCCACTATTGGAGTGGTGAATCCTCTCTTGATCACTCACTATCTTTCCATGCTTCACACTACCCCCAATTTCAATTCTTTAAGTCACTCCTGGTGAGTAACAAGAAACAGAATCAAAAGGTAGTGATTCACACTTAAGATACTATGGTGATCTCAAGTCTAGGATCACTTACATAATTTCCCATAAGAGATTCAACCATTGGCACTAAATATCCTAATGGGATCTCTGTGTGGATCACTCCAATGAATTATTACTCTATAATTCATCTACACATTAGCCTAGGTATCCCTATACCATGGTTGATGAGAACAACCACTACTTACATTAAGTAGGGGCTAACTGTGTACTAGTCTGTCCGTATTAATGATGTCCTGTCTCATTAATACTATGACTAGGGATATTTAAGAATATTTATTATAAATGTGATTGATATCTCATAGTCAGCAACTCTTGTGACTATCATCACATTAATAAATATTCTAAGGACTTTTACCAGTTATATCATATATTAAACAGATAAAATTGGAAGTTCATAAAATACAAAAACTTTAATTAGGAATGTATTTCAACAAGTCAATTATTTTTGGACATACATTCCAACACTTAGAACGGCGCGGAGGCGCTGGGGGGGGGGGGTTGGGTGGGCTATGTGGTAAAACGAGAAATTATAAGGGGGTAAAGTGGATTGTGACCCAATGTAAATACATGCCTTTCAAAAAAAAATTCTGTCAAGTTTTTATGATGAGTATGCACTTGAATGGAAATTCTTTCATGTTATTTCTTACGTTGCATTTCGTTCTACTCATGGAGCATTCCTTACAAAAAGACAGATGTACAGTCCCAGAGATGATAAGAATATCACCGAAGAAAGTGTAGTTGGCAAAATTTATCATGCAACTATTAGGGGAATTCAGCCTATAGAAGATTTGCTACAATGGGCATTCTGTTATAGGTTGAAAAAGTGCTTAGTCCAACGTAAACTCTTAAGTTCAGCTATATGACCATTATTCCGGAAAACCCTTTAGTATAACAACCACAAGTTGAAAAATTGAAAATAAACCTTGCTTATGTAGAACCCTATGCTTTAAAACATGCTGAGTTGCACTTTTCCAAAAGCTTTCACAGGGATAGATGTTTTTTTCAAAAATTTTACTATAGCTCTATATGTGAAAAACTTTTATTATAGATGGTTAGGTATTTTTTGAGGTGTTTTTGAGGATATTTTTGAGGATTTTTTAAAGGATATAATTTGGGTATTTTTAAGATTTAAAATTTTCATGAGCTATGTTTAGGAAGGGAGGGGCAGTGGTGTGTAGTGGATCAAAGAAAATAGAGGTGGTAGGTTTTTCTATTTTATTTTATTTTATTTAGTTAGTTGTATTTGAGATTTAAATAGATTAGGCATTTTTAATAGTGTTTTTGGGAGTGTGTCATTGTAACATTATATTTGAAAAATTCATTCATAAAAAAAAAAAGATAAATCCATACAGACCCTTAGAATTGGACCTTGTTTTCCATTTTTAATATTTCAATGTGGCTTTCTTCATGGGATGTTACCAAAACGTTGCTACATTCCAACAACAAACGCTTAACTCTCCAGATTGTGTACTCTTCTTTTTTCTTCCTTGCAGAATCTTAGGAAAGACATGCAATTGCTAGCCGACCTTGGAATTTACTCTTTACTCACACAACATGGTTGACGAGGTTTTACCATACACCAAATTTTAATTACAAAACCTAAACATCCCTTTTACTGCAAGTATATAGATAGTTTATTGAGCATAGGTTATCTTAGGTGTCGATCCCACAGGGAAGATTGTCAAATACCGATGGTTTTCGAACTCCTCTATTATTTAGAGTATCACAAGTAAATATGTAAGTCTAAACTACAAGCATGAAATAAAATGAGTAAAAATAGTAATTAAAAGCTCCTAGAGTTGTGGAATTCCTTACTACTCTTGCAAATGAAGTTACCGGTTGAATTAATGTTATTACTTTGGCTAAACATGGCGTAATCTCCTAATGCATGTGAAATATACTTTCGTAGTGAATCAACTATACTTATAGCTAAACCATACCTACACCTGTGGTTATGGAATTAACTATAAGCTCATTTGCTCAATGAAATTACATGAAATAAATCACTAAAGCCACAAAGGTGCCATCCAACACTTGTGAGTGACTTCCTAGGTTTAGCACTTCATGAACTAGTGTCAAATTTCAATTTTCATGGCAAACTTAACACCTTAAGATGATCACAATTAATGGCCGGTTAATCATGATTATAAAAGACAAAGTACTAAATAACTTGCTCAAAATAATAGCATCAAACAACTAAGTAAACATCACAAACAAGACGTAGAAAGTTCATCCATAACTCAAGGCATAAACTTAGCTAAACGTGAGAAAGCAAGCAAAGATCATACTTATATTATACTACTAACTATACTAAACTTAATGAACTAAGAAAAACTAGTGAAGACTACATTTTTGGTAGTGATTCTAGCCTTCCTAAAGTTTTTAAGAAAGGTCTACCAAAGGCCCTATTTATAGAAGACATCCTCCATAAGCTTCCAAAACTTCATCATGTGAACACAAGAAAATTTTAAACTTCAAAAGTCAAGAAAAATGGCTTTTATGAATTTTCTTTCCTTGAAATGTCTTCATGCATCTTAATCTAGCATCAAATGAGTTGTAAAGTTGATGCAAGTTGTGTTTGGAATTGCTTCTCCAACTTTCAAGATTCTTCGTGCGATTTCCAGCTGAAATTCGTTCAAGATTGAGCTGGAAGTGAGTTGGAAAAATTTTAGAATTCAGTTGCAAGTTGAAAGGTAATTTTCATGGATCCGTGAGGTGGATCCGTGAGGCAATTCCTCGCGGATCGCCTCATGGATCCGATTCGCCTGCTTCTGTTCAGAGGGATTCGCGAGCTATTTATTTCTTTCAACTGTCACTTCACGTTTCGGGTTGCGGATCAACTTTAAAATCGCAAAATTTGAATCTTTCATCGTGAAATTGAAGCGCTAAATCATGAATTGCATTATTTTTATCTCAATTTGGAACTATATCAACTTCGGATACTTCAATTTTTCAACTTTCCCTCCAAACTTCATTGCCTTCATTTTTCTTCAAATCATCAATAATCATGCAAATATCTTTTCGTTTCACTCCAATTGATGATTTAACCATTAATCCTACAAAAACATGAAGTTTTCACTACATTAATCCATAGAAATGCACTTTTTCTCCTTAAACCATAAAATGCAAAATTTCACTAGAAACTCTAGTTAATTAGCCATCAAAATAAATAAAACACACCAAAACTAAGTAGAAAAACATATTTCAAGCATACAAAATAGACACTTATCAAATTCCCCTACACTTGAATCATTGCTTGTCCTCAAGCAAATAAGAAATACAAACCAACAATGATCCAAACCTTGAAATAAAACATATGTGCACCTTTGAATTCAACTTCTCAAAACAAGGTATATAACTATTTTGCAATCATTTATTTAAGCGAAAGTACTCATAATATCAAGTAAAAAAGAGTAATTATACCATAACTTCAACTAGTTCAATTCAATTTCTCATTCCTCACCCAATTTCACATGCAAAGTGAATCATATTGTCAATAAAATGTTTCCTAAATCCATGATCATTTTTTCTCAATTTAAGAGAGGGATTTATTCATATAACATATCAAACATTTATTCAAATTGTGAAAGTGCCTTTTGACGCGAAGATCGACATTTTTAGATGAAGATCCGCGGTTAATCAACATTTCACTTATTAAAGTTACTTTGCCTACTTTTTATTCAAGTACCGTTTTACACGAAAGTCAACATTTTTAGATGAAGATGCCCGGTTACTAGGCACAAGAATCATTTTTAAAGCTATAACTTCTTTTTTCTTTTTTTCTCTTTTTTTATTTTTTTTCCTTTTGTTTTGTTTTCTTTTTTTTTTCAAAAGTAAACATAAATAAACATTCCCTCAAAAGAATAATCATAGGAAAAATATTACACTTATTAACCAAATTTATCACTCTACTATGTAAAATCAAATTAAGAGAAGAAATCTCATTAAATAAACAAAGTTTAGGCATAATTTCCTCCATTTCAAAAGATATACTTTCCTTAAATTATAAAAACTTCTAATCACAAACTAGTCATCTCCAAGTTAATTGAGAGAAATTCAAAATTTTAGACAGGAGTTTTGAAAAATTTTGGCAGAATTTTCCCATATATAATCACAACTCAATCACATAATTATGCATATAAACACAATTCTCCCTCCCCCCACACTTAAAATGCATATTGTTCTCAATGTGTAAGAAGGAAAATAAAGTTTAAGAAAGTAATACTTCGTTATTAATGTGATTGAATTGTCGTGAGTTTGAAGATTCATATGAATTTGATCTACTTAATTTCAAATCTTCATGAGTTCCACTCGATAGTCATGAATACCTGAAAAATTTGACAAGAGAGTGCACAAAAAGGTGAAATTCAGTGATCCGCGAATCACAGTGCGCAGATCAGTGGGCGGATCTTTCTGGAAAGTCTCTGAATCGGATCTGCGAGATAAGGTTTGCGGATCCTGCTAAATGCTCTCTGATGTTGATCTACGAAGCTCATAGATCTGCGATGTAAATCTCGCGGATCATCTCGCGGATCGTGCTGGAAATGAGAATCTGCAATTTTTCTGCAACTGTCTCATTGAGCAAACATTTTCTGCTTTTTCTAGATTAAAAACTCTGCTTGTTAATTATGCAATGCACCTTCTCTAACACATGTACAATGATCAAAACAACATAATTAACTTCATTTCTCGAATCATAAACAACTAAAACACAATTTGAGGTGCCAAGGTGTTTGCATTTTTTACTATTCATGGTGCACCAAAAGGTCTCTTTTGCCATGCTTGATTTTCCTACAAAACAAACAAAACAAACACACTAAAAACATAAGGTACACATGCTCAAACATTAAAACTGAACAAAATAACATAAATCAATGGGTTGCCTCCCAACTAGCGCTTTTTTATAGTCATTAGCTTGACTATATAACCTATTCATCAAGAAGGTTTAGTGAATGAATAATCCACCATTTGAAGACGAGGTGGATCATTGAAAGGTGACTCAATCATATGAGTCATATAACCAAACGATAAGAAAGAAGGAAATGGTTTACCAATCTCAAGTGAGTCATAGATATTAGCTTATTGTTCCACCACTTGAGAACTTACCAAAGGAATATCCATATGGCCTTCTAGGGGTAGTATGACCTTGGAATCTACATATTCACCACATTCCTCAAGAGGGGTTATATAGACATCATTCATGCTTGCCTTTTGAGGTTCAAAATTCATTCCAAAGACATTATCATGTGAAATGGACATTTCATCGTTGAAATGCAAATAAGATTCATCATTGTCATCAAAATGTACTCCACTTTCACACATAACATTCCCACCATTGATGTTAGGGTCAATTTGCATATCACTACATAAAATAACTTCACACAAATTATGTAATTGGTCATGTAATCCTTCAAAGTTAGAATCTAATTTATCTAATCTTTTCTCAACCCTGTCAAAATGATCGGAAGTTGTCTTAGCTAATTTTTCAATAGCTACTTCCCAACATGGTTAGAATCATTAGCTAATCTTTCTTGCTCTCAAGGTAAAGGTGTATTAGCTAACTTTTCTATAACTAATTCCCAAGATGGCTTTGATTCAAGTTGAACACAATTGGGTTGGTAATCATAAAACCATGAAGAACCACCATAAGCACATTGATTATTCCAATCATAAGTATAAGAACTACCACAATTAGCACCATATTGATCAAAATAAGAATTGTAATGCTCAAATTCATTATAAGAATCCACATGTTATACTTGCATACATGTATATGTAGCATGATTACTTCCACACAAGTCACAAACCACATGATTAAAATTAAAAGTATTAGCATTTCTTTTTTGTTCAAGCAAATTCGTAATGGTGTCCATTTGCACATTTAATATAATATAATCAAGTTTAGCCTGAATGCTCCTTGTGCAATACCTTCGGACATCCTTTGATTACCTCCATTGTTATAACCTTGAAAATTGTAGGGGTCCATTGCCAATCTTCCTTCTCTTAAGCCTTAATCCTCTTCCTTGCTATCCTTCTTTAAAACCTAAAATGCTTTCAAATGCTCTAAAAGCAAGATTAGTTAAGAAGAATAGACACAACATAAACAAGAAAAGAATGTAAAAATGTCTAAAGTAATAAAGTTGTTCTTAGCATCGATATTGAACAAATCTTCCCCGGCAACGGCGCCAAAAACTTGATGAGGTTTTACCATACACCAAATTTTAATTATAAAACCTAAGCACCCCGTTTATTGCAAGTATATAGATCGTTTATTGAGTATAGGGTATGTTAGGTGTCGATCCCACAAGGAAGATTGTCAAGTACCGGTGGTTTTCGACCTCCTCTATTATTTAGACTATCACAAGTAAATATGTAAGTCTAAACTAAAAGCATGAAATAAAATGAGTAAAAATAGTAATTAAAAACTCCTAGAGCTATGGAATTCCTTACTACTCTTGCAAATGAAACTATCGGTTGAATTAATGTTATTACTTTGACTAAGCATGGCGTGACCTCCTAATGCATGTGAAACATACTTTCGTAGTGAATCAACTATACTTATAGCTAAATAATACCTACACTTGTGGTTATGGAATTAACTATAAGCTCATTTGCTCAATGAAATTACATGAAATAAATCATAAAGCCACAAAGGTGCCACCCTACACATGTGAGTGACTTCCTAGGTCTAGCACTTCATGAACTAGTGTCAGAGTACTAAATAACTTGCTCAAAATAATAGCATCAAACAACTAAGTAAACATCACAAACAAGGTGCAGAAAGTTCATTCATAACTCAAGACATAAACTTAGCTAAACATGAGAAAGGAAGAAAAGATCATACTTATATTACACTACTAACTACACTAAGATTAATGAACTAAGAAAAACTAGTGAAGACTACATTTTTGGTAGTGATTCTAGCCTTCTCAAAGTTTTTAAGAAACATCTACCAAAGGCCCTATTTATAGAAGACATCCTCCATAAGCTTCCAAAACTTCATCATGTGAACACAAGAAAATTTTAAACTTCAAAAGTCAAGAAAAATGGCTTCTATGAATTTTATTTCCTTGAAATGTCTTCATGCATCTTCATGCATCTTAATCTAGAATCAAATGAGTTGTAAAGTTGATGCAAGTTGTGTTTGGAATTGCTTCTCCAACTTTCAAGATTCTTCGCGCAATTTCCAGCTGAAATTCGTTCAAGATTGAGCTGGAAGTGAGTTGGAAAAATTCTAGAATTTGGCTGCAAGTTGAAAGGTCATTTTCATGGATCCGTGAGGCAATACCTCACGGATCGCCTCACGGATCCGGTTCGCCTGCTTCTGTTTAGAGGGATTCGCGAGCTATTTATTTCTTTCAACTATCACTTCGCGTTTCGGGTCACGGATCAACTTCAAAATTGCAAAATTTGAATCTTTCATCGTGAAATTGAAGCGCTAAATCCTCCGAGTTTTTGACCCTTTAGTTCCTTGATAATTGAATTGCATTATGATTATCTCAATTTGGAACTTTATCAACTTCAGATACTTCAACTTTCTAACTTTCCCTCCAAGCTTCATTGCCTTCAGTTTTCTTCAAATCATCAATAATCATGTAAATGTATTTTTATTTCACTCCAATTGATAATTGAACCATTAATCCTACAAAAATATGAAGTTTTCGCTAGATTAATCCATAGAAATTCATTTTTTCTTCTTAAACCATAAAATGCAAAATTTCACTAGAAACCCTAGTTAATTAGCTATCAAAATAAATAAAACACACAAAAACTAAATAGAAAAACATATTTCAAGCATACAAAATAGACACTTATCAATGGTCATAATATGGAAGAAGTACAAGTCATTACTTGATTGACTATGAGGGGCAAATTGTACTTATCCTTAATGATGTTGTCTACCAAATAAAAAGATTCCTTGGATTCTGGTCGTGGGTTAACTAGAGGACCAATTGGCAAGTTCAAAATCAATGGAAAACATGTTTTGTACGAAGAATTGGTATGGGTGAGCCACGCCACAAGTGGCAAGTAGAGGACTAAAATTGTCAAGCTCAAAATCAATGGAAAACATGTTTTTGCAAAGAAAGCAGAGGACCATTTGGCAAGCTCAAAATCGATGGAAAACATGTTTTTGCAAAGAAAGCAGGGGACCATTTGGCAAGTTCAAAATCAATGGAAAACAAGTTTTGTGCGAAGAATTGATCAGGGAGAGCCATGCTATTAGTGGGCGTGGCAAAGTAGTAGTTGAGTTTGTACTTGTATAACATGATTTATGTTTACTCTTTTTTTGTTGCATAAGCAATTCAATTGTCCAAGAATTTGTTTTTCATTTTTTTCATTCCATTGTTTCATTTTTTAATCTTAAATGAGTTGATAACTTCATAAAGTTTATGATAATACACCATTAATTCTTTAACTGTGTGGTATTCGTCAATATGTTGAAGAAGATAAAGTTATACAGCTAAAAAGTGCTTATGAAAACCGTCGTAAAATCCTGCATTCTATTAAGGAAACTAGATAAAGTGGAATGGGGCCTCACACAACCCAGGCATTCGAGTTTTTTTTTTTTTGGTTTCTTTAGTATTTATTCTAATTAGAACATTGGCTATTGAATTATCTAATGAACATATTGGCTGCTGAAATTAAGAGATTAAGAGCAGGAGTGAAGACGTGAAAGTACTTTAATATGTTAGCACCCAAAAGTGGTACCTGAAATATATTTTTGTAACATAAGAGAGCTATTTTAGTCACATTTCTGTGCAGTGTGGAGCAAACCGGAGAGCATTCCTAGAACGCGCAAGTTTATGTGATAAAGGACTTGTTCTTATTTCATTATTTTAAGTGATTATAGATTCTGATTTTAAACAACTTCAACAAAGCAATGATATCTTCAAACTCAATTTTCATCAATATTTGGATGGCAAATTTGCCTAGAAAACCAATTTGGGGAGATTTATATGGATAAGCATCAGCCAACTCCACGCTTATCCTGCACTTACCTTCTGCTCGATGATAAGAAACTGCCACAAGATCCGGCTGAGTTCTAGCAAGTAAAAATGACATTAATCCCAAAACAAGAGAAAGGGAGAAAAATTATAAAGCAATCAACTATAGAACCTGGTCCTCACTGAGAAAAATCAATGAGCAACTGCGTTGTGTTTTGATAAGTGTCTATTTTGTATGCTTGAAGTATGTTTAACTATTTAGTTTTTTGTGTGTTTTAGTTATTTTGATGGCTAATTAACTAGGGTTTCTAGTGAAGTTTTGCATTTTATGGTTTAGTTAGAAAAAGTGCATTAAAGTAGTGAAAACTTCATGTTTTTGTAGGATTAATGGCTCAATCATCAAATGAAGTGAAACGAGAAGATATTTGCATGATTATTGATGATTTGAATTAATTTGAAATAAAAATGAAGTGTAAAGAATGAAATGCATTTAACTTGCAAAAGAAGAAAAGATGACAGCTTTGACACATTTTGGTATTTCAGGTATATCTTGAGCTACAAGCATCGGATTGCAATGATTCTTGAACCATTTTGAAGCTAAGAGATATAAATAGAATTATTATGAAGACATTAAATTCCAATTATAAGGTTATCATGGTCAAAAAGCTGAAATACAGAAGCAAAGTGTTGTGATCAGAAGCTGAAACAGGGCAACGGACAGTAGAGGGTATATTTGTCATTTCTCAGTCTACACTAGTCCGATTGAGCTGATTATTGATGCGTTGGAAAGCTAACTCAAAGGGCTACAACTTTTGTGATTTGAGCAAAAGATGGTTCGTCCTCTATCATAGAGAAATTTTCAGTTGAAATTGCTGGAAAAACAGAAGAAATTCTGCCCTGATTTTCTGCAACTTGCACTACAACTTGCACTTCAACTTGCAACTCTTTCCCACTACTTTTTGGACCATTTTCTGAATGAATTTTAGCTGGAAATTGCATGAAATATCTTGAAAAGTTGGAGAAACAACTTGTGGCAATTTCAAAACACAAGTTGCATGAAACTTATGAATAAGGTGCATGAAGACATATTTGAAGCACTTTTTAGCATTTCAAGGATGGAAGATTCATAGATGCCATTTTTCTTGACTTTTGAAACTCAACTTATATTGTGTTCACATGGTAAAGATTTGGAAGCTTATGAAGGATATCTTCTATAAATAGGGTCTTTGGTAGACATTTTGAAAAAACTTTGGAAGGCTAGAAACACTACAAAAAATGTAGCCTTCACTAGTTTTTCTTAGTTCATTAGTTTAGTATAGTTAGTAGTGTAGGTTGTTGTAGTTTTTCATCTTATACTTCTAGTTAGATTTGGATGAAGAATTGAAGAGTAAAGATGAAGTGTTGAAGCTCTAGTTACATGGGTGACTTCTCTCCTATCACTTTCTCTTTTGTATTTGAGTTCATGTTTAGCTATAATACAAGTATGATCTTTTTTCATGTTTAGCTATAATACAAGTATGATCTTTTTTCATGTTTAGCTAAAGTTTATGCCATGAGTTATGGATGAACTTTCTACATCATGTTTGTGACGTTTAATTAGTTATTTAATGCTATTATTTTGAGCAATTTATTTAGTACTTTGGCTTTTATAATCATGATTAACCGGCCATTAATTGTGATCATCTTAAGGTGTTAAGTTTGCCATGAGAATTGGAATTTGATACTAGTTTATGAGGTGCTAAACTTAGGTAGTTCACTCACAAGAGTAGAGTGGTACTTTTGTGATTTTAGTGATTTATTTCATGTAATTTCATAGAACAATTGAGCTTGTAGTTAATTCCATAAACACAAGAGTAGGTATGGTTTAGCTATAAGTATAATTGATTCACTACGAGAGTATGTTTCACATGCATTAGGAAATTACGCCGTGTTTAGCCAAAATAATAACATTAATTCAACTGGTAGTTTCATTTGCAAGAGTAGTAAGGAATTTCATAACTCTAGGAGCTTTTAATTGCTATTTTTACTTATTTCATTTCATGTTTGAAGTTTAGGTTTACTTACTTGTGATAGTCTAAATAATAGAGGAGTTCGAAAAGTACCAGTACTTGACAATATTCCCTGTGGGATAGATACCTAACATACCCTATGCTCGATAAACGATCTGAATACTTGCAGTAAACAGGGTGTATAGGTTTTATAATTAAAATTTGGTGTATGGTAAAACCTCGTTATATTTTCCCTCAGGTTATGATTGTGTAGTAACAAAAGGATCTAAAACTACCTTAAACATCAAAGCAATCTTAGTTAATGATACGAACGTCGCCAACCTGTGACGAAACCCGTATAGACTACCACGGATCTAGAAGGGTCAATCTGCGTTTGGACTCGACGACATAGCGGAAGAATCAAGAACCCGTTGATCACACGGTCAACGATATCTTGATATGGTAGAGACGCCACAACCTAGCGCGTTCCTAGATAGATAAGTCTATTCGAATACCCTAGGGTGATCTAAGATATTCAAGAATTGCTTCAAGAAGCAAGAGAGAGACTCTCAGAGGTTTTCTTATTTCTCAATAATCTGAAGTCTGATGAAAAGTACAAAGAAATGCTTAAATACCCCTTACAAAATAACCTAAACATCTCACTAATAGGCCTAGGTTCGGCCACAGACTCTATGGGGGTGAACCATGGGCTTATCTAATATAATTCTGAAAATATAAAAATTAACTAAAAATTACAAATTTTAACGACGAGAATCCGCGACATGGATCCGCGATGCATGCCTCGCGGATTGGTCCGCGGATCTAATAACTTTGGCTTCTGATCAAGAAACGCGAGGCATGGATTCGCGATGTGATGGCTCGCGGCTCGGTTCGCGACTCGCGTTTTCTGCACGTTTCTTCAGCTGGCCCACTTGTTGCACTTTTCCATGGTCCAAAAGGCTTAAGGGCTTGGACCCCGTCATGCACTTGTAATAAGGAGGCCTAAGGGTTGTCTTGGGCAGCCATGGATCGTATCATTCCCCTCATCTTAAAGGCGATTTGTCCCAAATCGAACGATTGCTTGAGGAGAAGAATTGTAGGTAACACATGTGGATAAATGCAAGCCATGAAGCATGCCTTCTACTTAGCTTGAAGTGGAACCAACAAGCACGCTTCAACCACGATCCTAACTTATGCACTAACCAAGGCCAACAAGGATGCTCACGTTCCATGAACCACGAATACGCATCACATGTAGCCTCACTATGGGCACAATCATCCTTCAAATCTATGCCAATTATTTGCAATCCACTTGACCATTGAATACCACCAAGAGTAACTTCACAATTTAGCACTTGGAGAGCATCTTTAGCACTTTCAACTACATTCTCCCATTCCTCAGGCTCAATAATGATTTCTTCTAGTTCAACTTCACTTTGAATGGGATTATGTTGGCTTTCATGAGCAATGATCTCTACAAACTCTTCTTTAGGAGATTCTTGAATATTGCTTTCAACTTGCTCTTTCAATTTCTTTTCATGTAGAAGACGTTGATAAGTCTCCCACCACGATTCCTCCTTACTGTTATGGGCAAAATCATCATTTTGTGGAGTTCGGTTTCTGCCAGATGCAGATGCGGTCAGGGCTAGCTCAAGACGCTCCATTCTCCGTTCAATGGATTCGGAGTGCTCCCGGAACATTTTCTGCATTTGCCCCATTAATGTCTCGGCGAACAACTTTGGATCAAATTGAGCTTTATCACCCTCACTTGCCATTTCTATGAGGTGTACCTGCAAAAAAGTTAGCAAAGAAAATACAAATATATGTTGTATAATCCTCACTCACTTCTTGAAGTATTTTCACTCAACACTCGTGTATCTCTCAGTATAACTCGATAATGAGCTCACCTTACTCTCTCAAGTGCTTGAAGGCTTATCTTGAAGAAATTATATTTCCTTTAGATAAACGATCAACTTAATCAATTTAGTACACTCGAGTTTGATAACCCTCTACAATACCAAGGTGAAGTTGACTCAAGAAAGGAAAGAAAGGAAGAATGAAAATGATAAGAAAAGAAGGAGAGGCAGCTAGGGTTTAGAAGTGGGATGGCCGAATTGGGGTGTGGTGTGTGGGTAAGAGGCGGCTAGGGTTTGGGTGTAGGATGACCAGATATGGGTTGGATTCTAGGAGATTAAGATGGTAAGGGTTTGGGGATTAGGATAAGCTAAGACTTAGGAGAAAATGTAGGGGATAATGTAGGATATAATGTAGGGAAGTATGGGATTAGAAAAAGGCTAGAATCTAGGAGATAATTTAGGAAAAAATTTCGGATGAACAGTAAGAAAGGGTGAACAGTAACAATGAACAGTAATTGCTACAGTACTCTCCTTTTTTTCCCCCCCACAAAATCAACAACACAAGACTTGACACGAAATCAGAATATTTTTTTTTTTACCAATCCAATACAAACACACGGCTTGAACAAGGACCAAGCACACGAAATTTTTTTTTTCTGATGAACAGTACCCGCACTGTGTGAACAGTATCTATGAACAGTAACAGCGGCAAAAAATATTTTTGTTTTTTTAAAAACAAACACAAATCACGACTTGCACAAGAATCACTCAACAAGAGATGACTAAAACAACAATAGGAAGAACCCTAGATGGCTAGAACAACACGAAATTTTCAATGAACGAAAACAAAAGAAAACGATATAACGCAAACCTTCAACTAGCTCTGATACCAGCTGATACGAATGTCGCCAACCTGTGACGAAACCTGTATAGACTACCGCGGATCTAGAAGGGTCAATCTGTGTTTGGACTCGACGACACAGCGAAAGAATCAAGAACTCGTTGATCACACGGTCAACGATCTCTTGATATGGTAGAGGCGCCACAACCTAGCGCGTTCCTAGATTGATAAGTCTATTCGAATACCCTAGGGTGATCTAAGATATTCAAGAATTGCTTCAAGAAACAAGAGAGAGACTCTCAGAGGTTTTCTTATTTCTCAATAATCTGAAGTCTGATGAAAAGTACAAAGAAATGCTTAAATACCCCTTACAAAATAACCTAAACATCTCACTAATAGGCCTAGGTTCGGCCACAGACTCTCTGGTGGTGAACCATGGGCTTATCTAATATAATTCTGAAAATATAAAAATTAACTAAAAATTACAAATTTTAACAACGAGAATCCGCGACATGGATCCACGATGCATGCCTCGCGGATTGGTCCGCGGATCTAACAACTTTGGCTTCTGATCAAGAAATGCGAGGCATGGATTCGCAATGTGATGGCTCGCGGCTCGGTTCGCGACTCGCGTTTTCTGCACGTTTCTTCAGCTGGCCCACTTGTTGCACTTTTCCATGGTCCAAAAGGCTTAAGGGCTTGGACCCCATCATGCACTTGTAATAAGGAGGCCTAAGGGTTGTCTTGGGCAGCCATGGATCGTATCAGAACCTTTTGATGAAAGGAAAATTTTATGATAGATATTATGAACTCTTTCATGTTCTTTATCACCTTTTCTTCTGATTATGAATCTAAGATGGACAGCCGTGTAAACATAGTTCTTAAATACATAATTGCGGGTTTGGACTGTATTTTCTAACAAATAATCTAATTTGTCATTATCTTATGAAAATACATCACGAGTTGTAATTTGCTTACAAATAATGAATCTTTTCTAATTTAATCTAAACTTACTTTTCTGCTACAAATTTGACAAGTTGGCATCTTCAAGTCACCTTTTGTTCTCTTCATGATGCATTATGGATGAAGCTTTTCGGGCACAAGCCTTTAGATCCCGGAGCTGTGACGGCTTTTGGATACTAAATGGAACATCCATTGAACTGTAAATCTTAGCCTGGGTTTTAAATCAGTTGGTGTTTAACTTTCTATCAGGTCAAGTACTTCCTCAAGTTTGCTGTATCACGAGATTTTAACCTACACTCTAGTTGTAATACCTACTTCCTCATTTGCTATAAGTATACAGGTCCTTAATTGTAGTACAAAGAAATAGGATCGTTCACACAAAAGTCACACTCCAATTTCTAAGGCCTTTAACGTACTCTATTATCTAAAACTATCCAAAAGTTATTACTAGACTCAACAAGACAATAAGTAAAAGATGTAATAAAAACTAACTTTCTTGGAAAATACTCAAATCACACAAGTGTTTTAGGGCATAGATTCCATTAATTATACTTAATCATGAAAACAAACATCAATTTTGACCAATTCACTTGTTTTGTTAAGGATAGATTTCACTAAACCAATAGAAACTTGCTTTTGCCAATGAACCAAACTAGTTAATTCTTGGATCTACGTACTTTCGCGATAACATCACAAATGTTAGTTTAATCAAGTACAAAAAATCTCATAACATCTACTTAAGAGTACCACTACTTTTGTGTGCCTACTACTTAAGTTTCTTCTATCATTGTTACAATGTATCAACTATTTTCATAGATTAACAATAACTATGATGACTTGAAAATGGAGATCAATCACTCACAAGTGTTAAAGCATAGATAGATGAACCAATAATTACAAGCATGGTCAAAACAATATCAATCATTCATAATCAAGACATGAAAAGCTTCCTCTACCCAAAAACAAATAGATCTAGCTAGACATACTAACTACAACACATAATCTCATATTAAAGACACAACCACATATCCTTCTAACAAGTAAGAGATTAGGGAAGAAGAAATGCTCATTCAAAAAAAGAAACAATTTGTCAAAGGTTCGTCATCTTCATTACCATCAAAACATGGGTTATATCAAGTGTTCTTCAAGGTTTCTTCAAGAAAAATGACCAAAACTATATTTCTAAGCTAGAGAGAAGAGAGTTGTTCCTCATACTATTTTATTAGGTCCCCTCTCTTTTTTCTTCTATTTTAGGATTAATATGCCCTCAATTATTGTTTAGAAATAATTAGTTTTGGGGTACAATAATGCTTGTTCAAGTCTCTATCATCTAAAAAGTTGTCTTCTAGCCAAATTTTTTTCTAAAACAAAGGCCAAAAAGCAAGTGTGAAAAGAGCACAACTTGCTCTGTAAGTTGCAGAATCAAAGTGGGATTCGAGGTCCCAATTCAGGCTGGATCGATCTGTTACCCCTTGGATACAATTTTTCTTCCTTGTTATTTTTGCTTGTCAAGCACGATCCAAGGTCTTGACATGAAGCATTTGAGGTTAGATTGCTCCTCTCAGATTGATCCTCTGATTTCTAAAGTTTATCCGAGGATTGGATACAAGGGTTGTAAGACTAATCTAAACTCGGATCAGCCTCCCCTGTTTCTTCTTCGGCATTTTTTCATTCATGTGCAATTTTGATTCTTTAATATTTATTCGAAACTCAAAATTGCTTCAACAATAACTGACCAAAATTCTTTTCAATCGATCCTCAAACATGAGTGAAACTTCAAAACCTACAAAAACAACATCCAACCAAGTATTAATCCACTCAATTTCACTAATTAGCAAGAACAATTCACTTGGAGAAATTTTTACTAAAAAGGCATAAAAACACCCAACTAGAGCTTAAAAACCATAAAACTAAATAATAAACATACTAATTTTAGGTAAGATAGACTCTTATCACTCTGTACTTTGGGGTTCAAGGTTTTCTTGTTTCTTCTTAATCCTGTTCATTAATTACTTGCTTTAAAATTATCATCTGATTTTATGGTTAATGTTCCTAAGGACTGAGGGTACTCAATTGCTAGGCGTTGGGATAGTTAGTGGTATATGTTTACGAGCTGTTAGGAGGAAGAAGCTTGATAAGTAAATATTTTTCCTACTTTAGTGTGTTTTATTTATCTATTTTTATGTAATTATGTTATGAAAAATGATGAAATTAAGATCTTTTTGATTAATATTCATTCAAGTGTGAAATTTACATAGAAAATGCTTTTTGGCAAATTAATGCACAATTGAATGTTTTATTTGAAGGCAACGAAGTTTGGAGGAAAAGTTGGAAAATTAAAGTATCAAAAGCTGATGAAATTTCAAATTGAGATGATAAAACTGCAATTCAATTGTCAAGGAACCGAGGAATCAAAAGTCGGAAGAATTAACACTTCAATTTCATGACAAAAGATTCAAGTTTTATGATTCTGCAGAGGATCCGCAAGCAGAAACGCGAGGTGATAATTAGAAGAAGAAACAGCTCGCGACTCTCTCTTAACTGAGGCAGAGGAACTGGATCTGCGATGGGATCCGCGAGCTATGCCTCGCGGATCTGCATCACGGATCGCTGACAATGACTGCCACAATTTGCAGCCAATTTCCAGATTTTTTCCAGCTCAATTTTGATGAAATTTCGGCTGATAGATGTGCAATGTGGACTTGAAGAATCAAAATGCAACTTTAGGTCTTTTTAATTGTAATTTTTTCTATCCAAAATTCTCTATAAATACCCCATGTATTCCAACAAGAAAAATATATAGAGGGAGAGAGGAAGATAGGAAGAAAAAGAGAAGAAAAGTGTAGAAAAGAGAAACTAACTAGTTCTTGTAGAGAATTAGTGTTAGAATCAAATTAAGAAGTCTATTGAACAAGGAGAAATCCTTTGAACTTGTAGTGAACTTATGGATTGCAAAAAGTGAAGAATAAAGAGCTTATTTCATCAATTAGAGAAGTTTCTTCATCCATTGCATTTTATTTCTTAAAGTTCATCCATGACTTCTTATGCAAATTTTGTGTGCTTAAATCATATGAGTAGCTAAACTTGTTAATCCTAGGGGAAAGATGGACTTGTGAGTGATTGGATTGTGTTCACTTAAGTACGGAAAGGTTAACTTGTGATTGTTAGTTCATGTATTTGTTCTTAATATGCATGGTTGCTTGATCATCAATTATGAATTATTCAAGCATGTGTTAGTGCATGAAATATGTCTTGCATATGTAGTTCAAAATATATGAACCCTAGATTGCATGTTCACGTTAGTAGGAGATGTATTTAGGAGGAATCATATTTGTAACTCATTGAGTTTAATGAACTCGTGTTAAGGTAATTCATCATGTCAATAGGTGAAGGTGTAATATGAGTATATTTGTTTATTTGTAAAAGCAATCTACAAATGAAATTGGAAGTTACTTCCTTGACAAGTCACTAGTTTACAATCTAACTTAACTAAGTGAACATATCCCTAACCAAGCAAGGGATTCAAAACCCTAGAAATCTCTTACTCTATTTTAACTTCTCTAACTTATTTATTTTACACCACCAATTGGAGGATTACCCCGTTGGATGGTTTTATTTATTTTCTTGTTTACCGTCAATTGGATGTCATCGACACCTAGTGGTAGGTTCTAATAGCTTTATCCTCACACTTTAGGTCGGCTAAGTCCGCCTTCTCCCGTTTACTTTTCCTTTTCTTTACCTTTCATTTACCACCAATTAGAGTTGGTTCTACCACCTTAACCGGTTGGTTTTAATTGCTTTCAATAGGGACGGTTGTACCGCCCGACATTTCATATTTTGCACTCCTCTATCATTTTCTATTTAGATAATAAAGCAAGCTAAAAAGCCATAGTACTTAACCGAGTCCCTGTGGGATCGATCTCTAATTATCACTATACTCAATTCACGATCCGTATACTTGCGAAAAATCGGGGTAAAAAGGCTAAAATAGATTGATAATTGGGAGAATTAAACTTGAAAGCCTAGACCACGTCAAAGCTTAGTAATGAGCAATTTTATCTGATGTCGTGTATTTATTTTGGCCGTTACTGTCGACTATTGTGGCCAATGGTAACTTAAATGCCTGTCTTTTTTGGATAAATTACATATTTTGCTTAAAAGTAGTTGAGGTCGAACTTGACTTGAGTCCACACTCAATTTCCTTTCTCAATCTAGCTTGCTTGACTTAACTCGTTTATACCCAAATTTATGAAGGAAATAATTCAAATGAATAGATAAAAGTGGTAAAAAAGAGAGATATTGCACCTATTTGGTTAGCTAAAAGAAGACTTCAAAACTAAAGGGGTAAATTAGAATTTCCTCTAAATTGCCTCATAGAGGGCATTTAATTAAAAACCTTACTTTCACATACTAGCATAGAAGAACATGCATTGCACATTTCAAGTATTTGTTTTGGCGATATTCAAGCCAAAGATATTTCAAAAGTAGGGTTAAATACAAAAAACTCCCTTGTAATATCAGCGACAGTCAACTAACTGCTTTATGGTTTCAAAATGCCCACATTGTTATGAAATAATCATTATATTATGGATATCTATCACTTTATCAGTATCTCCTTTTAAGGACGGAGCTGACACGTTTTACGAGATGATAAGGTTATCACTTCACGCTTTACGAGAAGATACCATCTCCATCATTATCACCAACCTTATCTCTATCCTTATCTTTATCTTTATCTCTTCATAGAGTATACAAATGTAAATTGAACTCTTCATATCTTCTCCTATAAATAGGGGTTCACCCTTTGTAAATTTGATAATGAATGAATAGAAATTCTCTACTTCTCTCTCTACTCTCTGTGACGACCCACCTCTCCCTAGGGCGTACTCTAGAGTATCAGTGACCGCCTGCCTAACTCTCGCCAGGACTCACTCACTCGTCTATTATATAACTTATCAACTAAAACTCTAAACACAGTACAAATGAAATAATAACTTACAAACCCATAATTTCAAATTACAAACTTTGAATACATAAATCCTCCAACCTTACATTCAAGTTTCACATTACAAAAGCTTACAACAATCATATTCCAAAGTTCTCAAAACATTCAACACAATAAACCCTAATTCTAAGGATTGGCTTCTCCACTCGGGTACTCATTTCCTGCTAAGGAAAACAAATAGAAAATGGTGAGCTAAAAAGCCCGTGAGTTCCCAAAAAACATGCAGAGCACATAACACATATAAAATTTCACTTCACTTGAACGTAAACATAAACACTTAAAGAAAGCAATTAACATGACAAAGGTAGGATACAGCAGCCATCAGGGGTTAAGGTCCTCGCAGCTTGATCACGATCTTAGTAGTTGACACTCCGTCAACTTTCACAGGCACAATCCATGTAGGACTCCACTTACTCCTTCCTCCACCAAACCCCCATCGGGCCCGACTCCACACATAATTTGTCATATAGTTTGTTCACATAAGTGATCACATAGTTTATCACATAATTTGTGTTTTGCTCTCCATAATGGACAAGCCCTTCCATCAAGTCCAGAGCACACATCACATCACATCACATGGTTTGTGTTTTGCTCTTTTATAATGGACAGGTGCTTACACCAAGTCCAGAGCACACATCACATCACATCACATCACATGGGTTGTTGCTCTTTTTGGAGACAGGTTCACAAACCAAATCTTGAGCATATATCACTGGTCTATATCACTGGGCTTGTGACATTTAATTGACCCTATGGCTCGCCGCTTCTTTCTCGACTAGGCCTAGCCCTTGGTTTGAGTCGAAGAGCTCACCGATAGGTCTCAAGAAATTCTTGACCTTGTACATACACATGCAAATCACATCACATCACATATTCTCAGTTCTCATTAAAGCATTCTTACAAATTTTCCACTCAAACATAGGTAAGTGCAATAAAGTACACACTACCCCATTTGAGGGTTTGCTAAACCACATTTTCACATCAAATCACATAACTCAATACAAAGCTCATCTACTTCACATCAAGCATGGAAACTCACCGAAATAGTAAGGTTCAGCTTCCACGTAAGGATCAAATTCACTTTCGTCCACACCCCCTAAAACAATTTAAAAACAGTAGTTGAGATTCACTTCTTCA
Organism: Gardenia jasminoides; assembly: GCA_013103745.1. Lineage (NCBI taxonomy): Eukaryota > Viridiplantae > Streptophyta > Magnoliopsida > Gentianales > Rubiaceae > Gardenia > Gardenia jasminoides. The sequence goes on along the minus strand of CM023096.1, from coordinate 3,350,753 downwards.
CTTATTAATTAAAACATTTCACTTTCACTTCATAGTTTCCAATCAATATTTTCCCAAAAATTCCCTCAAGGAAAATCATTCATGTCACATGACACAACGTTTTAAATGAATCTTTTGAACACTATCTCATTTCAAATATGACACGTCACCGATATACTCACTAAGTACTATTTTCACATTTTCTTTAATATAACACTTAAGTGGGATTTATCACCTCAAAATCACTTTGATTACAAAACTCAACACTTACTCTTTGTCAATACTTTAATATAACTTTAGAACACTTCAAACCATATCTTTATTTTCAAAATTCATAAGATTTGGTCACAATATTGTAAAACCTTCAAATTCATTTAAACGACCTCTTTCATTCAAAAATTCACGAGAAACTTCACTTTTCATCTTTTAGAATTCATACACTCATAAATGAACATAAAATATATTTTCTTAGACAGAAACTCATCACAAATAACCGCAAAGTCTTGAAATCAAACATAGAAATTACCAAGCATGGGTTTGGCCATCTCATACATTTTTCTATCAAAATTTCCAGCAACAAAACCCTACTTTCTAACCATATCACGACAAATTTCACAAATATCATTCAAATCCCAATCAGGTCCTCAAGTCCGCTACCTAGAGGCCACCTCAAGTCCGCTACCTAGGTTGGGATTTTAAGAGCCCAACTTCATCATTTCAATTATAGCCATTTTTACCAAAGTAAACCACAGATCTACGATATTTAACACTAATAAAGCTATATCTCATAGTTTTGAAGCTTATACCTCCGGATCTGTCAAGATTCAACAAGATCAAGGTAGATCTTGTGACTTCCTCTTCCCAAGAATGCTCCCAAGTTTAGCAAACTCCAAAAGCTTCAACTTTTACCCATGATCCTTTTAGCTTTGTCGGTGGTTTCTCACAAAACTTCAAGAACAAGATCAAGACACACCCACAAGCTTTCTTTCTCCTCTTTTCTTTCTTCCAATTTTCAGATTTTTCCCCTCTTCTCCTCACCTTCACACGGCTGCCAAGATGAAGGAAACACCACCCAAGATCCTTCACCAAAGTTCCAAAACTTCAAATGGCTAGATGAAGAAGAAATTGGAAGATCAAGCCACAAGTTCTTCCCTCTCTTTCTTCCTCAAGAAATCGGACCAACTCCTCTCTCTTCCCTTTCTCTCACGGCTACCAAGATGGAGAAGATGATGATCTTCAATGGTAATCAAAGCTTCAAGATTGGAAGATGGAAGAAATGGAAGAAACCAAGCAAAATCTCTCTCTCTTTTCTCCCTCTCTTGCTCGGCACTCTCTCTCTCTATCCTCTCAAGGTTGCAGCTGCAAATGAGCTCAAAGGGTGCAAGAAGTCAAGACAAAATGGGACAAAAAGAAGCCTTTTCCTTAAATTAAGGAAAAGTGCTTTTTGAGCACTTTATGTCGCGTCGTGCGCGACAGTCTAACTTACACTATTTTACTCCATTCCAACACTGTCCAATCATAATAATATTTCCTTAATATCACTACATATGTTCAATTTCAATTTAAAGTCACTAATCACGCTCTGGTACAAAATTAAACACTTAATTCGGCCAAAACCACACACCGGTAAATAATTAGTTTAAAATTTTCTAAATTGGAAAATATTCACTTTAAATACATATTCACTCATATTTCAATGAATAAACACAATATAAATAAATTTATGAATTTTTAGAATAAAATCTGAATTTTGAGGCCCTCACACTCTCTACTTCTCTCTCTACTCTACCTCTCTCTCTACTTGATATTAGTATTAGTTTTATAACACGTTATCAGCACGAGACTCTACCAAAACTCTGCCGGTATTAAATCAAGCATCGGGCGTTTTGTTGGACAATTTCTACCAAACGTTTGGAGGTAATATTTCTCATCTTTAACTTATTTCACTTTTATTATGGCTAACCTCACAAAAACAAGAGTTGGTATCTCTTGATATTTCTGGAAAGAACTACTTATCATGGGTAATGGATGTTGAAATGCATCTCGAATCTATAGGCCTTGGCAAAACTATTGTTAGAAATAATGATGCAACTAGCCAAGACCGAGCCAAAGCCATGATATTCCTCCGTCATCATCTGGATGAAGGACTGAAAATGGAATATCTTACGGTCAAGAATCCGCTTGATCTTTGGCATAGTTTGAAAGAAAGATATGACCACTTGAAGTTGGTCGTTCTTCCAAAAGCCAGGTATGATTGGCTTCACCTGCGACTACAAGATTTTGAATCTATTGGTGAATATAATTCAACCATGTTCAGAATTACCTCTAAGTTAAAATTATGTGGTGAAAATGTAACTGATGAGGATATGTTAGAAAAAATCTTTTCCACTTTTCATGTCTCGAATGTGCTCCTGCAGCAGCAATATCGAGAGAAGGGTTTTAGAAAATATTCTGAAGTGATTGCATGTTTTTTACTAGCTGAGCAAAATAATGAATTATTACTGAAAAATCATGAGTCCCGACCAACTAAAGCTAGCCCATTCCCTGAAGTGAATGTGACTCAATCTTCAAACTCTGTACGTGGTCGTGGTCGTGGTCGCGGAAGAAGCCGTGGTCGTGGACGTGGTCTTAGTAGATTCATGCCATACTACAATGATCATCACCGTGGCAAGAAACAAAATGACCCCTGGAAGAGGGACAATGATAAGAAATGTGAAGAAAAGAAAATTCATGAAGATAAATGCTACCGATGTGGCATGAAAGGCCATTGGTCCCGTACCTGTCGTATGGCAAAGCACCTTGTTGAGCTTTATCAAGTATCATTGAAAAGGAAAGACATAGGTGTTGAGACAAACTTCATTGATCAAAAGAATGTCTTGGACGATGATGTTGCTAATGTTGATATAGTACATCTTGATGTGGCCGATTTCTTTGAACACCTTGAAGGTGCAAATGACCTGATGTCAAATACCCAATTTACTTAGCATTTTGTTCTTCTATTATTTTCACATCTTTTGTGTAATTTCCTTTTGACTTATGTAACTTATGCAATTTATTAATATTTATCTTTGTTTGCAACTTTCTTATCATTTCTTCCGGAAAAAGAAATGGATGCCAAATATTTGGGATTAAATAATGGTGATGATAAAATTTGTCTCATTGATAGTGCAACTACACATACCATATTGAAACATAAAAGATACTTTTCCCATCTAAATATGGGAGAAACAAGTGTTAATATCATTAGTGGTAGTGCTAAATTGATTAAAGATTTCGGAAGAGCTACTGTATTTCTCCCTGAAAGAACTAAAATTATGATTGATAACGCACTACTATCTACTAAGTTTCGAAGAAATTTCCTGAGCTTTAAAGATATCCACCGAAATGGATATCATGTCGAGACAATGAATGAGACAAATGGTGAATATTTATTGATTACAAATACCATTTTTGGCAAGAAATATGTATTAGAAAAGCTGCATTCTCTCTCTTCTGGTTTATATTATACAAAAATAAATGCAGCTGAAATTAATCACCTAGAAAACCAGAAGTCTTCTAATGCCAATGATTTCATGATTTGGCATGATCGTTTTGGACATCCCGGTTGCATAATGATGAGGCAAATCATTGAGAATTCACATGGCCATCCATTGAAAGGTCAAAAGGTACTAAATTCAAATGAATTCTCCTGTGTTGCTTGCTCCCAAGGGAAATTAATTGTTAGACCATCTCCAGCTAAAGTAGGAACCGAATCTCCTACATTTCTAGAACGAATTCAGGGTGATATATGTGGGCCTGTAGATCTACCATGTGGACCATTCAAATATTTTATGGTGCTAATCGATGCATCAACAAGATGGTCACATGTATGTTTATTATCCACTCGCAACCTGGTGTTTGTGAGATTGCTCGCTCAGATAATAAAATTACGAGCACAATTCCCTGATTATCCAATTAAGAAAATTCGTTTAGATAATGCTGGTGAATATTCATCACATGCATTTGATGACTATTGCATGTCCGTTTGAATAACAGATGAACATCCTGTAGCTCATGTTCATACACAAAATGGTCTAGCCGAATCATTTGTTTGCAATTAATTTCTCGACCCTTATTAATGAGGTCTGAACTACCATTATCTGTTTAGGGACATGCTGTCTTACATGCAGCAACACTTGTGAAAATCCGACCGACAAGTTATCATACTTATTCTCCCCTACAATTGACCTTTAGTCATGAGCCCAATATCTCTCATTTGAGAATTTTTGGATGTGCGGTTTATGTTCCTATTGCACCGCCCCAACGTACTAAAATGGGCCCCAAAGAAGATTGGAAATTTATGTCAGGTATGAATCACCTTCCATCATTAAATATCTTGAACCAAACAGGTGATCTATTTACTGCAAGATTTGCAGATTGTCATTTTGATGAATCATATTTCCCGATACTAGGAGCTAAGGATCAACCAAAAAAGGAAATCACTTGGAAAATATCACTGGATTTCCTTGATCCTCATACAAAACAATGTGAACTGAAAGTTCAATGAATTATTCATTTGCAACAGATTGCAAATCAATTACCGGATGCATTCAATGACTCCAGAAGAGTTACAAAATCATATATTCCTGCAGAAAATGCACCAATTAAAATTGATATCCCTGAAGAACGAATTTCAAGTGCTAATGAGTCAAGACCTCGCCTGAAACGTGGTAGACCACTAGGTTCTAAAAATAAAAATCCTTGAAAGAAAAGGGGATTCGAAAATGAGAATAAGATCGAGAACTTAAGAACTGATCTAGAATCTCAACATCTTAATAGTGAAAAAATTCAACATCCGAAAGATGTTGCTCCGGAAGAGCCCACTCCTGAGGAGAGTGAAACTATTGAAACTTCAATAAATTTTGTCACTACAAGAAAAAGTTGGAACCGAAAAGAAGTAATTATTGATAATGCTTTTGCATATAATGTAGCACTTGATATTATGGAAGTAGACGAGGATCATGAATCTAGATCGGTTGATAAATGTCGGAGAAGAAATGACTGGTTGAAATGGAAAGATGCAATCCAATCTGAATTGGATTCACTGGCTAAAAGAAAAGTATTTGGACCTGTAGTCCAAACACCAAAAGGTGTTAAGTCAGTTGGTTATAAATGGGTATTTGTGAGGAAAAGAAATGAGAAGAATGAAATAATAAGATATAAAACAAGGCTAGTAGCCCAAGGCTTTTCACAAAGACCTGAAGTTGATTATGATGAGACATATTCTCCAGTAATGGATGGAATTACATTCAGATATCTTGTGAGTCTAGCAGTACATGAAAAACTTGATATGCGTCTGATGGACGTGGTCACTGCTTATCTGTATGGGATATTGGATAATCCCTGAAGGATTTAGCATGCCTGAAGCATGTAAATCAAGTTCTAGAGAAACTTATTCCATCAAATTGCAAAGATCTTTATATGGTCTCTGTAGATACCAAATTTTGACTATTTCATTTGTTTTCCTATGTTTTTATCTATTAATGTTTAGTTATTTATTTTTGAATATTCTAACACATTTTCCTCATTTTTGTAGGTTTTTCTTAAAAAAAAAAAAAAAAGGAGAAAAGTCAAAAACGCGGACCAGTTACGCGGATGAGTCCGCGTAACTTGATCAGAAGCGAAAAAAAATGACGCGCGGATTATTCCAGAACTCGGATCATCCTTTTCCAACTGTATTTTCCGATACTTGAGCGATAAGAAACCTATTTAAACATTCCCCAACTCACCCCTAATCCCTAACAGCTCATCTAACGTTCAACATTAGCTCACCTCATCCCAAGAACATCAAAACCCTTAGTTCTAGGTTTGGTGGCTATAAATAGCCTAGATTAGGGTTTAACAAGGGAGGTTGGAAATCTGAGAGAAAAAGTGACAATTAGGAGAGCTTTTGAGAGTGAAAAGCAGAAAAAAATTGGAGAGAAAAGAAAAGAAAGAAGAAAAGAAGAAGCTAGGGTTTCATACTTGAGAGGATCATTCTTGGAATTTCTGTCCTCTTCTCTTGTTTAAATTCAAAGCTTATTCGGGTAACATCCTTTTACTTTATTTACCGTTTTGATCGTAAAATTATCGGAAATTTGGACCTTTGGTGGAACCAAGGTCTTGAATAGTTTTTCTTTTAGTTTATGATATTTGATGATGATTATCAGTTGTTATATGAGCATGTTGTGTTTATAAAGCCTTGGTAAGGCTAGTAGATTTGTTTTTACGTTTAAAATCAGACGCGTGCTTACGTGATAATGTCAGTTGTGATTCCTGAGAATTTTCTGGAAAAGTGTTCTTCACGTTTTGAAGATGTGAAGAAACGCGGACCACTTACGCGGAATCGTCCGCGTAACGATCCGCGTTTCCTCTTGAATGTTTGAAGATGTGAAGAAACGCGGACCACTTACGCGGAATCGTCAGCGTAACGATCCGCGTTTCCTCTTGAATGTTTGAAGATGTGAAGAAACGTGGGTGTGTTACGCAGGCTAGTCCGCGTAACTACCCGCGCTTCTAGCCTAACAGTTCTTCCCTTCCCTTTTCTTGTCCATTTGATGATGTCGATGCTTATGATTTGATCTTTGTGGGTTTAGCTTGTTTTGACATGATCTGAATGATGATGTTTGATGCTTTGAATGAATCCCCTTGCCTCTGAATATTTTGTTTGTGTTATTGTCTGAAAAACTGGAAGCAATCTTCCTGATGTTTTGAAGATGGGAAGAGACGCGGATAGTTACGCGGTTGAGTCCGCGTTTCTGGTCCGCGTTTCCCCTCTGGAATTTGATTTTTGCTTGTAACGCGGACCTAGTTGCGCGGCTCTGTCCGCGTTTCTACTCCGCGTAACCTCTCTGTTTCTGTATTCTGTTGATATTTCCTGCTCTTTTGTTCCAGAATCTTACTCTATTTTCTAGTCTTGTCTATGTTGCTTGCAGAATCTGTTTAGATATCCTTTCTTTGAATTTTTGATTGATTTTCCTTTAAATTGGTACCTTGATCCCTTTTGTTGACATTGAGTCTTAGATAACCATCCCCATCATTTAAGGATTCAGTTAAGGCATCACATCAAGGGATGGTAACTTCTTTCTCCTATTATGTGCTCTTGTGTGTTTTTTGCATGATCTTGCATGTTTTAAATTAAGTTTTCCTTTGCTTTTTATTCATGCCTAGTCTTTATTTATGACATTTAATTTTTGGGTAAATCATTTGGAGGCCTTGGATGCCAAGTTGTAATAGATAGGTTTAATTTGGTAAAAAGTGTATTTATTCTAGAAAATGTAATAGTTAGATTATTATTCCGAATTTTTCCCTCTAGAATGTATTTAGGGTCCCCCGATGTAATAATTAGGTTTTTTATATGCTTATCTTGCATGCTTGCATGATTATGTGTTTACTTGCTTTCCTAGGGTCTTGCATCTAGATATTATGCCTATGTGTTATGTGTTTATGTGTTTTAGGTGTTTACTTGCTTTATTATCATGTCTACATGTTTATGTCACCACACTAGTCCAACGCTAGTTGTGGCCTTTCCTTTCGATTTCTCACTAATCCAATGTTAGTGAGAACCTTTTGACGAGGGTTAGTCCAAAGCTAGACCCTTAAAACGCCGTTCATGCATTAGATACAAATTTCACACACTTTTCACTTTTAGAGTTTCTTTCCCATTTTGCATGTCACTATTCTCCCATCCCGTATGCGAAATATCTCATTTAGTTTTCTTTTTATTAGATTAGTGCATTTAAGGCATTACCCTTTGAATTAGGGAAAAGAGCGAGTATGGCTTTTTAGCCTTAGCACGCTTTTATTACCTTCTATGAAAAGGAAGATTCAAAGTCACGAACTTAGTCCCCCGCACCCGTTATGTTGCATTATCCCTCTTTAGGACATACACGTGCATTATTTTAAAGGCTATCAAACTCATTCTTTAAAAATCAAACTTTATTCTTCATGTTTTAGCACTTCAAAGTCAAAAAGCCACTTTTCTTAAAACTGCATCTTTTTGGAAATTCAAGTTCCTCTTTGCACTTAAAATTGACCATTTCAAAAATCCAATTTCTTTTATCTTGATACTTTATAAAAATTGCATTTTGAAAACCCTATCTTTTGTTCATTCGAGTCTCATCATTTGCATTTTTTCGTGACCTCCTCGAGGGATCAAAATTGGATGACACAACTAATGTGATCAATTCCAATCAAACCTCAAGGAGACATTTTGCTCCTCTCGATCCAACATTAGGTCTAGGGTTTGCATCCATATAGACAACATCCAAATGTGATAAATTTTAAAGTTAGAATTAGGAAATTTTCAACTAAATCTTGCAACTAGCTTTGGCTAGGTTAGAAGGGTGCCTTAGAGACGAGTAACATCGAATCTTTGCCTTCCCTTCTTTCAACCGTGACCCCCGAACCTTTTTCTCTAGTTTTCAAAGACCTGGAGTCGTCTAAAAAAGGGTTTTCTTTGTTTATTTCATTAAATCAAATCTTTTGGGTGACTTGGTACACCTAAACTCCATACCAAGTGGCGACTCCAAACTTTTTCTAAAAAACCCTTTTCTAGACTTTTGTTTTTTTGGGTCCAAACCGTCGCATTTTATAGTCCCATGACCCCTTTCCCTTTCTTTTCAAAAATCAAAATCTTTCCCTTTTCCCTTTTCTACCAACAACAACATTTTTGTTTGAAAAAATGGGGCGCGACAGCTTGGCGACTCCACTGGGGATTTTCCTAAGAGGGTCCGAGCACTTGATCTAGTTGATTATTTCGTTCTTCTAACTTTCTTATATATCACATTTGGATGTTTTAGGTTGCATTCCTTTTTCTTTTCTCTTTTAGGGTTTTTTCCGTGCAATCACTCCCTACACATCGCGTACATGATGAATGAATTATTGTTTATTTATTTACTTGTACCGCGCCTTGCATTTGGGGTGGGTGTGCATCTACCCTAGAGCCTCGAAAATGTTTGATGTTTGAATCCCTCCTCTCAAAGGGAATCACTTTCATACGTGCATATGTATTTTACTTTGACCCTACTTTTTTTACTTTTAGTGGCTTGTCACGCCACTCTTCCCTATTAGGATTAGGATCGATCCACTTGGACATGTGGCCGTGGCACGACGTGCACGTAGCAATGTCTAGGGGATCACTCGAACCACCGACTTGAGGCATTTGGATTGATGACCTTTTGCCTTTTGGTCTGAAGGTTTGGGAGCCTGTAACCTTTATCGAGTCTAGATGCATTAGTGAGCTCAACCTCATGCATACATGTTAGAATTGTCTAGGGGAGAGTCTACCTTACCCTATTAAGGATCACTAGACACGAGAGGAGGGATTCCACCCCTCTTTATTTTTGTGCAATTTGTTGCTCCAACGTGTTATGTGATATCTGTTGATTAAACTAACCTTTTGTTGTCTTTTCTTGCATTTCACAAACTTTAGAAAATAAGAGTCCTGACACTCTTTTAAGACAAGCCATCCTTCTAGATAGGCTATTGCACGTTTAAATTTACGTTTATTGCATTTAAGTTGTAATTGCACATCATTTTTAGGCTTACCCCGGCAATCAAATGGGGCTCCTATAGGCCATGTTTCATTTTGCACCTTTACTTGCTTTAATAAACTGGCATCATGCATAAGCCATAGAGGGAATACCGCATAGGGAATCCCATGTTAGGAATAAACCACCCTTGTGTCTCGGATATATAATCCAATGAGATTTGCATGCTTATGTTTTCAGTAACATCCAAAGGGGTAGCGCACAAAGTAAGGTAGGGTCCGATCCCTTCTATGATGGCATCCAAAGATATGGAGTGACCTTCGCATGCTAGAATATAAACCTCTAGTAATCATTTTTTGGCCATTTTATCAAAGTTGGTAAAATCCCATGCATAAGGACACTAAATTGAAAAAATGCACAAATAATTTCTCATTGATGAGATAATGATTTTTTTATCAAGGCCAAATCTTGATTTTAGAAGGCTTATGAGCTAGTGTGTTACAAATAAAATGGAGATGTGGAGTTACAGGTAAGCAATGAACCTAGTCGACTTTTGGGTAAGCCATCAATCCCATCCGATCCATTTGAGCTAGATCCATATTTCCCTCAAGAATAATCCATTTCATGCTAAACCTCTCTTTACATATCAATTAAAGTAATGAATCCATTCGAACTTCGTCCTCATAATGTGCCCAAACAGTGCATATTCTTTTGGTCAACCCTGTGGATCGATTACTAATCACATATCAACAGAGTGATTGGACCCATCAGGTATTGTATGGTGCATACCCCAGAGGATTGCATTTTCATGCTAGGCCGACCCTTGGCATAAAAGGGCTCCCCCATAGGACATGCACACCGATTTTGCAGTTCTGCTTACTAACTCCAAGTTTTTTTTCTTTTCCTTTTCCCCCCTCCCTTGCATTCATAAAATGTGGGCGTTGATAAGAAAGAAACATTTTTCTTGATCTAATAAAGTTTTGAAGATTAGAAGTGTTATTTGATTCTTGGATAAATCTTGCAATGCAAACTATGGAGAATTCATTTTGGGAAACACAAGCTCAGAGCATCTACGAGAAAAATGGGTCAATATTTAAAGAAAAAAAAAGAAAACTTTTTTTGGAACATTTCTATGATGTATTTTTTGGGCATACCCAAGGGTCAAATAACACGTCTTTAAATTTGCTACTTAAAATTTAGATTTTGATAAGTTGGCATATTTTTTGAGCAGTCATCATTGCATGATAATAAAAAAGGTGATCTGTTTGAGAATTCAAGTGCACATCATGTTTTGCAAGTCCCCTATTTTTGTGCAGGTATTCATGGCTGAGATCCACAAGAAGCATGAGCCAAATTTTGCAGATCCAAAGATCAAGCATGAATAAAAATCAATAACACTACATTTCAAGATGATGGCATAGCCTATCAATTTCGGAGGAGCGCCGACTCTAACAGCTGGTTTTGGATTTAGAAGAAGAGAAAATTTTTTAATGGCTCGCTGAAACAATGTTTTATTTGATTAAACTGGGGCAAAAATTTTTTGGTTGGCTACATTAAGAGCCAATTTTTATTTATTGAATAAAACTGGAGCAATTTCTCCATTAACTAAATTGGGGCTTTCCTTTTATTAATTTGAGGCAAATTTTTTGGTTAAAGGAAAATTGAAAAAAAAAAAATCTGAAAAAAAAAAAAGAAAAAAAAAATTTTTGAAGTAACGCGGGAGGTTGCGTGAACCACGCCGCGTTTCCCTCACGTTTCTTTACAAATTCATATCCTCTGAGAAGTAACGCGGGTTGTTGCGTGGAGATGTCCGCGTGTCGTCCCGCGTTTCTTTGAAATTCATATCTTCTGAGTGTAACGCGGAGTCTTGCGTGGCTTGTTCCGCGTTTTCCTCACGGCTTTTTGGTTTATTTCATTTTTCTGAACGAAACGCGTAGTGTTACGCGAATTACTCCGCGCTTCATCCCGCGTTTCCTATTTGACAAAATTTGCTATTCATATGGTAACGCGGAACTGTAACGCGGAGTTTTCCGCGTCTCAGTCCGCGTTTCTATTTCCCAGAAGCTCAAAAGGGCGGAAGCGCGACGTCTTCCTCACTTTTTTTTCCCCTTCCCACTCCACGTAACTCACCCAAATCCTCAGAAATCCGTTCTTTCTTCCATATTTCTTTACCAGAACATTCCCTAGGCTTCTTAGAACCTTTTCATCCGAACAAAACATCACGAAAACACATCAAAAGCTCGGGATTGAGGTTGTTTTTTCCGAAACTAAAACCGGTCAATTGGGGGTCAATTCGTGCTTGTTTTTTGGGGCTTCTTGCATCATTTCACTCCTCAAACACTCCACTACGTGATTGCGGTAAGAAATCCTAACGAAATTACATCTTTTGAATTTCCGAAAATTCGTTCTTTTTTCCCTTTTTTCGCGTTTTTTCTGTTTTTAATTATAATGTTTATTGTTGTTGTTTGTAATGATTATTAGACTTGTTTATGTGATTAAAAGATGTTGGTGAGCCATTTATTTATTTTATTTGTTTTATTTTATTTGTTTAATTATTATTTATTTAAATTGTGTAATTTTTGTCAATTTGTGAATTTAATTTTTGTATTGTTAATTAATAGGTTTGATAGGATTGTTAAATTAAAATTGAATACGTTTGGATGGTCAAATGTAGAAATTGTAGAATTTTTTTAATTTGGAACTTATTGAAATTTCTAGTCCTGTCGGGAATTTTGTAGGATTTTGGCACTGTTGTAGAATTAATGTGAAAATTAGAAATCACTGAATTCTTTGATTTTTGTATTTTTTATAGGAATTTGGATAAAATTAGTGAGTTGTTGATTTTTTGTGAAAATTTATGGAAAAATTGGGAGTTTTGAATTTCGTCACAATTAATCGAATTGTTGAAGTTTTTGTAATTTATAGGAATTGTTGAATTTTAAGGTTTTGTGTGGAATTGCATTGAGTTCTTAGATTTTAGGAATTTAAATGATTTTGTGAAATTTGTTGATTTTTTTTTTAGAAACTTTGGGTTTTTTGGGTTGGTATGTTGTTGTAAAATTCTTAAGATTTTTTCATAGGTTTTGTTAAAATTCCTGAAATTTTGGAAAATTTGTTGAATTATTGCACTCTTTGTTCTGTGCACTGTTGTGGAATTAAAAAAAAAAAAATTTCCTACATTTTTGTGAATTTAATTCTTTTAGAATTTTGTTTCTTTTTGGAGCTTTGTAGAAGTTGTTTGATTTTCAGTTTTTTTTAGGAATTTTGTTTTAGGGTGTTTTCCAAGAATTTCTAATTTGTTTATGTATTTACCCGTCACTTTGTCAAAATTGTTGGCAATTAATCATTTAAAAAAATTTTCAGGTACTATGTCACGAGCACGCAAGGCGGGTCAGAACCCTCCATGATGAGGAGGTGAGCAGAGGCAGATTGGTGAGGAAGAGGCGGCTGAGACCTCCACCCTGATTTTGACATCACGGTTCTCCTCGGAGAACCGGAGTGTATCGCTCGAGAGCATAGACTTATATATGAGCTACACATAGCTCAGGTGGGCCGCTGCCAGCAGCGGCATTGGGGTGGAGCATTACTACCAGATTTTCCCGACTTGGTCCATGAGTTCTATGAACATCGAGGACAAGAAGGGCACAATGAGAGGATTGAGACCTCTGTTAGAGGAGTTCGATTGGAGATCACCCGAGCACTATAGCTCGGTCTTGGGGTCTGTGAGGTCCGACCATTGATTTGAAGAAGAACTTCGTCACGGCCAGGGAGTGGGATCCCTCACATGCTATGGCGATTTGGAGTGCATATGAGGAGTTCAGGGTCCCGAGCCAGGCTAGATCTTTTCCAACCGCCATGCTATTTTATACAGCCCACAATGTCATCCAGAAGAAGCGGCCGGGAGGAACGGCGATCTATACTTTTAGATCGTATGTTCCACGGTCGAACTCACCATTCGCTTGATTCCCTGCCGAACATTATTATCGGTCATATGGACGGCGGGAGGGCGTCCACATCATTCCACTTGGGTTTCCCGACTTATTTCACTTCTCCCGGCGAGGGGTGATTCCCTATCCCACCTACTCCCGAGGCCGGTGGCTGAGCTTCGACATTGGATTGCTGAAGGACCTACATATAGATGTATCGGGCCTGAGCGAGAGCCAGAGAGCTACTAGGCAGGAGGAGGAGGGGCTCATCGTCTTGCACCACCACCACCACCACCACGGCTGGATGGCGGTGTCATGGATACTGGGAGGTTCAGACCGATGGTGAGATGGGATCATGGAGGCATTCGGCCTTCGATAGAGGCGTATGGAGGAGCAGATCGGGCTTTGAGCACTCGATTAGGCGTATAGAGGTACATCTCGGCATTGACCGCTGGCGACCTATCCAGAGACCAGGAGGCGATGATGGAGCTGGGGATGATGGATCCATATGATTTACTTTTTATTCTACTGTGCTTTATTTCTCTTTTTATGTTTTGATCTTGTATTCTGATTAGGTTTAACTGTTAAACATACTTTTGGTTAAATTGCTTGAGGATGTGTATATTTGTTTAAATTTAGCTTTTATGTGCTTATGTGTGTTGATTGTGATTTGAAAATTTGGGTTGCTGGCAGGGAGTTTTCATCCAGTTATAGGGGAAACTCTGCCAAAATTTTTTCAAAAAAAAAAAAAAATCTAAATTGCACATTTGCCTCACAAATTGATTTGTTTTTCGAATTTTGATTCAAAAAGGGTGCAAATGTCTAATTTTGGTTGCAATTGTTTTCATCCTTTTGAAATAAAAGCCCGTGTGATATGAAAAATCCTTTTTCCATCCTATTCGAAAATAATTATTATGTGATTGTGACATTGGCATTTTAGAAAGTATGTTTTGTAAAATAGGGAAAATTATGCCTCAATTTTTTTTCCTATTAAATGAGATTTCTTCTTTTATTGGATTTTACAAGAAAATGATTGATATTGTTGGTGAATGATCCTTTTTCAATTGATGTAAAAAAAAAAAAAAAAAAAAAAAAAAAAAAAAAGAAGAAGAAAAAAAAAAAGAAGAAAAAAGCAAGAAAAGGCAGCAAAGTGAGAACCAAAGTTCTACTCCAATGATTCTAGTACTAAGTAACCGGAGGTGTAGCATCTACAAATGTTAACTTTCGCATAAAACGGTGCTTGAATTACGAGTATGCAAAGCAGTTTGAAAAAGTAAAATGTTGAGTAACCGGGGATCTTCACCTAAAAGTGTTGATTTTCGCGTCAAAAGACATTTTTACTATTTGAGCAAGAAGGCATATGTCGAGTAACCGGGGGTCTTCACCTAAAAGTGTTGATTTTCGCGTCAAAAGGCATTATTACAATTTGAATAAGAGGATGTGTTTCAGTAAATCCTTTTTATCAGTAAAATCTGAGAAAATATGGAAAAGGCAAGCTTGAATTGACTATATGAGTTGTTTGATTGCAAAATTTGGTGAAAGTGAGAAATCAAGCTTGAATTGTTAAAATTGAGGCATAATTGTCTTTCTTTTACTTGACATTATGAGTACTTGATGCAAATTGAATAATTGCATAATAATGCTTTGCCTGGTTTATGAGGATTTGGATTTCCAAAATCGCATGGTTTATTTCAATCCCATAACTTGTTTTGATGAATATTTTCTACTACCTGAGAACAAGCAATGTTTCGTGAGCATGAATATCTGAAGAATGTGTTTTATTGCATGATTTTCATACGTTTTAGTCGTTTAATGGCCAACCGCTGTGATCACAAGAGTTTTTTACACTTTTAAAAAAAAAAAAAAATTTTGAATTGCCATGGACTAATTGGTTAATATTTCATGACTTCTGCAGGGTTAACGATTCGGTTGACACTGGGGCAATTTTGTGTTGAGAGAAGTACTCTCCAATTTTGGATAATGCATTCAAAATTAATTTTTGCCGGAAAAGATTTGCAGATCAAGACGATGGCAACATATGTGGATTTGTTCCAACCCTGCAGAGGAAGGGTTTCAGTTACACTCTTCAGCTTTCCAAAATCCATCAATTCTTGAAAAAAAAAAGAAAAAAAAAAGAAAAAAAAAAGAAAAGAAAAGAAAAAAAAAAGAAGGAAAGAAAAAAAAAATCATTGTTCCTATCAATCACTTACTTTTCAAGTCAAGAAAATCAAAAAATTAGAATGGCACCATTTCATCGAGTGCATCATTACTTGCATTTTTACATGTTTGAACAACTTGTGTTTTATTTTTCAAAGTCTGGCAATCCAGCATTTATATTTTCATCTAGTCATTCAGGCTTGGGTCCAATCCCACTGAATAGTATGTTTAGTCATTCAGGCTGGGTCCAATCCCACTGAATAGTTCTTTTTAGTCATTCAGGCTCGGGTCCAATCCCACTGAATAGTTTTTTTAGTCATTCAGGCTTGAGTCCAATCCCACTGAATAGTATGTTTAGTCATTCAGGCTTGGGTCCAATCCCACTGAATAGTTCTTTTAGTCATTCAGGCTCGGGTCCAATCCCACTGAATAGTTTTTTTAGTCATTCAGGCTCGGGTCCAATCCCACTGAATAGTATGTTTAGTCATTCAGACTTGGGTCCAATCCCACTAAATAGTTCTTTTAGTCATTCGTGGGTCCAATCCCGAATAGTTTTTTAGTCATTCGGGCTGGGTCCAATCCACGAGAATAGTATGTTTAATCATTCTTGGGTCAATCCCTTTGAATAGCATATCTACATTTTCCCATCTAGTCATTCGGTTTGGGTCCAATCCCACGAATAGTCTAAATTTGGAAAGAATTTAAATTTACATTTGGCTGTCTCGACCCTCATTTTCTATCCCCTTCAATTTAAATTTCGTTGGTCTGTCTCGACCCTCGCTTCTATCCCCCTTCAATTTAAATTTCTGTTGGTGCTGTCTCGACCCTTCTATCCCTTCAATTTAAATTTATTGGCTTGTCTCGACCTCACACCCTTCTATCCCGATTCAATTTAAATTTCGTTGGCTTTATCAATTTAAATTTCTATCCCCATTCAATTTAAATTTCTGTTGGTACCCTCACCCTTCTATCCCCTGCACCTTTCTATCCCTGCTTCAATTTAAATTTACGTTGGTCTGTCTCGATGCAGGCACCCTTCTATCCCCTTCAATTTAAATTTCTGTTGGCACACCCTTCTATCCCCTTCAATTTAAATTTACGTTGCTCGACCCTTCTATCCCTTTGCTTTAAATTTGTTGGTTTGTCTCAGCCCTTCTATCCCGTTCTTCAAATTTAAATTTCTGTTGGTGAGTCTCACCTCCACCCTTCTATACCCTTCTTCAAATTTAAATTTACATTTGGTGAGTCTCGACCTCCATGCACCCTTCTATCTCCCGTTCTTGAATTTTACAAGTTTCAGTACTTATTTCATCATAGTTCATTTGCATTGGAACTACGTTTGACCTGATTCTCATGTCGAGATACGTAGGCAATTCTACACGAGTTCGGTCACGTTATGCATTTTAGTTTGAAAATTTGGCAATCTAATATTCCTGTTGTTTACAATGGTTCAGATACAACCAGTAAAACCAGGTAAGTATTTGGTGTCTACGTCTTTGTCTAGAGTTTCTTGAAACTTCAGGACAAAGAGAACAAGAACACCAAATTTTGACTATTTCATTTGTTTTCCTATGTTTTTATCTATTAATGTTTAGTTATTTATTTTGAATATTCTAACACATTTTCCTCATTTTGTAGGTTTTCTTATAAAAAAAAAAAAAAGGAGAAAAGTCAAAAGCGACCGATTCTGGATGAGTCCGCGTAACTAGTCCACGTAACTTGATCAGAAGCGAAAAAAAATGACGCGCGGATTATTCCAGAACTCGGATCATCCTTTTCCAGCTGTATTTTCCGATACTTGAGCGATAAGAAACCTATTTAAACATTCCCCAACTCATCCCTAACAGCTCATCTAACGTTCAACATTAGCTCACCTCATCCCAAGAATATCAAAACCCTTAGTTCTAGGTTTGGTGGCTATAAATAGCCTAGATTAGGGTTTAACAAGGGAGGTTGGAAATCTGAGAGAAAAAGTGACAATTAGGAGAGCTTTTGAGAGTGAAAAAGCAGAGAAAAATGGCTGGGAATTGGAGAGGAAAAAGAAGCTAGGGTTTCATACTTGAGAGGATCATTCTTGGAATTTCTGTCCTCTTCTCTTGTTTAAATTCAAAACTTCCGATTCAGGTAACATCCTTTTACTTTATTTACCATTTTTTGATCGTAAAATTACTGGAAATTTGGACCTTTTGGTGGAACCAAGGTCTTGAATAGTTTTTCTTTTAGTTTATGATATTTGATGATGATTATCAGTTGTTATATGAGCATGTTGTGTTTATAAAGCCTTGGTAAGGCTAGTAGATTTGTTTTTACGTTTAAAATCAGGCGTGCTTACGTGATAATCTTTGTTGTGATTCCTGAGAATTTTCTGGAAAAGTGTTCTTCACGTTTTGAAGATGTGAAGAAACGCGGACCACTTACGCGGAATCGTCCGCGTAACGATCCGCGTTTCCTCTTGAATGTTTGAAGATGTGAAAGCGGGACCACTTACGGAATCGTCGGTAGCGATCCAGCGTTCCTCTTGAATGTTTGAAGATGTGAAGAAACGTGGGTGTGTTACGCAGGCTAGTCCGCGTAACTACCCGCGCTTCTAGCCTAACAGTTCTTCCCTTCCCTTTTCTTGTCCATTTGATGATGTCGATGCTTATGATTTGATCTTTGTGGGTTTAGCTTGTTTTGACATGATCTGAATGATGATGTTTGATGCTTTGAATGAATCCCCTTGCCTCTGAATATTTTGTTTGTGTTATTATCGAAAACGGAAGCAATCTTCCTGATGTTTTGAAGATGGGAAGAGACGCGGATAGTTACGCGGTTGAGTCCGCATTTCTGGTCCGCGTTTCCCCTCTGGAATTTGATTTTTGCTTGTAACGCGGACCTAGTTGCTGCTCGTCAGCGTTCTACTCCGCGTAACCTCTCGTTTACGTATTACATTGATATTTCCGCTCTTTTGTTCCGAATCTTACTCTATTTTCTAGTCTTGTCTATGTTGCTTGCAGAATCTGTTTAGATATCCTTTCTTTGAATTTTTGATTGATTTTCCTTTAAATTGGTACCTTGATCCCTTTTGTTGACATTGAGTCTTAGATAACCATCCCATCATTTAAGGATTCATTAAGGCATCACATCAAGGGATGGTAACTTCTTTCTCCTATTATGTGCTCTTGTGTGTTTTTTGCATGATCTTGCATGTTTTAAATTAAGTTTTCCTTTGCTTTTTATTCATGCCTAGTCTTTATTTATGACATTTAATTTTTGGGTAAATCATTTGGAGGCCTTGGATGCCAAGTTGTAATAGATAGGTTTAATTTGGTAAAAAGTGTATTTATTCTAGAAAATGTAATAGTTAGATTATTATTCCGAATTTTTCCCTCTAGAATGTATTTAGGGTCCCCCGATGTAATAATTAGGTTTTTTATATGCTTATCTTGCATGCTTGCATGATTATGTGTTTACTTGCTTTCCTAGGGTCTTGCATCTAGATATTATGCCTATGTGTTATGTGTTTATGTGTTTTAGGTGTTTACTTGCTTTATTATCATGTCTACATGTTTATTGTGTAAATGTATGGACGTCACCACACTAGTCCAACGCTAGTTGTGGCCTTTCCTTTCGATTTCTCACTAATCCAATGTTAGTGAGAACCTTTTGACGAGGGTTAGTCCAAAGCTAGACCCTTAAAACGCCGTTCATGCATTAGATACAAATTTCACACACTTTTCACTTTTAGAGTTTCTTTCCCATTTTGCATGTCACTATTCTCCCATCCCGTATGCGAAATATCTCATTTAGTTTTCTTTTTATTAGATTAGTGCATTTAAGGCATTACCCTTTGAATTAGGGAAAAGAACGAGTATGGCTTTTTAGCCTTAGCACGCTTTTATTACCTTCTATGAAAAGGAAGATTCAAAGTCACGAACTTAGTCCCCCGCACCCGTTATGTTGCATTATCCCTCTTTAGGACATACACGCGCATTATTTTAAAGGCTATCAAACTCATTCTTTAAAAATCAAACTTTATTCTTCATGTTTTAGCACTTCAAAGTCAAAAAGCCACTTTTCTTAAAACTGCATCTTTTTGGAAATTCAAGTTCCTCTTTGCACTTAAAATTGACCATTTCAAAAATCCAATTTCTTTTATCTTGATACTTTATAAAAATTGCATTTTGAAAACCCTATCTTTTGTTCATTCGAGTCTCATCATTTGCATTTTTTCGTGACCTCCTCGAGGGATCAAAATTGGATGACACAACTAATGTGATCAATTCCAATCAAACCTCAAGGAGACATTTTGCTCCTCTCGATCCAACATTAGGTCTAGGGTTTGCATCCATATAGACAACATCCAAATGTGATAAATTTTAAAGTTAGAATTAGGAAATTTTCAACTAAATCTTGCAACTAGCTTTGGCTAGGTTAGAAGGGTGCCTTAGAGACGAGTAACATCGAATCTTTGCCTTCCCTTCTTTCAACCGTGACCCCCGAACCTTTTTCTCTAGTTTTCAAAGACCTGGAGTCGTCTAAAAAAGGGTTTTCTTTGTTTATTTCATTAAATCAAATCTTTTGGGTGACTTGGTACACCTAAACTCCATACCAAGTGGCGACTCCAAACTTTTTCTAAAAAACCCTTTTCTAGACTTTTGTTTTTTTGGGTCCAAACCGTCGCATTTTATAGTCCCATGACCCCTTTCCCTTTCTTTTCAAAAATCAAAATCTTTCCCTTTTCCCTTTTCTACCAACAACAACATTTTTGTTTGAAAAAATGGGGCGCGACAGTCTCAAGCAATCTGGACGTATATGGTATAATCGCCTTAGTGAGTGTTTACTCAAGGAAGGTTATACTAATGATCTAATATGTCTATGTATTTTCATGAAGAAAGATGGGTCCAATTTTGTAATCATTGCTGTATATGTTGATGATTTCAATTTGATTGGAGCTCCTGAACAGCTCCAAAAAGCAGTTGAATATCTGAAACGAGAATTTAAGATCAAAGATTTTAGGAAAACCAAATTTTGCCTTGGTTTACAAATTGAACATCTGGAAAATGGGATATTTGTTCATCAAACTACTTATACTCAGAAGGTATTAAAGCGGTTCTATATGGACAAAGCACATCCGTTAAGTATCCAATGGTCATTCGATCACTTGACCCTGTTAAGGATCCCTTTAGACCAAAAAAGGAAGATAAAGAAATACTTGGTTATGAAGTACCATATCTTAGTACTATTGGTGCACTAATGTATCTTGCTAATTGTACAAGACCAGATATATCATCTGTTGTGAATATATTAGCAAGATTTAGCTCATCTCCTACAAAACGATATTGGAATGGTATTAAACATATTTTTCGCTATCTCCAAGAAACAGTTGATTTTGGTCTACTTTATTCCAATAAATCTCGATATGAATTGCTTGGTTATGCTGATACTGGGTATCTATCTGACCCGCATAAAGCAAGATCTCAAACTGGATATATATTCACATGTAGTGGTGCAGCCATTTCATGAAGATCTACAAAGCAGTCGATGACGGCCACTTCTTCAAATCATGCTGAAGCGATAGCAATTCACGAGACTAGTCGATAATGTGTTTGGTTAAAATCAATGGCCCATTATATCCAGAAGAATTATGGGTTATCATCTGAAAAAGGAAAATCCTCCAATTATATTATATGAAGATAATGCAGCTTGTATAGGCCAATTGAAAGGGGGATATATTAAAGGAGATAGGACAAAACATATTTCACCAAAATTCTTCTTTACTCATGATTTGCAAAAGAATGGTGTAATTGATGTGCAACAAATCCGATCAGATAATAATTTGGCAGATTTGTTTACCAAAGCATTGCCGACCGCAACATTTGAAAAATTGGTGAAAAAAATTGGAATGCGTCGGCTGAAGGATCTCAAATGACGTTTTGGATCAGGGGGAGAAATAAATACACAAGAATAATGTACTCTTTTTCCTTCACTAGGATTTTTTCCCACAGGGTTTTTTCCTAGTAAGGTTTTAACCAGGCATATTCTCTGTGTAATAGACATCCAAGGGGGAGTGTTATGAAATAATCATTGTATTATGGATGTCTATCACTTTATCAGTATCTCCTTTTAAGGACGGAGCTGACACGTTCTACGAGATGATAAGGTTATCACTTTACGCTTTACGAGATGATATCATCTCCATCATTTCTTCTTCTTCTATTTGACCTTTTTGTTCTTAATCATTTTCCACTATTACAAGCCTGCCCGTCTCCTCTTCATTCTCTTCTTTGAACCAAAAAGTTAATAATGATAGGTTAGGCGGCCACCAATCACCATATTGATCACTACTACGAAATGGGTTTTTCTAAAAACATTAAGTCTGAACCAAAAAACCACATTCAATATGATTTCAAAATGAAATGATTCTAAAATAGCATCAAAAAGCTCTAATTATATCAAATTTATGGTGGCTATATCATCATTAATTGGCATTCAATGTCAAGGTCCAGATCTGGATTTCATAGAAGAATAAATGAAGGGAAGGCTTTATCAGTGTCATGGTCTGGATCGAATATGAGATTTGGAAAATTCTTCAAAGAATGTGGATACATTGAGAGTGTAAGTGAAATCTAAATTTATTT
Organism: Gardenia jasminoides; assembly: GCA_013103745.1. NCBI lineage: Eukaryota > Viridiplantae > Streptophyta > Magnoliopsida > Gentianales > Rubiaceae > Gardenia > Gardenia jasminoides. The sequence continues at coordinate 3,328,562 of CM023096.1, read as the reverse complement.
TGATTTGGGTTTACTTGGAAATAATGGTCACCGAGGAGGGCGATAAAAGCGAGCAGCGAGAAATGAGGGATAGACAGAGGAGAGTAAAGGGGGAAAGAGGGGGAGAGGATGGGGTAGGACTTCGATCTTTTTCTTCTCCTCCTCGTATGTTATCGCGTCACCAGCATCGAATAATTCTTTACCCACAGCATCTCGAATTTCATGCCTAATTGATGTTATTTGGTGTTAGGATAAAAAGCTACGTGAATTCAGAAGCTGAAAATAACAAAAAAAGAGCCCAAATTTGATTTTTTTGTGTTGCTAATTTGGTCAAGTAATTGTGTAATTATGGGTGGTGTCAGTGGTGGCTGTGAGCCTGAGCTTTAATAAGCCTATTATTCAATTCCAATGCTAATCCACTGCTAATCTTGTTAGAGGCTTTACATCGTACACTGCTTCACATCCCATGGGACAGCTGAACCCTTGAGATAGACGAAAACAAGAGCCTATTCCTTTAGGAGCAAGACTTGGAACATCTACAAAAGATGTTTACTTGATGCGGAGAATATAATCCTAATGGTGTCGGTATCTGCTGAAAATTTCCATATCAGATAGAAAAGGAAGGAAATAATGAAAAGAAAAATAATAAAAGAAAAGGAATCAGAAAGAAAATTTGCTTCTTTGTAAAGACTTATATAAACATTTCAAACCACAGGGAGATCGATTGACTTCCGATAAAACCTAAACCCGTAAGGGTTCATTTGGTTCACTGATTGGATGAGATGGGATGACTCATCCTTAAATAATTAATTCTGGGATTAATTATTATGGGATTACTCATCCTTGTTATCCAGTGATTGGTTTATTAATATAATTGTAGGTTTTATCTTTCTTGATAAGGATAAAACAATCTGATAAATCATTGTCCCCTCTCACAATTATCCCCGAATAAATAATACCAAGACCCCTCATGGGATGACTTTATCTCATCTAGAGAGGATTAATTGGGTTAATATGGATATCTAATCCAATTATAAAAATGTAACCAAACATTGGATGAGACAGGATAAGTCATTCAATCCTGTCTCGTCCTATCAACCAAATGAACCCTAAAAGTATGATATTCTAAAACAATTAATTAATTAAGGTTATCCGAAATTAGTTGAGTTTCTTTGCCTCACTAATTTAGTATTGTTCATTGCTTAATAGCCTAATTATTTAGTATCATTTATTATTTAATTGAAAAAATTGTCTTGAAAGTCTAAATTTAACCTGACATATTCTAACTATTTTTTATGTGACCTAAAACTAACTTAGGCCCTGTTTGGCAAATGTGTTTTTTGTCTAGTTTGTATAAAACTTTTTTTTTTTTTCCTATTTTAGCTACATGAACCCTCAAAAAACTTTCAAAGTTTTTAACATACACACCTAAAAACACAACACAAAAAAAAAATTTTCCTTCATTCCTTTCATTTTTCTTACATTAAAAATACACATCAAAAGAAATTTTTCCCTTTCTTTTTTTCCTTCTTCTTCTTTGCCGACACTCACTGCCGACACCGGTCATCACCTCAGACCGACCTTCACCTTCTTTTTTTTTTTTCCTTTCTCTTCCTCCCTCCTCTCCTCCCTCTTCCCTCCCCTTCCCCACCTCTCCCTCTCCTCTCCCACCCCCCCCTCCCCCCAGTGCGACCAAATCGGTTCTTGATCAGGTCTTGGGAGGTGAGCTGGGAGGGAAAGAAGAGAGGGAGGGAGGGAAGAGAAAGAAAAAAAAAAAAAGTCACCGGCACCGGCGACCGGCTGGCGGGTAGTGGGTTGAGGGAGAAGAAGAAGAAAGAAAGAAAAAGCAAGGGAAAAGGAAAAGGAAAAGGAAAAAGAAAAAGAAAAGAAAAAAGAAAAGGAAAAGAAAAAAAAAACAAAAAAACAAAAATCTTCCAAAAGTTTCTACACATCCAAAAAAATTTTCTATAACTTCTACAGTAAGTTACAGTAAAGTTTTTGACAAATACCTAAAAAACTCACTTGCCAAATGAACCCTTAGTCTAAAAACTGACTATATTTTTCAATTGCATAAAGTCATTAAAATTAAACCTAAAGTTTGACTAAACTAATATGCACATTAAAGAGCTAAGTCGATTTTTCCCCCTCCTAGAGCCAATTAATACTGTACAACTTTCTTCTCTATCACGCCAATTAACTTCTATTTTTCTTAATCTAAAAGAAAGTAATAATGTCACTAAGTAGTGATAGTGAAGAATCAAATGCATGATATGTTTTGCACGAATATTTTGAAGATGCGAAACTCACACTCCTCCGTTATTGTCAATCCAAATCTTGTATAATTAGTGATATTAATGGTAATTGTTTTTAACACATAGCATGTATTGCATAGAGTAAAGAAGACTAAGTTTTTGCTCTCTTAAATATTTTTATAAAATTATTAAGGAGTCTAAGTATGTAAGTTTAATTTGCATACTTATTGTCAAATTTATCAAGCCCTATCTGTTCTATACATGAATCGGGTTGATAGACTTTATTGCATACAACATTGACCAAGGTTTCCTTGGTCCATTTATCCATAAGGCTTTTGTATGTCTTTTATGTGACAATTTGGAAAGAAAGTTTAGTGACGTAAAGTTAACATTAAAGTATAACCACGATATTGATATTATATAAACTCTTAAGGAGTTCCGCAGGTATATGGCTTGGAGGTCTCGAGAATTTTGAAATATCTAACATGTGTTTCATTGTGTTGTCAATAATAACATACTTTTTGGTAGCAATGAGGGATAACAAACAACCACTGCCAAAAAAAAAAAAAAAAGCACAGTCGCAGCATTAATCAGTTATTTAAGTTAATTGCGAAAGTGAAGATGCATGACTGTTTTCCGTACTAGTGGGGGAGCATGTGCATTGCACGTCATCAGTGTTTGTTCCCAAGATACATACTAAAATAATCATGACCTAAAATTAATTTAAAAAATAGAAGTTTAACTGAGTAAAGTATTGCAGTGCTATCAACCTACTTCTCCGATAAAAATGTGTGTGTGTGTGTCTCTCTCTACACACACACACATCACTTATGATTTTTTAGAAGCAATAGAGAAATAAATTAAAAAATAAAGGAAAATTACAAAAGAAAGATAATTACTTTCCTCCAAATTCTAAAATAAGCAAATTCCAAACTAGTTATGATGGATTTTTAATTGATTGAAGAATTGCTTTTGTTAAGCCAAATTGTTTATTTGTTTGAGTGTGCTTGTGTTGCATATAATATACACATATACGGCGCGCACGCACACACATATGTATATATCTTGTTTTAAAGAAATGATATGCAACCTGAGTGCATTGCGCTTTTGGATTTTATAGGCTTCTTCAAAAATTTGTCCCTTTTACTTTCATTGGTAGGAAAAATTTCTTCTTTTTCCAACATTATTTTTCTTTTTCCTTGGCAGCGAATCTGAGGGTAAATATAAGTTGGATATTCATTTATATTTGTGGGTTTTGATTAATGTGTTTGTTGTTGTACAGCGCAATACTTATCAGTTAACTTAACTAAGATTGCTCTGATGTTTAATGTAGTTTTAGATCCTTTTGTTACTACACTATCATAACCTGGGGGAAAATACAGCACAGTTGTTCATTGATCTTTCTCAGTGAGGACCAGGTTCTTTAGTTGATTGCTTTATAATTATTCTCCCTTTCTCTTGTTTCGGGATTAATGTCATTTTTACTTGCTAGAACTCAGTCTGTTCTTGTGGCCGTTCCTTATCATGGCGCAGAAGGTACGTGCAGGATAAGGGCGGAGTTAGCTGATGCTTATCCATATACATCTCCCCAAATCGGTTTTCTAGGCAGGATTTACCATCCAAATGTTGATGAAATTGAGGTTGAGGATGTTGCTGCTTTGTTGAAGTTGTTTAAAATTAGAATCTATAATCACTTAAAATAATTAAACAAGAACAAGCCCTTTATCATATAAACTTGCGCATTCTAGGAATGCTCTCCAGTTTGCTCTGTGCTGCAGAAATGTAACTTTTGCATATGTTTCTTAAAGTTACAAATCAAGATCATACACTAAAACAGCTCTCTTATGATAGAAAAATATATTTCAGGTACCAATTTTTGGTGCTAACATATTAGAGTACTTTCACGTCTTCATTCCTACTCTTAATCTCTTAATTTCAGCAGCCAGTATGTTCATTAGATAATTCAATAGCCAATGCTCTAATTAGAATAAATACTAAAGAAACAAAAAAAAAATGCTGGGTTGTGTGAGGCCCCATTCCTCTTTATCTAGTTTCCTTAATAGAATGCAGGATTTTACAATGGTTTTCATAAGCACTTTTTAGTGGTATAAGTTTATCTTCTTAAACATATTAACGAATACCACAAGTTAAAGAGTTCATGGTGTATTATCATAAAATTATGATGTTATCAACTCATTTAAGTGAGACATAGTCAAAATACAATCTCTAGGAAAATTTTCTAAAGCTTCTCAATTATTATCTTTTCTATATAACATCTTTTTATAGCAAAAAGATCTGCACGAACGCATGATGCACGCAATATCAGAAAGATAATTAAGTTGTTGAAATAAGTTCGTTGAAAATAATTATGTATTTGATACCTTTCTGAGTTATATTTAATCATACCATAGTGGAAATAATGGAAAGAAAAAAATGAAAAGATGAAAAAACGAATTCTTGGACAATTCAATGGGTTATGCAACAAAAAAAGAGTAGAAATAGCTCATGTCATACAAGTGCAAGCTCAACTACCACTTTGTCACACCTACTTATAACATGGCTTTCCCTGATCAATTCTTTGCACAAAACATGTTTTCCATTGATTTTTAATTTGCCATTTGGTCCTGTACTTTCTTTGCACAAAACATGTTTTCCATTGATTTTGAACTTGACAATTGATCCTCTACTTGCCACTTATGGTGTGGCTCCCCCATATCAATTCTTCGCACAAAACGTGTTTTCCATTGATTTTGAGCTTGACAATTGGTCCTCTACTTATCCCACAATACGACTCCAAGGAATCTTTTTATTAGGTAGATATGATAAGTAAAATTTACCCCTCATAGTCAATCAAGTAATGACTTCTACTTTCTTCCGTATGATGACCATGTTGTGTGAGTAAAGAGTGAATTCCAACGTCGGTTAGCAATTGCATGTCTTTCCTAAGATTATGCAAGGAAGAAAAGAGAAGAGTGCACAATCTGGAGAGTTATGTGTTTGTTGTTAGAATGTAGCAACGTTTTAGTAACAACCCATGAAGAAAAGCCACACAGAAATATTAAAAATGGATTATACATGAAAAACAAGGTCCAATTCTAAGGGTCTGTATCCATTTACCATTTTTTTATAATTGAGTTTTTCAAATATAATGTTACAATGGCACACTCCCAAAAACACTGTAAAAACCACCTAATTTATAGATACCTTAAATACAACTAACTAACAAATAAATAAAATAAAATAGAAAACCTACCATCTCTATTTTCTTTGATCCAACACACACTATTACCCCTCCCTACCTAAAAATAGCTTATGAAAATTTTAAATCTTAAAAACATCCCAAATATATCCTTAAAAACACCCTCAAAAATATCCTCAAAGCACCTCCAAAAATACCTAACCATCTATAATAAAAGTTTTTCACATATATAGCTGTAGTAAAATTTTTGAAAAACATCTATTCATATAAAAGTTTTTGGAAAAATGCAATTTAGCATGTTTAAAAGCCTAGGGTTATACATACGTAAGGTTTATTTTTAAATTTTCCGCTTGTGTTTGTTATACTGTAGGGTTTTCCGGAATAATGGTCATACAGCTTGATTTTAAGAGTTTACGCTGGACTGAGCACTTTTCCAACCTATAACAGAATGCCCGTGGTAGCAAATCTTCGATAGGTTGAATTCCCTTAAGATTTGCATGATAAATTTTGCCAACTACACTTTCTTCGATGATATGCCATATTTTCGCCACAAAGTTTATTTTTCATATGGATCATAGTTCTAGTGTCTAATTTGACTCCAAAAACGGCTTGAGAGTGATAAAACAGGCAAAAACCAAAACTAATTTACCTCTCTTTTTCTCTCTAAACGATCACCAAGTCATGCAAAATTTGAGGTAGTGATGAATGATGGCGACAGGAAGTGAGCCATTGTTTTCCCTCTTTTACCAAATCGGGAAATTTCCACCTCTGAACTCCATTCAAAAAAATAGCAAGCAAACAAGCTAGCCCCATTCAAGGAAATTACCCAAAATGATGATTTATTGGAATTAAACAAGACATTCAAAAAGAAAAGGAGAGAATAGAAAAGGTAATAGTATATTAATACTCCGTGCAACTTGGGGTGCTGGTCTTGTGGGAGTCGAATCAAGCGTCGACCTTGAGTTTCCTTTTTTGGTGGCCTCATTGGTGATGACGGGGGGGTAAACAATGGCTGACTAAAAGAGGGCTGCATTCATGCTCTAATCTGAGAGGGGGATGACGTTGGCTATGATGACAATGTAAGTGGCACTGGTGTTTGTTCGGAAAAAATAGAAAAAAGGGGCCTACTATCAATGGTGGAGCCACACTTACCTGAGGTGGGCAAATCCTCCCCACGTCCTCAAATTTTATGAAATTGTAAAATAGGCTGGATATTTTATATTATTTTCTCTTTTACACCTTATTTGCACCTCTCAATTTTCTAGAAACACCCTATTTGCCCTCTTCAAGTTTTATTAAAATTGTAAACTAGATTTGATAGATAGAAAAAATGAGAAAATTAGAAAAAAAAAATAGAAAGAAAGGGGGGGCCTATTAAGTGGAAGCTTGGCATGTAAATGAGTCTAGTCAAACCAACCAAACACTCTAGTGTTTAAACTTGTTTGATTATTTTAACGAATTTGAAATTTTGTTCAAATTTGGCTTGTTTTTACTTGTCAAATTGTACTTTTTAAATCTTTTGGTACTACACTATCACAACCTGAGAGAAAATGCAGCATAGTTGTTCACTGATCTTTCTCAATGAGGACCATGTTCTTTAGTTGATTGCTTCAAAATCATTCTCCACTTCTCTTGCTTTTAGGTTAATGTCACTTTTTACTTGCTGGAACTCAGCCTGTTCTAGTGACAATTTGTTTTCATGGAGCAGTAAGTAAGTGCAGGATAAGGGTGGAGTTGGCTTATGCTTGTCCATGTAAATCTCCTTCAGTTGGTTTTCTAAACAAGATTTACCATCTAAATTTTGATGTAAAGTGAATTTGAGGATTTTGTTGCTTTGTTGAAGTTGTACAACACTCTTTTTCCTTACGGAGCTTATGGATATAGTGTTGGTTACTTATGTTCTCTATTTTGCGCTATGCTGCGCAGACATATGACTTTTGAATATGTTTCATAAAAGTTACAAATCAAGATCGTACACTAAAATATATTTCAAGTAGTACTTTTTACTGCTAATATATTGAAGTACTTCACGTCTTCACGCCTAGTTTTAATCCCTTAATTTTAGCGTCCAATATGTTCATTAGATAATTGGATCTCCGGTGCTCTAATTAAAATAAATAGTAAAGAAAGAAAAAGCCCAATGGTCTGGCTTGAGTGAGGCCCCATTCTACTAGTCATTATACTTTTCTAATGGAATGTCCGATCTCACAACGATTTTATAAGCACTTTTTAGCAGTACAACTTTATCTTCTTCAATGTATTGACGAATGCTACATAGTTAAAGAGCTCATGGTGCATTATCATAAAATTTATAATGTTATCAACTCGTTCAAGTGAGACATAGTCAAAATATAATCTCTAGGAAAATTTTCTAAAGCTTCCCAATTATCAGGTTTTCTACATAATATTTTATTATAGTGTAAAGAGTTACACATGATGCATGCTATATCCATGAGATAATTAAGTTGTTGAAATAGAATATTTGAGAACAATTATGGATTTGATACCTTCCCAAGTTATTTTTAATCATGCCATAGTGGAAATAATGGAAAGAAAAAATGAAAAGACGGAAAAACGAATTCTTGAACAATTTAATGGCTTATGCAACCAAAAACATAAAAATAACTCATGTGATACAAGTGTACAAGTACAAGCTCAACTACTACTTTGCCACGCGCACTTATTCTTCACACAAAACATGTTTGCCTTTGATTTTGAACTTCCAAAAATGTCCTCTACTTAACCCACAATAAGGCTTGAAGGAATCTATTTATTTGGTAGACATCATCTTTAGTGACAAGGACAAATTTGCTTTCATAGTCAATGAAGTAATGACTTCTACTTTCCTCCATATGATGACCATGTTCTGTGAGTAAATTGCAAGATCAATTAGCAATTGCTTGTCTTTCCTAAGTTTCTTCAAGCAAAAAAAGAAGAGTGCGCAATCTGGAGAGTTAGGTTTTTGTTGTTAGAATGTAGCAACTTTTTAGTAACATCGCATGAGGATAGCCACATAGAAATATTAAGAAATGGGTTATACATGAAAAACAAGGTCCAATTCTGCGGGTCGATATAATTTACCATCTCTTTACAAACAAGTTTTTCAAATACAATACTTTAATAACACACTTCGAAAACACTCCTAAAAATATCTAATCCGTACGAATCGCAAATACAACTAATAAAAAAATAAAATAGAATAAACATACCACTTCTATTTTCTTCCACCCACCACCGCCTACCGCCACACACCATCGCCCACCGCTGCCCCTCCCTTTCCTAAAAATTCCTTACTAAAATTTTAAAATACCCCCAAAATATATTCTCAAAAATAATTCCCAAAATACCCTCAAGAAAACCCCTAAAAACACCTAACCATCTATAATAAAGGTTTTCCAGATCACTACAGTAATATTTTTGAAAATCACCCCCAAAAACACCTAAACCATACAAAACTTTTTGGCAAAATGCATCTCACAATGCTTTAAAGCATGAGGTCTTGCACCCCAAGCAAGGTTTATTTCTAATGTTCAACTTGTACTTGTTATACTGTAGGGTTTTCCGGAATAATGGTCATACAGTTTGATTTTACCAGTTTACGCTGGACTAAGCACTTTTCCAACCTATAACAAAATGCCCATGGTAGCAAATCTCTTCAACTGATCTGGTCTACTATATAAGGTTCTGTTACCTTTCTTTCATTTATTGCCAAATCTACTCTCATTGTACCTAAACTTTTCTACCCTAAAGATAGAAGAGGTAGTGGTAGAGGGATGGAAAGAGATCTATATTAATAGAGATGAGGAGAAGGCAACCTTTGAGGGGAGATGTTGGAGAGTGGAGAAGGTAGAAGAAAAGAGGCAACAGAGATGCTAGATTGGAGAAAATTTGACTTGTTTTTAAAGATATTGGTCAAGTGAGACATGCATAAAGCAAGGAGGGACCTAATCTAATGTTATTTTGGCTGAAAATTGAAATGTCCGCTCCACATTTGTAAAATTTTTTAACTTGGTGCTCCTTTTTTTCCCTGTGAATCACCCTTCTTTAATCTTTTCAATTGCTAAATTGTAACGCTTTCTTTACTTCTTTCTGTAGTTTCTATCTTTTTCTTGTCCTCATAAACCTATACATCCCATGCTTTTTCAATTTTTTGGACTTTCTTTATATTTCTTGGTTTGGTTCACTAAAATTGTTTTAGAGGGATGATATTGTAGTAATTTACCTCCCAATCGCATAGTTATCAAATCGTTTAAGTGAGATATTGTCAAAATATAATCTCTAGGAAAATTTTCCAAAGCTTCTCAATTATTGTCTTTTCTACATAATATCCTATTACAATATAAAGATCTGCACACACGCATGATGCACACTATATCCATGAGATAATTAAGTTGTTGAAATAAATTCTTTGAGAACAATTATGCATTTGATACCTTCCCAAGCTGTATGTAACCATATCATAGTTGAAATAATGGAAAGAAAAAAATGAAAAGATGCAAAAATGAATTCTCGGAAAATTTAATGGCTTATGCAACAGAAAAGGGTAAAAATAACTCATGTGACACAAGTACAAGCTTAACTACAACTTCACACAAAACATGTTTGCCGTTGATTTTGAACTTGCCAATTGGTCCTCTACTTAACCCATAATACGACTCGAAGGAATCTTTCTATTTGGTAGACATCATCTTTAATGACAAGTACAAATTGCCCCTCATAGTTCATTTAGAGGTGTCAGTATAGGTGATTTGGATGGGGTTAAACATGGGTAATAGGTATAAGTGAGTCAACTCATTTATATCCACCATTCATGATTAATTTTGAACTTGCTTTCAAAAGTAGTAATCTAGTTTAGTTTTTGAATAAATGCATGACTTGTTAATATATAGATAAACATAAATCTTTGTGTGTGTGTGTGTGTGCGCGCGCGCGCTTGCACATGTAATTAGACTAACTTTGTTCTAGAAAATGAATAATACTAATTTCATTTGTAAGTTTACTTTCTTTTGAAAATATGCAAGGTGCATATATTCATCTTTTAAGTTTTCATCTATAATTATACATCGGTGGGTGAACACATTTGATCGTTCGAGAACATGTTTGAGCTCAACTCAATTATTAATTGAGCAATTTAATTATTGTTCCGAGTTCAATGGATTAATACGTTTATGAGCCTTTATTGACTTTGAATGGGTTCGAACAAGGATTGTTTACTGAGATTTTTCCATGAGTTTACTTTGTATATCTTAGCAAAATTTTGGCTGAGAGTTGTGTCTTTGTGATAGGTAAGGGAAATTTTTATTTTGTTTCTGCTACTGAAGAATAAATTGGCAGAAAAGAGTGGCGGAGTATTTGGAAGGTGGCGCAATCGCAAGTTTTGATGCACAGTATCGGGGCTCCTGCCGAGTGGTTACAACATGATGGTAAATCGTAATAGATGTTAGTGGTAGCTAGTTATTTTCTGTCTTTATATATTGTGAATACCAAATTTTAACCCTGCATGTATTGCACGGAATAGTCATGTGTATTTAATGAATTGTTGTAGTAGTATTGGCATCGAGAAATTATTCATCTCATTTAAATAGTTACTTAATTTGAAATAATAAATTATCATGTATAATTTGAAAAATATTTAAGTTTTTGAAGATATTTTCTTATAAAAATAAAAGTGAGGCTGTCAACGAATCGAGCGACTCGTGAGCAATTCAATCAAAACTCTCATAACAAATGCATTTGATTTAATTTATAGTCCAAAGGATTCTTTGGACTTGAAAATCCTTTGCTTTTCATGGTTTCCCATTAAGTCAAACGAAGATCAGCATCCAATCTTGCATTTCAGGCTTGTTCAACTTCACCGCTATGTGAAAATTTATCCATACTTATGGTGCTAATGTGCTCTGAAGCAACGAATATGAGTATGCTCGGAAGTCCAAGAAGTCGCCAGAATGCAGACATTTGTCATCTTCAACCCTGCATATTTATCCTTAGATGAGGAACTTTTTGATGAAACGAAAAATTCACGGTAAATATTATGAACTCTCATGTTCTTTGTCACTTTCTCTTCTGATTATGCATCTAAGATCGACAGCCGCGTAAGCATAGTTCTTAAATACATAATTGAGGATTTGGATGATGTTTTCTAACAAATAATCTAATTTGTCATTATCTTATGGAAATGCATCACGAGTTGTAATTTGCTTACAAGTAATGAATCTTTTCTAATTTAATATTATCTTACTTTTCAGCTACGACTTTGACAAATTTGCACCTTCTAGTCACCTTTTGTTCTCTTCATGATGCATTATGGATGAAGCTTTTCGAGCACAAGCCTTTTGATCCAAGCCTTTAGATCCCAGAGCTGTGACGGCTTTTGGATACTGTAAATCTTAGCCTGGGTTTTAATTCATTCGGTTTTAATCAGGTCGAGTACTTCCTCTAGTATGCGCTAAACTTTGGAGTTCAGGGTTTTCTTGTTTCTTCTTAATTCTGTTCATTAATTGCATATTTTCAAATTATCATCTGATTTTATGGTCCATAATCCTAAGGGCTGAGGTACTCAATTGCTAGGCATTGGAATAGTTGGTGATATATGTTTACGTGCAGTTAGGAGGAAGAAGCTTAGTCATAAGCAATTTCATTTGATGGTGTGTATTTATTTTTGTTGTCTTTTACTGTCGAATATTGTGGCCAGTGGTAATTTTAATGCCTGTCATTTTAGATAATTAATTTACGTATTTTGCTATTAGGAGCTGAGAACGAACTTGACTTGTGCTCGCATTCACTTTCCTTTCTCAAGTGAGCTTGACCACAAGCTCATCTAAATAGCATCAAATTTAGTACGCACAAGTAAATTATTTTATCGAGCTTAAGTAGAAAAATCTTTGCGCTTGACTTGACTTATTTAAATCCCTATTTATGAAGGAAATAATTCAAACTAATAGGTAAAGGTGGTTAAAAGAGAGATACTGCATCTATTTGGTTGGTTAGAAGTAGGGGCGTGCAAAAAATCCGAATACCGAATTACCGACCGAATTCGAATTGAATTCGGTAATTCGAATTCGGTAATTCGGTAATTCGATCGGTAATTCGGAAAATCTGAATTTAAATATATCGAATTCAATACGAAATCGGTTTCAAGAATTTTCAATTCGGTTTTACCGAATTCGAATTCAATTCGGTAATTCGGTAATTCGGTAAATATTTACCGATTTCATATTCGATTTTCCGAATACATAATGTATTGAAAGATAAAATTAAATGTGAAATGCCTAATTTGGGTTAGGAAAATTCATATCAACTTTGATAAAGGCAAATGCATTTTTATTTGCTTCGATGCTCAATAATTTGGGGATTTTGTTTGATTTAAAACTTTCTAATTTTCTTTCCATTGTGTTTTTGAATAATTGTTTTATGAATTCGGTTAAATCGGTAAAATACCGATTTCCGAATTGAATTCGAATTGAAATCGAAATCGGTAAATCGGTAATTCGAATTCGAATTCGGTCGGTATTTTTACTGGTCGTTTACCGAAAAATACCGATTTCACCCTACCGAATACCGAATTCGAATTCGATTCTCACCCCTAGTTAGAAGAAGACCTCAATACTAAATGGGTAAATCCGATTGACCAAATTACCCTATAAGATTTTTTCTATTGGTTATGCCACATAGGAGGGCATTTCACTAATATCCTTACTTTCACATATTGGCACAGGAGGACGTGCATTGCACATTGCAAGTACTTGTTCTGGCAATATTCGTGCCAAAAATATTCCAAAAGTAGAAAACCCTTTTTGATTTCACTAAAATTCAATCACCCGCTTTATAGTTTCAAAATATCTATATAACCTCCTTATGTCTTAATCTAACGTGGAAAGATAGTTTTTGACCTACTATGCTACTGGTAACAAGTTGTTTACATACCGTGTCTTCCTTCCCATTAAGAACCACCATTGACAACCATTTCTTCTTCTTCTATTAATTTTTTTTTTCTTAATCATTTCTCACCACTACATGCCCATCTTCTCTCCATTCTCTTCTTTCAAGCCAGTGATAAACACTTGTTTTGCATACTTTCGTGTTCGCATTTATGTGTGTTTTATTGTGTTTTTATCTAAATTTAAGTTAAATAATTAGGATTTTAATTGAATTTTACATTTTATGGTCTAAGTAAGGAATATTGCATTTCTATGGACTTATGTGGTGCAACTTCATGTTTTTGTAGGTTCTAATGATTTAATCATCAATTGGAATGAAATGAGAAGATATATGGATGATTTGAAGTGCATTTCAAGTGGACATGAAGTGCAAAAGACAATGCAATGTAAAAACAAGGAGAAAAAGGATTGGAGGACATGATATATTTTGGTATTTTGGCTATAACTTGAGTTACAAAACTCAAATTAAGAAGATTCTTGAATCATTTTAAACCTAAGAGGAAGGGCTACAATTTTTGTGAGACATAGAGATTCAATTATCACATTTTCAAAGCCAAAAGTCCAAATTACAAGAGCATATTTTTGTTGCAATGCTTTTCGACCTATCTTCAGTATTTTGAGCATAACTCAACACCCAGACCTCCAAATGACCTGATTCTTACGCCGTCTAATTCAAAGAACTACAAATTTCATGTTTTTTTACAAGAGCTGATTTGAATTTATTCATGAAGCAATCCGGCTAGAATTCTAGCCAGATTCCTGGCCGGATTCCTAGCAGTAGCTAATTTGAAAAACCAAATTTTGGAGCAAAAACAGGGGAGCAATCCAGCTAGTAATCCAGCTGTCAAGTGGCTAGATTCTAGTTAGAAAGTTTGGCTCAATTTGTTCGATTATTCACACCTTTTCATGGTACATCAAAGGACGAATTTTGTGCTAGAAAGGAAGCTGTAGAATGATCTTTTGGACTTTCTTCTCTCTCTATGTAAACACATCTTGAGAAAGAATAAAAAGAGCTTGGAGGGTGAAAGAGAGATACCACAAAAATATAAAATTTGGTTAGTTTCTTAGTTCTTTAGTTTAGTTTAGTATTGGAAATAGTTTAGTTTAGTTAGTTCATCCTCTCTTGTGCTTGTAGCTAAATTTGGATGAAGATGGAGGATTTGATCTCAGACAAGAGTGATATCTCTCCTATCACTTTCTCTTTTGTATTGGATTTCTTATTTGGTTACAATAAAAGTTTAGATTTTCTATTTATTATGTGATTCTAAAGTTTATACCTTGGGTTTTGGTTGAACTTTATATGATTGTTTGAGTTCATTTCTTAGCTATTTGATGCTTTTATCTTGAGCAAGTTATTTAGTACTTTTGTTCTTCTAATCATGATTAACTAGCCATTGACTGTGATAATCTAAGGAGTTAGATTTGCAATGAGAATTGAAATTTAACACTAGTTCAAGTAAGTGCTAAACCTAGGGAGTACATCCACGAAAATAGAGGTGCATTTTTGTGGCTTTTGTTGTTTAATTCCATGTAATTTCATAGAAATTAATGTGCCTTTAACTAATTTCATAACCACGAGAGTAGGTATGGATTGGTTATAGGTATAGTTGATTCATTTCAAGAGTAGGTTTCACATATATATAAAAATTACACCACAACTAGCCAAGGTAGTACTGTTTAATGATCCGAGTGTTGTATTTACATGAGTAGTAAGGAATACCATCACTTAAGGAGTTTTTATTTTCTATTTTCTTGCATATTTTAGTTTAGTTTTATTTCCTTCAATTTGTTGATTGTCTAAATAATAGAGGAGATTTAGTAGTGCCAGTAGTTGTCTGTTCTTCCCTATGGGCTCGACTCTTAATACCCTATACTCAATCTCAACCTGTATACTTACAGAAAATCACGTGTGGGATATTTAGAAATTTATAAATGTAAAACTTGACAGTAGAATTAAGCATAATTTTGTATGCATACCCCGCGCTCATCAATCAAAAATGTTAGTCATTATATTCATAGGCCAGGCGGCCACCAATCACCACCATTGATCATTACTATGAAATGGTTTTTCCTAAAAACATTATATCTAATACAAAAAGCCACTTTCAACATGATTCAAAATCGGATGATTCTAAACTAGCATCAGAAATCTCCAATTGTATCAAATTTATGGTGGCTATATCAATCAATTGGTATTCAATTTTAAGGTCCAGATTTGAACTTCATAGAATAAGAAATGAAAGGAAGGCCATATCAGTGTCATGGTCCTGATCCAAGATGATGCGAAAATTTCTTCTAGGGATATGGATACTTTGAGAGGGTAAGTGAAATCTTAATTTTATCGTGATTTGGGTTCAATAGAAAAGAATGGTCACCTTGGAGGAGCGGGAAGCAAGGAGGAAGAAGGGGAGAGGATAGGGCAAGCTTCTCTAGAGCCTTCTTTACTATCACCTCAATTAACTCCTATTTTTCTTAATGTAAAAGAAAGTAATAACGTGACTAAGTAGTGATAGTGAAGAATTAAATGTCCGATATGTGTTGCACAAATATATTGAAGATGTTAAACTTACACCCCTCTATTATTGTCAATCCAAATCTTGTATAATTAGTAATATTAGTAATTGTTTTTAATGCCTAGCATGTATTGCATAGAGTAAAGAAGACTAATTTTTTGCCCTCTTAAATATTTTTATAAAATTATTAAGGGGTCTGAGTATGTTAGTTTAATTTGCATGCTTACTGTCAAGTTTATCAAGTCCTATCCATTCTATACATGGATCGGGTTGATATACTTTATTGCATGCAACATTGACCAAGGTTTCCTTGGTCCATTTATCCATAATCCTCTTTGTATGTCTTTTATGTGACAACTTAGAAAGAAAGTTTAGTGACATAAAGTTAACATTAAAGTATAACCTCAATATTGATATTATATAAACTCTTAAGGAGTTCAGTGTGTATATGACTTGGACATCTCGAGAATCTTGAAATATCTAACATGTTTCTCATGGTTTTGTTGATAATAATATACATTTTGGTAATAATGAGGGATAATAAACAACTATTGCAGCTGAACCAAAAAAAAAAAAAAAACTCTTGTAGCATCAACAGTTATTTAAGTTGATTGTGAGAGTGAAGATGCATGATTTTTTCCATACTAGTATGGAAGCACGTACATTGGACGCTATCAATGTTTGTTCTCAATATACATACTAAAACAATCATATACCTGAAATTAGTTTAAAGAATAGAAGTTTTAACTGTGTAAAGTATTGCACTGCTATCAACATACTTCTCTGCTAAAAAGTACACATCAATTATGATTTTTTAGAAGCAATATAGAAGTAAATTAAAAAAGAATGGAAAATTACAAATGAAGGATAATTACTTCCCTCCAAATTCTAGAATAAGCAAACTCCAAAATAGTTATCATGGGTTTTTAACTGATTGAAGAATTGCTTTTTTAAGCCAAATTGTTTATTTGTTTGAGTGTACTTTTGTTGCATGTGGCGCGCATGCCCGCATGCACATACATACACACACACTTATATATAAATATATATATATATATATATATATAATATATATGTGTGTGTATCTTTTTTTAAGAAATAATGTGCAACCTATGTGTGTATAGGGAATTTGGATTTTATAGTCTTCTTCAAAAATTCATCCCTTTCATTTTCATTGGTTGGAAACTTATATTCTTTTTCCCTCATTATTTTTCTTTTTCCTTTGCAGCGAATCTGAGGGTAAATTTAAGCTGGATTTTCATTTATGTTTATGGGTTTTGATTAACGTGTTTGTTGTCGTTCAGCCAATAATTATCATTAACTTAACTAAGATTGTTTTGATGTTTAATGTAGCGTTAGATCTTTTTGTAACGACACTATCATGACCTAAGAGAAAATGCAGCACATTCGGTCATTTATATTTCTCAGTGAGGACCAGATTCTTTAGTTGATTGCTTTATAATTGTTCTCCTTTTCTCTTGTTTTGGGATTAATGTCATTTTGACTTGGTAGATTTCAGCCTGTTCTTGTGGCACTTCCTTATCATGGAGCAGAAGGTAAATGCAAGATAAGGGAGGAGTTGGCTGATGCTCATCCATATAAATCTCCCCGAATTGGTTTTCTAGGCAAGATTTACCGTCCAAATGTTGATGAAATTTGAGTCTGAGGATGCTGTTGCTTTGTTGAAGTTGCTCAAAATCTATAATCACTTAAAAGAATTAAACAAGAGCAAGCCCTTTATCATATAAACTTGCACATTCTATGAATGCTCTCCAGTTTGCTCCACGCTGCGCCGAAATGTGACTTTTGAATATGTTTCTTGAAGAAAAGGGGAAGGTTTTGTTAAAGGAGTTGACACTAAGACATGGTTATAGTTGCTACGTTTATTTCAAGTAGTGTATTTGCCTTGGAATTTCATGTGAGTTAAATTGAAAGTACAACTTTGTGATGAATTTTAAAACATTTCCTTTGATAATTTGCACTAAAATTAGCTTTCTTTTACCATACCTTTAAACTTAAACTCATTACAACCTTGTAAAGTCCCTTAGATGCCTATATTTAATTCATTTTCAAGTGGTGGAGAAGTGATATATTTACAAGCTGATGGCTGTGGTCTTCCAATGAGTGATTTGAGTGATTATTTTCCCATATATAGACACTTGAGTTTTGAGCGTTACTTCAACAAATCCATCGTGAGGCATGTGACATGTTGCATGTTCCGACTTGGATGACAATCGTTGGAGAGAAAATGTGCTTATGTGATGGACTTGTGCTAATGGATTTCAAAAAAGTATTGCTGAGGACAAGCAATGTTCAAGTGAGTAATTTGATAAGAGTCTATGTTACCTATAATTAGTATGTTTATTGGACTTAGTTTTATGGTGTTTTCAGGCTTTAGTTAGGGGTTTACACGCATTTTTAGTGAAAATTTCTCCAAGTGAAGTTTTCTTGCTAATTAGTGAAATTGAGTGGATTAATGCTTGGTTGGATGTTGTTTTTGTAGGTTTTGAAGCTTTACTAATGTTTGAGGATCGATTGAAAAGCATTTTGGCTGGTTCTTGTTGAAATAAATTCGAGTTTTGAAGAATGGGAAATGGAAAAATGCTGAAGGAGAAACAGGGAAGGCTAATCCAAGCTTGGATCAACCCTGCAACCTTTGTTTCCAGCCCTGGGATAAACTTAAGAATCAGAGGACCGATCCAAGAGGAGTGATCTGACCTCGGATTCTTAATGACAAGACCTCAGATCGTATTCGATAGACAAAAATAAAAAGGAAAAAAAATTGGATCCGATGGGTAACAGATTGATCCGACCTCAGATAAGGACCTTGGACCCTACTTTGATTCTGCAACTTGTAGAGCAAGCTGTGTTCTTTTCACACTTGCTTTTTAACCTTTGTTTTAGCAGAAAATTCGGCTGGAAGATAGCTTTTTGGATGATAGAGACTTGAACAAGCATTTTGGTACTCCCAAAGACTAATTATTTCTAGACAATAATTGAAGGGCATATAAGTAATCTTAAAATAGAAGAGCAAGAGAGTGGGGAGGACATAATAGAATAGTATGAGGAAGAACTCTCTTCTCTCTAGCTTTTACACGTAATTTTAGTCACTTTTCTTGGAGAAATCTTGAAGAACATTTGATGCAACCCATGTTTTGATGGCAATGAATAGGAAGAAATTTGGAAAAATTGTTTCTTCATTTGAATGAGCATTTCTTCCCTAACATTTTTATTGTTAGAAGGATGTGTGGTTGTTTCTTTAATATGAGCTTATGTGTTGTAGTCAGCATGTCTGGCTAGATCTATTTGTTCTTGGGGTAGAGGAAGTTTTTCATATCCTGATTATGGATGATTGATATTGTTTTGGCCATACTTGTAATTGCTAGTTCATCTATCTCCATTTGCAAGCCATCTTAGTTGTTGTTAATCTATGAAAATAGTTGATAAAAATGGATCAATAATAGAAGAAACTTAAGCAGTAGTAGGTACGTGAAAGTAGTGGTACTCTTAGGTAGATGTTATGAGATTTCTTGTGCTTGATTAAGTTGATACTTGGATTTTTATCACAAAGTAGGTAGATCCAAGTGCTAACTTGTTTAGTTCATTGGTAAAAGTAAGTTTTGATTGGTGTAGTGAAATCTACCCGTAGTAAGAGAAGTGAATTGGTCAAAATTGGTGTTTGCTTTCATGATTAAGTGTGATTAGTAGAATCTAGTCCCTAGAACACTTGTGTGATTTGAGTATTTTTCAAGAAAGTTAGTTTTTATTACATCTGTTACTTATTGTCATTTTGAGTCTAGTAGTAATTTTTGGATAATATTAGATAATAGAGTAAGCTAAGGGCCTTAGTAATTGAAGCGTGATCCTCATGGGAACGATTCTATTTCTTTGTACTACAATAATGACCTACATACTTGTGCAAACGAGGGAGTAGGCATTAAAATTAGAGTGTAAGTTAAAATCTCATCACCAGTCTTCATCGGACTTTGCAATGTTATTTTTTGTTTTCTTTTATTTTCGCTCCTTTTATTCAATAGATGTTGTAACCTATAATTATGCAATCCTAGGTCATTTTTATTCAATCTTTGAACAAATTTATCAAACTTTTGCTGGACTTTTCAATAAACAAATAGATTTCTTTCCTTCTTTTGAATCATTGTTTCGTATTTAGGAGTTAGTTTGTGAAACTTTTTCCTTTAGAATTCGCTTTCGTATTAATTGGTACCAGAGTGAATTTCTCTTGAGATGGGAACTCATAATAGGAATAGTAAACCTAGCCCAAATGATGGAGTCAGGGGTTCCAATACCCCAATGGCTACATACGACACTACTTGTATACCATAGAGGTGTTCTTGGATCTAATGGATGCACATGGTGAGTGCATAGAAAGGATGTTGAACACTTTCATGGAGTGAATGGGGCTGCAAGACAATTGTGATCGCAACTAGCAGAGAAATTTTGGAGCAAGATGGATTAAGCGAAGGTTGGTTGTGGTCAAAGTAGAAGTATATATCAATGTCCAGCACCAGAGTTGTCCAGGGACATCATGCCGGAGTTATTCTGTTCTCTATTCATTTGGTCAACTTTCGGAAGGCCGGCACTAGTTGTGTCACTGGTCTTAGCGCCGATTTTCATCAAACTTCATAGCGTCCTTTTTTCTTCTGTTTTTTTTTTTTCATTCCTTTTGTTAATAGATTTTGTAGCCTATAAATAGGCAACCTTAGGTCATTTTTGTTCATTTCTGAAAAACTTTATTGAACTTTTGTTGGATTTCTCTAATAAACAAGAAATCATTGGGTCGATATGGATTTACCATTTTTTAACAAACAAATTTTTCAAATACAATGTTTCAATAACACACTTCCGAAATCACTCCTAAAAATACCCAATCCACACAAATCTCAAATACAACTAATAAAAATATATATAAAATAGAAAAAACCTACCACCTCTATCTACTTCCACTCACCCCACTGCACACCATCACTCACCACTACCCCTCCCTTCCTAAAAATACACATATCATTATGATAGTTGGAAAACAACCCAAAAACATCTAATCCATACAAAATTTTTGGCAAAATGCAACTCAGAATGCTTTAAAGCATGAGATTCTGCACCCCAAGCAAGGTTTATTTCTAGTTTTTAACTTGTGTTTGTTGTACAGCAGGGTTTTCGGGAATAATGGTCATATAGCTTGATTTTAAGAGTTTGTGCTGGACTAAGCATTTTTCCGACCTATAACAGACTGCCCATTTTATCAAATCACTTCAACTGATCTGGTCTACTACATAAAGTTCTGTTCCCTTCCTTTCATTTATTGGCAAATGTACTCTCATTGTACCTAAATTTTTCTACACTAAAAATAGAAGAGGCAGTGGGTGCAGGGATTGAAAGAGATCTACATTAATACAGAGTGAGGAGAAGGCAACCTTTAGGGGAAGATGCTGGAGAATGGAGAAGGTAGAAGAAAAGAGGCGACGAAGGTACTAGATTGGAGAAAAATTGACTTCTCTGGAGAGATATTGGTAAAGTGAGACATGTCTAATGGAAGGACGGACCTAAACTACGTTATTCTGGTTGAAAGTTGAAATATCCGCCCCACATTTGCAAAATTTTGTAACTTGGTGCTCCGTTTTGTTCCTTATGAATCACACTTCTTTAATATTTTCAATTGCTAAATTGTAACGCTTTCTTTACTTCTTTCTCTAGTTTATATATCACATGCTTTTTTTATTGTTTGGTCTTCTTTATATTTCTTCGTTTGGTTCACTGAAGTTATTTTACAGGGATGATCTTGCAGTAATTTACCTCCCAATCTCATAGTTATCAACTTGTTTATATGAGATATAGTCAAAATATAATCTCAAGGAAAATTTTCAAAAACTTCTCAATTATTATCTTTTCTACATAATATCCTAGTATAGTATAAAGATCTACATGCACGCACAATGCACGCTATATCCGTGAGATAATTAAGTTGTTGAATAAATTCTTTGAGAACAATTATGCATTTGATACCTTCCCAAGATGTATTTAATCATACCATAGTGGAGACAATGGAAAAAAAAATGAAAAGATGCAACAATGAATTCTTGGACAATTTAATGGCTTATGCAACATAAAAAGGGTGAAAATCACTCATGTGACACAAGTGCAAGCTCAACAACTTCTTCGCACAAAACATGTTTTCCGTTGATTTTGAACTTGGCAATTGGTCCTCTACTTAACCCATAATAAGAATTGAAGAAATCTTTTTATTTGCAGACATCATGTTTAGTGACAAGTACAAATTTCCCCTCATAGTTAATTTAGAGGTGTCAGTATATGTGATTTGGATGGGTTAAAAATTCGTAATGAGTATAAGTGAATCAACTCATTTATACTCACTATTCATAATTAATTGTGAACTTGCTTTCAAAAATAATAATCTATTTTAGTTTTTGGATTAATACATGACTTGTAAATATATAGATAAACATAAATCTTTGTGTGTGTGTGTGTGTGTGTGCACGTGCGGTTAGACTAACTTTGTTCTAGAAAATGAATAATACTAATTTCACACGTAAGTTTATCTTTTTTTGAAAATATGCAAGGTGCATATATTCATCTTTTAAGTTTTTTGATCTATAATTATACATGGGTGGGTGAATGCATTTGATCATTCAAGAACATGTTTGAGCTCAAATCAATTATTAATTGAGCCATTTTTTTATTGTTCCGAGTTCAATTGATTAATACGCTTATGAATATTTGTTGACTTTGAACAAGTTCGAGCAAGGACTGTGTACTGAGATACCTTGTATCTTAGCAAAATTTTGGCTGGAAGTTGTGTATTTGTGATAGGCAAGGGAAATTTTTATTTTGTTTCTGCTACTGAAGAATAAATTGACAGAAAAGAGTGGCGTAGTATTCGGAAGGTGGCTGAATTGCAAGTTTTGTCGCATAGTATCAGGACTCCTGCCGAGTGGTTACAACATCATGGTTAGGGCTGTTACGCGAATCGAGTAGCTCGTGAGCTCGACTCGGCTCGGCTCGTTAAGGCTCGAGCTCGGCTCGTTAAGGCCCGAAAACGAGTCGAGCTCGAGCTCGAAAAATACTCGTTTTATTAACGAGTCGAGTCGAGCTCGGCTCGATAGTGGCTCGATAGGCTCGATTTTGAGGGGCAAATTTGTTATTTTAGTTTTTAATTGTAAAAAAAAGTATATGACCATGATTTTCCCAACTATCAATATAAAATCAAGTTGATATTAGTGAATTCCTTTTCATCTATTGGGGTATAATTGATCCATTTATTTTTGAAGCACATCACTAAGTTAGAATAGCTCGTATCCAATGATTGATTGCATATATTGTTCATTCCAAATTGTGAATTTCATCTAATACCAGTATCAAGTCATTAATAATTGAACATTCTTAGGTTCCGTTTGTTGTCAAATAAATAATTTTACAGTTACAAGTTGTTGAACATTAAGGTGACTGAAAATTGGTTAGAACCTTATGAACTAATGAAGAATATATGAATCATTGGCTAACTTAATACATGAAAGATAGTGCTATAGCAACTAAATTTAACTGGAGAATTGTTATAGAGTTTAAATCGATCCAAACTTAATTTAGAGTTCATTTTATTAATTTAGAATTTATTCTGTTAATCGAGTCGAACTCAAGTTCGAGCTTAATGACCTCGACTCGATTCTGTTAATTGAGTCGAGCTCGAGCTCGAGTTTAACGAGCTCGACTCGATTCTGTTAATCGAGCTGAGCTCGAGCTTGACAGTGTTTTAGTCGAGTCGAGCTCGAGCTCGATTTTCAGCTCGATAATGTTATCAAGCGAGCTCGAGCCAGCTCGATAACATTATCGAGCGAGCTCGAACTCAGGGAGCTCGGGCTCGGCTCGACTCGAATAACAGCACTAATCATGGTAAATAGTAGTAAATGTTAGTGGTAGCTAGATATTTTCTGTCATTGTGAATACCAAATTTTAAACCTGCATGTATTGCACGGAATAGTCATGTTCATTTAATGAATTGTTGTGGTAGTATTGGCATCTAGAAATTATTCATCTCATTTAAATAGTTAGTTAATTTGAAATAATAAATTACCATGTATAATTTGAAAAACATCTAAGTTTTTGAAGATATTTTCTTATAAAAATGAGTTAAACAAACTCGTTGAGTGAATACTCCATGTCAAACATTGTATAGAAATTAAGTTACTTTATTTTGTTAAAAGTAAGGCTGTTAGTTCACAAGCAACTCACGAGCAATTCAATCAAAACTTTCCTAAGAAATGCATTTGATTTAATTTAGTAGTCCAAAGGATTCTTTGGACATGAAAAACCTTTGCTTTTCATGGTTTCCCGTTAAGTCAAAGGAAGATTAACATCCAATCTTGCATTTCAAGCTTGTCCTTACCAACAGGTGAAAATCTATCCACGTTCATGGTGCTAATACGCTCTGAAGCAACGACTATGAGTATGCTCGGAAGTCTAAAAAGTCGTCAGAATGTAGACATTTGTCATCTTCAACCCTGCATGTTTATCCTTAGATGGGGAACCTTTTGATGAAAGGAAAATTTTATGATAGATATTATGAACTCTTTCATGTTGTTTATCACCTTTTCTTCTGATTATGAATCTAAGATGGACAGCCGTGTAAACATAGTTCTTAAATACATAATTGAGGATTTGGACTGTATTTTCTAACAAATAATCTAATTTGTCATTATCTTATGGAAATACATCACGAGTTGTAATTTGCTTACAAATAATGAATCTTTTCTATTTTAATCTAAACTTACTTTTCTGCTACAAATTTGACAAGTTGGCATCTTCAAGTCACCTTTTGTTCTCTTCATGATGCATTATGGATGAAGCTTTTCGGGCACAAGCCTTTAGATCCCGGAGCTGTGACGGCTTTTGGATACTGAATGGAACATCCATTGAACTGTAAATCTTAGCCTGGGTTTTAAATCAGTTGGTGTTTAACTTTCTATCAGGTCAAGTACTTCCTCAAGTTTGCTCTATCACGAGATTTTAACCTACACTCTAGTTGTAATACCTACTTCCTCATTTGCTATAAGTATACAGGTCCTTAATTGTAGTACAAAGAAATAGTATCGTTCACACAAAAGTCACACTCCAATTACTAAGGCCTTTAACTTACTCTATTATCTAAAACTATCCAAAAGTTATTACTAGACTCAACAAGACAATAAGTAAAAGATGTAATAAAAACTAACTTTCTTGGAAAATACTCAAATCACACAAGTGTTTAGGGCATAGATTCCATTAATTATACTTAATCATGAAAACAAACATCAATTTTGACCAATTCACTTGTTTTGTTAAGGATAGATTTCACTAAACCAATAGAAACTTGCTTTTGCCAATGAACCAAACTAGTTAATTCTTGGATCTACATACTTTCGCGATAACATCACAAATGTTAATTTAATCAAGTACAAAAAATCTCATAACATCTACTTAAGAGCACCACTACTTTTGTGTGCCTACTACTTAAGTTTCTTCTATCATTGTTACAATGTATCAACTATTTTCATAGATTAACAATAACTATGATGACTTGAAAATGGAGATCAATCACTCACAAGTGTTAAAGCATACATAGATGAACCAATAATTACAAGCATGGTCAAAACAATATCAATCATTCATAATCAAGACATGAAAAGCTTCCTCTACCCCAAAAACAAATAGATCTAGCTAGACATACTAACTACAACACATAATCTCATATTAAAGACACAACCACATATCCTTCTAACAAGTAAGAGATTAGGGAAGAAGAAATGCTCATTCAAAAAAAGAAACAATTTCTCAAAGGTTCGTCCTCTTCATTACGATCAAAACATGGGTTATATCAAGTGTTCTTCAAGGTTTCATGACAAAAGATTCAAGTTTTACGATTCTGCAGAGGATCCGCAAGCAGAAACACGAGGTGATAATTAGAAGAAGAAACAGCACGCGACTCTCTCTTCACTGAGGCAGGGGAATCAGATCTGCGATGAGATCCGCAAGCTATGCCTCGCGGATCTGCATCGCGGATCGCTGACAATGACTGCCACAATTTGCAGCCAATTTCCAGATTTTTTCCAGCTCAATTTTGATGAAATTTCGGCTGATAGATGTACAATGTGGACTTGAAGAATCAAAATGCAACTTTAGGTCTTTTCAATTGTAATCTTTTCTATCCAAAATTCTCTACAAATACCCATGTATTCCAACAAGAAAAATATATAGAGGGAGAGAGGAAGATAGGAAGAAAAAGAGAAGAAAATTGTAGAAAAGAGAAACTAACTAGTTCTTGTAGAGAATTAGTGTTAGAATCAAATTAAGAAGTCTATTGAACAAGGAGAAATCCTTTGAGCTTGTAGTGAACTTATGGATTGCAAAAAGTGAAGAATAAAGAGCTTATTTCATCAATTAGAGAAGTTTCTTCATCCTTTGCATTTTATTTCTTAAAGTTCATCCATGACTTCTTATGCAAATTTTGTGTGCTTAAATAATATGAGTAGCTAAACTTGTTAATCCTAGGGGAAAGATGAACTTGTGAGGGATTGGATTGTGTTCACTTAAGTAAGGAAAGGTTAACTTGTGATTGTTAGTTCATGTATTTGTTCTTAATATTCATGGTTGCTTGATCATCAATTATGAATTATTCAAGCATGTGTTAGTGCATGAAATATGTCTTGCATATGTAGTTCAAAATATATGAACCCTAGATTGCATGTTCACGTTAGTAGGAGATGTATTTAGGAGGAATCATATTTGTAACTCATTGAGTTTAATGAACTTGTGTTAAGGTAATTCATCATGTCAATAGGTGAAGGTGTAATATGAGTATATTTGTTTATTTGTAAAAGCAATCTACAAATGAAATTGGAAGTTACTTCCTTGACAAGTTACAAGTTTATAATCTAACTTAACTAAGTGAACACATCCCTAACCAAGTAAGGGATTCAAAACCCTAGGAATCTCTGACTCTATTTTAACTTCTCTAACTTATTTATTTTACACCACCAATTGGAGGATTACCCCATTGGATGGTTTTATTTATTTCCTTGTTTACCACCAATTGGATGTCATCGACACCTAGTGGTAGGTTCTAATAGCTTTATCCTCACACTTTAGGTCGGCTAGGTCCACCTTCTCCCGTTTACTTTTCCTTTTCTTTACCTTTCATTTACCGCCAATTAGAGTTGGTTCTACCACCTTAACCAGTTGGTTTTAATTGCTTTCAATAGGAACGGTTGTACCGCCCGACATTTCATATTTTACACTCCTCTATCATTTTCTATTTAAATAATAAAGCAAGCTAAAAAGCCATAGTACTTAACCGAGTCCTTGTGGGATCGATCTCTAATTATCACTATACTCAATTCACGATCCGTATACTTGCGAAAAATTGGGGTAAAAAGGCTAAAATATATTGATAATTGGGAGAATTAAACTTGAAAGCCTAGACCACATCAAAGCTTAGTAATGAGCAATTTTATCTGATGTCGTGTATTTAATTTGGCCGTTACTGTCGACTATTGTGGCCAGTGGTAATTTAAATGCCTGTCTTTTTTGGATAATTTACATATTTTGCTTAAAAGTAGTTGAGGTCGAACTTGACTTGAGTCCACACTCAATTTCCTTTCTCAATCTAGCTTGCTTGACTTAACTCATTTATACCCAAATTTATGAAGGAAATAATTCAAATGAATAGATAAAAGTGGTTAAAAAGAGAGATATTGCACCTATTTGGTTAGCTAAAAGAAGACTTCAAAACTAAAGGGGTAAATTAGAATTTCTTCTAAATTGCCCCATTGAGGGCATTTAATTAAAAACCTTACTGTCACATACTAGCATAGAAGAACATGCATTGCACATTTCAAGTATTTGTTTTGGCGATATTCAAGCCAAAGATATTCCAAAAGTAGGGTTAAATACAAAAAACCCCCTTGTAATATCAGCGAAAGTGAACTAACTACTTTATGGTTTCAAAATGCCCACATTGTTATGAAATAATCATTGTATTATGGATATCTATCACTTTATCAGTATCTCCTTTTAAGGATGGAGCTGACACATTTTACGAGATGATAAGGTTATCACTTCACGCTTTACGAGAAGATATCATCTCCATCATTATCACCAACCTTAGCTCTATCCTTATCTTTATCTTTATCTCTTCATAGAGTATACAAATGTAAATTGAACTCATCATATCTTCTCCTATAAATAGGGGTTCACCCTTTGTAAATTTGATAATGAATGAATAGAAAATCTCTACTTCTCTCTCTACTCTCTACTTCTCTCTCTACTCTACCTCTCTCTCTACTTGATATTAGTATTAGTTTTACAACACGTTATCAGCACGAGACTCTACCAAAACTCTGCCGGTATTAAATCAAGCATCGGGCGTTTTGTTGGACAAGTTCTACCGAACGTTTGGAGGTAATATTTCTCATCTTTAACTTATTTCACTTTTATTATGGCTAACCTCACAAAACAAGAGTTTGTATCTCTTGATATTTCTGGAAAGAACTACTTATCATGGGTAATGGATGTTGAAATGCATCTCGAATCTATGGGCCTTGGCAAAACTATTGTTAGAAATAATGATGCAACTAGCCAAGACCGAGCCAAAGCCAGGATATTCCTCCGTCATCATCTGGATGAAGGACTGAAAATGGAATATCTTACGGTCAAGAATCCACTTGATCTTTGGCATAGTTTGAAAGAAAAATATGACCACCTGAAGTTGGTCGTTCTTCCAAAAGCCAGGTATGATTGGCTTCACCTGCGACTACAAGATTTTGAATCTATTGGTGAATATAATTCAGCCATGTTCAGAATTACCTCTAAGTTAAAATTATGTGGTGAAAATGTAACTGATGAGGATATGTTGGAAAAAACCTTTTCCACTTTTCATGTCTCGAATGTGCTCCTGCAGCAGCAATATCGAGAGAAGGGTTTTAGAAAATATGCTGAAGTGATTGCATGTCTTTTATTAGCTGAGCAAAATAATGAATTATTACTGAAAAATCATAAGTCCCGACTAACTAAAACTAGCCCATTCCCTGAAGTGAATGTGACTCAATCTTCAAACTCTGTACGTGGTCGTGGTCGCGGAAGAAGCCGTGGTCGTGGATGCGGTCTTAGTAGATTCATGCCATACTACAATGATCATCACCGTGGCAAGAAACAAAATGACCCCTGGAAGAGGGACAATGATAAGAAATGTGAAGAAAAGAAAATTCATAAAGATAAATGCTACCGATGTGGCATGGAAGGCCATTGGTCCCGTACCTGTCGTACGGTAAAGCACCTTGTTGAGCTTTATCAAGTATCATTGAAAAGGAAAGACAAAGGTGTCGAGACAAATTTCATTGATCAAAAAAATATCTTGGACGATGATGTTGCTAATGTTGATATAGCACATCTTGACATGGCCGATTTCTTTGAACACCTTGAAGGTGCAAATGACCTGATGTCAAATACCCAATTTACTTAGCATTTTGTTCTTCTGTTATTTTTGCATCTTTTGTGTAATTTCCTTTTGACTTATGTAACTTATGCAGTTTATTAATATTTATCTTTGTTTGCAACTTTCTTATCATTTCTTCCTGAAAAAAAAATGGATGCCAAATATTTGGGATTAAATAATGGTGATGATAAAATTTGTCTCATTGATAGTGCAACTACACATACCATATTGAAACATAAAAGATACTTTTCCCATCTGAATGTGGGAGAAACGAGTGTTAATATCATTAGTGGTAGTGCTAAATTGATTAAAGACTCCGGAAGAGCTACTGTATTTCTCCCTGTAGGAACTAAAATTGTGATTGATAACGCACTACTATCTACTAAGTTTCGAAGAAATTTGCTGAGCTTTAAAGATATCCGCCGAAATGGATATCATGTCGAGACAATGAATGAGATAAATGGTGAATATTTATTGATTACAAATACCATTTCTGGCAAGAAATGTGTATTAGAAAAGTTGCCTTCTCTCTCTTCTGGTTTATATTATACAAAAATAAATGCAGCTGAAATTAATCACCTAGAAAACCAGAAGTCTTCTAATCCCAATGATTTCATGATTTGGCATGATCGTCTTG
Organism: Gardenia jasminoides; assembly: GCA_013103745.1. Classification (NCBI taxonomy): domain Eukaryota; kingdom Viridiplantae; phylum Streptophyta; class Magnoliopsida; order Gentianales; family Rubiaceae; genus Gardenia; species Gardenia jasminoides. Next base: position 3,298,547 of record CM023096.1, on the reverse strand, counting down.
GACATCCCGGTTACATAATGATGAGGCGAATCATTGAGAATTCACATGGCCATCCATTGAAAGGTCAAAAGGTACTAAATTCAAATGATTTCTCCTGTGTTGTTTGCTCCTAAGGGAAATTAATTGTTAGACCATCTCAAGCTAAAGTAGGAACCGAATCTCCTACATTTCTAGAACGAATTCAAGGTGATATATGTGGGCCTGTAGATCTACCATGTGGACCATTCAGATATTTTATGGTGCTAATAGATGCATCAACAAAATGGTCACATGGATGTTTATTATCCACTCGCAACCTGGCGTTTGTGAGATTGCTCGCTCAGATAATAAAATTACGAGCACAATTCCCTGATTATCCAATTAAGAAAATTTGTTTAGATATTGCTGGTGAATATTCATCACATGCATTTGATGACTATTGCATGTCCGTTGGAATAACAGTTGAACATCCTGTAGCTCATGTTCATACACAAAATGGTCTAGCCGAATCATTTTTTTGCAATTAATTTCTCGACCCTTATTAATGAGGTCTAAACTCCCATTATCTGTTTGGGGACATGCTGTCTTACATGCAGCAACACTTGTGAAAATCCGACCGACAAGTTATCATACTTATTCTCCCATACAATTGACCTTTGGTCATGAGTCCAATATCTCTCATTTGAGAATTTTTGGATGTGCGGTTTATGTTCCTATTGCACCGCCCCAACATACTAAAATGGGCCCCCAAAGAAGATTGGAAATTTATGTTAGGTATGAATCACCTTCCATAATTAAATATCTTGAACCATTAACAGGTGATCTATTTACTGCAAGATTTGTAAATTGTCATTTTGATGAATCATATTTCCCGATACTAGAAGGAGGTAAGGATCAACCGAAAAAGGAAATCACTTGGAAAATATCACTGGATTTCCTTGATCCTCGTACAAAACAATGTGAACTGAAAGTTCAACGAATTATTCATTTGCAACAGATTGCAAATCAATTACCGGATGCATTCAATGACTCCAGAAGAGTTACAAAATCATATATTCCTGCAGAAAATGCACCAATTAAAATTGATATCCCTAAAGAACAAATTTCAAGTGCTAATGAGTCTACACCTCGCCTGAAACGTGGTAGACCACTGGGTTCTAAAGATAAAAATCCTCGAAAGAAAAGAGGATTGGATAATAAGAATAAGATCGAGAACTTAAGAATTGATCTAGAATCTCAACATCTTAATAGTGACAAAATTCAACATCCGAAAGATGTTGCTCCAGAAGAACCCACTCCTGAGGAGAGTGAAACTATTGAAACTTCAATAAATTTTGTCACTACAAGAAAAAGTTGGATCCAAAAAGAAGTAATTATTGATAATGCTTTTGCATATAATGTAGCACTTGATATTATGGAAGAAGACGAGGATCATGAACTTAGATCGGTTGATGAATGTCGGAGAAGAAATGACTGGTTGAAATGGAAAGATGCAATCCAATCTGAATTGGATTCACTGGCTAAAAGAAAAGTATTTGGACCTGTAGTCCAAACACCAGAAGGTGTTAAGTCAGTTGGTAATAAATGGGTATTTGTGAGGAAAAGAAATGAGAAGAATGAAATAATAAGATATAAAACAAGGCTAGTAGCCCAAGGCTTTTCACAAAGATCTGGAGTTGATTATGATGAGACATATTCTCCAGTAATGGATGGAATTACATTCAGATATCTTGTGAGTCTAGCAGTGCATAAAAAAACTTGATATGCGTCTGATGGACGTGGTCACTGCTTATCTGTATGGGACATTGGATAATCCCTGAAGGATTTAGCATGCCTGAAGCATGTAAATCAAGTTCTAGAGAAACGTATTCCATCAAATTGCAAAGATCTTTATATGGTCTCAAGCAATCTGGACGTATGTGGTATAATCACCTTAGTGAGTGTTTACTCAATGAAGGTTATTCTAATGACCCAATATGTCCATGTATTTTCATAAAGAAAAATGGGTCCAATTTTGTAATCATTACTATATATGTTGATGATTTCAATTTGATTGGAACTCCTGAACAGCTCCAAAAGCAGTTGAATATCTGAAACGAGAATTTGAGATCAAAGATTTTGGGAAAACCAAATTTTTTCTTGATTTACAAATTGAACATTTGGAAAATGGAATATTTGTTCATCAAACTACTTATACCCAGAAGGTATTAAAGCGGTTCTATATGGGCAAAGCACATCCGTTAAGTACCCCAATGGTCGTTCGATCACTTGACCCTGTTAAGGATCCCTTTAGACCAAAAGAGGAAGATGAAAAAATACTTGGTTCTGAAGTACCATATCTTAGTGCTATTTGTGCACTAATGTATCTTGCTAATTGTACAAGATCAGATATATCATTTGTTGTGAATCTATTTGCAAGATTTAGCTCATCTCCTACAAAACGACATTGGAATGGTATTAAACATATTTTTCACTATCTCCAAGAAACAGTTGATTTTGGCCTACTTTATTCCAATAAATCTCGATATGAATAGCTTGGTTATGCTGATACTGGATATCTATCTGACCCGCATAAAGCAAGATCTCAAACTGGATATATATTCACATGTAGTGGTACAACCATTTCATGAAGATCTACAAAGCAATCGATGACGGCCACTTCTTCAAATCATGCTGAAGTGAGAGCAATTCACGAGACTAGTCGAGAATGTGTTTGGTTAAAATCAATGGCCCATTATATCCAGAAGAATTATGGGTTATCATCTGAAAAGGAAAATCCTCCAATTATATTATATGAAAATAATGCAGCTTGTATAGGCCAATTGAAAGGGGGATATATTAAAGGAGATAGGACAAAACATATTTCACCAAAATTCTTCTTTACTCATGATTTGCAAAAGAATGGTGAAATTGATGTGCAACAAATCCGATCAGATAATAATTTGGCAGATTTGTTTACCAAAGCATTGCCGACCGCAACATTTGAAAAATTGGTGAAAAAAATTGGAATGCGTCGGTTGAAGGATCTCAAATGACGTTTTGGATCAGGGGGAGAAATAAATACACAAGAATAATGTACTCTTTTTCCTTCACTAGGATTTTTTCCCACAGGGTTTTTTCCTAGTAAGGTTTTAACGAGGCATATTCTCTGTGTAATAGACATCCAAGGGGGAGTGTTATGAAATAATCATTGTATTATGGATGTCTATCACTTTATCAGTATCTCCTTTTAAGGACGAAGCTGACACGTTCTACGAGATGATAAGGTTATCACTTCACGCTTTACGAGATGATATCATCTCCATCATTATCACCAACCTTATCTCTATCCTTATCTTTATCTTTATCTCTTCATAGAGTATATAAATGTAAATTGAACTCTTCATATCTTCTCCTATAAATAGGGGTTCACCCTTTGTAAATTTGATAATGAATGAATAGAAATTTTCTATTTCTCTCTCTACTCTCTACTTCTCTCTCTACTCTACCTCTCTCTCTACTTGATATTAGTATTAGTTTTATAACACACATAACATTCTCATGTTTTAATTTAATGTCAAAAGTCAGTTTTTTAGTTGCTATGCTACCTGTAACAAGTTGGTTTCCCTTTTTTATTTAGAAAATCTATTTTTTATTTGATTTTGTAAATTACAGATCGTGTCTTCCTTCCCATCAAAAACACCATTGCCAACCATTTCTTCTTCTTCTATTTGATTTTTTTGTTCTTAATCATTTTCCACTATTACAAGCCCGCCCGACTCCTCTTCATTCTCTTCTTTGAACCAAAAAGTTAATAATGATAAGGCGGCCACCAATCACCATATTGATCACTACTACGAAATGGGTTTTTCTAAAAACATTAAGTCTGAACCAAAAAACCACATTCAATATGATTTCAAAATGAAATGATTCTCAAATAGCATCAAAAAGGTCTAATTATATCAAATTTGTGGTGGCTATATCATCATTAATTGGCATTCAATGTCAAGGTCCAGATCTGGATTTCATAGAAGAATAAATGAAGGGAAGGCTTTATCAGTGTCATGGTCTGGATCGAATATGAGATTTGGAAAATTCTTCAAAGAATGTGGAAACATTGAGAGTGTAAGTGAAATCTAAATTTATTTTGATTTGGGTTTACTTGGAAATAATGGTCACCGAGGAGGGCGACAAAAGCGAGCAGCGAGAAATGAGGGATAGAGAGAGAAGAGTAAAGGGGGAAAGAGGGGGAGAGGATGGGGTAGGACTTCGATCTTTTTCTTCTCCTCCTCCTATGTTATCGCGTCACCAGCATCGAATAATTCTTTACCCACAGCATCTCGAATTTCATGCCTAATTGATGTTATTTGGTGTTAGGATAAAAAGCTACATGAATTCAGAAGCTGAAAATAAGAAAAAAAGAGCCCAAATTTGATTTTTTTGTGTTGCTAATTTGGTCAAGTAATTGTGTAATTATGGGTGGTGTCAGTGGTGGCTGTGAGCCTGAGCTTTAATAAGCCTATTATTCAGTTCGAATGCTAATCTACTGCTAATCTTGTTAGAGGCTTTACATCGTACACTGCTTTCACATCCCATGGGACAGCTGAACCCTTGAGATAGACGAAAACGAGAGCCTATTCCTTTAGGAGCAAGACTTGGAACATCTACAAAAGATGTTTAGTTGATGCGGAGAATATAATCCTAATGGTGTCGGTATCTGCTGAAAATTTCCATATCAGATAGAAAAGGAAGGAAATAATGAGTAGCGGTCTTGAAATGGGGTCCGTAAATACCAACTTTTTAGCGCCTCGTGATATGCGGTATGCTCAGGTGGCTCACATAATCAAAATTCATTTGTGATTTTTACATTAATGCCCTCATTCCGGCAATTGATGAGAGTAGAGATCATGTCTCGCTCGATAACTAATCATGTGCCCTAGACCCAAGATTTGATCTGATTTGCACTACGGCTTTCCTTATTCATCACATTGGCATAGAACTCCTAGATTAAGATTTGGTAGAATTGCCGGTGTAAGGAAAGGATCAAAGCCTATCCAAGTCAAGCAAAGGTAGTGGTAATGTGATAGTGTGTATCGACCTCCGACATAAAATGTTTTTTACCTATAATCTCCTTTTCCAAACTAGTTTCATACCACTTTTGATTCTCTTTGGATGTAAATCGAGTGGTATCAAATGTATGAAGCGGTGGCGCTTGCGTTTGGCGACTTGATGTGGCTCGCCGTCTTTGTAATTGTGTTATCTCCTCTTCTTCTTCACTCAAAGAAGGTGTAGGAATAGCTTCAGGTGTTTTGGAAGAGGAAGGTGGGGTAGGCTCTTGTTCGGCTCGCCTCTTTCCTCTAGTTCGCGCCATTGTACCTTTCAACTAAAATATGTTAATTTTATCACCAAAAGGTACATTGAACTAAAAATAGTAAATGTAACAACATTTTGTGCTGTTCATTGCCATTACACCCCAAATGCAAGAAATTATACATCTGATAGGGTGCATTTTAGTTGTTTAATTGTGTTAATATTTCCTAATTATCTAGGCTAAAATTGCACTATTTGGTGGATTCTACAGAATTTGTGTACTTGGGGTTGAATGCAGGACTTGTGGAAAAAGGTGCTAAAAAGCTGTAATTCCAGAAGAGGTCCTGATGGTTAGGAGCGAGCATGCTTAAGTCGGATGTCCATGGCTGAGCTGTCAAGATTCCAAGTCCACATGAAGAGATTCCAAGAATTTTAGGATTCCAAATTTGGAGACGTGCTAGAGTTAATGTGAGGGCCTCAAAATTCTGTTTTACTGAAAATTAAATAAAAATATTTAAATTATGTTTATTCACTAAAATATTGGTGAATTTATACTTTGAATTATTATTTTCCAATTTATATGATTTTTCAAGAATTATTTGCCGGTGTTTGGTTTCGGCTAGTTTAAGAGTCAATTTTTGTTCCAAAATGTGAATAGTAACTCTAAGATGAAACTGACCATATGCAGAGATATTACAGAGATATATTTTAGGTTGGACAGTGTTGGAATGAGAAAAACCAGTAAAAGTTAGAGTGTCGCGCGTCGACGCGACAAAACGTGGTTGTTTGACCACTTTTCCCTAATTTAAGGAGGACTACACTTTTTGTCCCCTTAAAAGCCTTGTTTCTTGCTTCTTTGCTCCCTCATTTTTCAGCCACACTTGATCTTAGAGAGAGAGAGAGGCATCCAAACTTGGAGAGAGAGAAAAGAGAGATTTCCCAAGCTTTCTTCTTCTTCTTCCTCATTTTTCTTGCACCTTGAACACCATTTGAAGGCTTCATCTCAGTCCTTGTTGCTGCTCATTCCGGCTATGTGTGAGGGGGAGAGAGAGAGTCTCAACTTGCTTGTTTTTCTTCTTGTTAAAACTGAGCTAGAGAGAGAGAGGAGGAGGGCCGAGAGTGAGAGGGAGAGCAAGGAAGAGAAAATGGTTATCTTGTTCTTCTTCTTGTCTTGAAGTTTTGTGGAGGAAAACACCAAGAACCAACTAGATCCTTGCCTAATCTTGAGGATACTTGAAGGTGCAAAGCTTGGAAGATCATCCTTGAGTAGACCAATACTAGATCTTGCTTGATCCAACTAGATCTTGAGGTATAACACTTAAATCTCTTAACTTTAACTTTATTAGGGCTAAATCTTTTAGATCCATGGATTATTTTGCTAGAATTGCTAGTTTTTGAAATATTTGAAATGTTTGAGTTGGGCTCTTGAATTCCCAATTTAGGTAGTTGACTTGAGGTGACTTTTAGGTAACTGACTTGAGGACCTGGTTGTGGTTGTGATTGTTGTTTTTGAGATGAGTTCATTGTATGGTTAGAATGTAGGGATGTTGTTGGAAATTTTGAAGAAAAAGTATGAAGGCTGGCCGAACCTCACTTGGAATATTTTGATGTTTGATTTCAAAATTTTACGATGTGTTTTGGTGACATTTTGCCTAAATAAATATGTATTATGTTCATTTATGAGTATATGCTTAGATAGAGTTAAAATCTTGAACTTTAATGGTGAAAAGTTGAGTTTTCACTAATTTTTGGGTAAATATGCTATTTGGATAGATTTGAGGGTTTTGAAATGTTTTATCTATTTTTCATAAATTTTCAACGTTGAGATTTGGTGAAAATTGTTCTAAACATGTGTTAAAACCTTGATTTAAGTTAGTGTTGAGTTTAAACTAGAAGGGATGATTTTTGAGGTGAAAGACCTCACTTTATGTCTTTGTTCAAAAAATTTAGAAGTCGCGAGTATGAAATACATTGAGAGAATATTTGTTTAAATGATGTATCGATTTGAAAATGGAATCTTTTATGATGATTTTCGACTCGAGTGACTACTTTTTACTCGAGCAAAGTTAGGGGATTTTTGGGAAGAATTTTGATAAAATAAATGAATAAGCTATTTGAGTTTAGTTTCGCTATTTGTGGGGCGAAACTTATTTCTTCTTTTACTTGATTATAGGAAGTGGGAAAAGTTTGAACCAGATCCTAACTTGGATCGTCATCTGTGATTAATTGGTGAGTATTCCAATCCGTTTATAAATCAAATATTTTACTACTATGTGAAAATGACTTGTGAAACAATTTGCTCGACTCATATTTGCAAAGAAATGATTTACTGTTATTTTCAAGCAAAATGCTTTACAAGTGAAATAACTTATGAAGAATTTGTGAGTTTCCATGCACGTTACTTGTCTTGATTCGCAAGTACTCATTGAGATGGTGATTTATTTATGTGATTTTGAAACTGTGACTAGAAATGAATTATATGTTGGACATGTGCTGTGTTGTGTTGTGTCTTGAATATTGATTTGTGTGAGGTAAGTGGAAGTATGTACCACACTCTAATGAGTGGTAAATGCCTCTCATCCCGCCATATGTGATAAGCGGAAGCATGTACCACACTCTAATGAGTGGTAGGTGCGTCTCATCGTACCTTAATCTTAAATTTTGAAGACGTCTATTGGAGCGTTGTCTCGTTGACCATATGTGATAAGCAGTAGCATGTGCCACACTCAATGAGTGGTAGGTACCTCTTATCCCGCCTTAATCTTAACTTTTGAATAAGTCGATTAGAGCGTTGTCTCGTCGACCATATGTATTGAGCAATAGTATGTACCACACTCTAATAAGTGGGAGGTACCTCTCATTCCGTCTCAGTATTTTATGTGTAATTAAATCTGAACGGTAGTATGTGTCACACCTAATCCATGTGGGAGGCACCTCTCATCCCGTCTCAGTACCTTTGATTTGATTAGAGTGAAGTGTTTGTTTAATTATCATCCGAATGCTTGAATGCTTATATCTTTTGATAAACGTGTACAAATGTATTCTAGAATTTTCTTATTATAGCACTTCTTAATGAATCATACTTTTGTAAGTGATCTTTAACAACTCAACTGTTTTGGAAAAGTGCTATTTGATTCAAGTGTTATGATTTTGATTAAATGTGAATTTGCTTATTTTTTTGGAATCTCACTGAGCTTCTAGCTCACCCCAAAAATGTTTTATTTCCCCTCCACAGGGCTCGAGACAAAGGAAAGTAAGTGTTGTGATCTTTCTTAGTGTGACTGGCTGGATTATTTCTTGTACTATTTGTAATCATGGATTGTTGGACTTTTGGTGTAATTGGACTAGATGGAAATGTAATTATTATTTTGGAGATCTTGCATTGTACTTATTTGAGATCTGTAATATGATTGAGGAACTGTAGTGAGTGTATGTTTTGAAGTTCGATTGACTTGTGGAATGTAAATTAATGGAGTATTTGATATAAATATTTGAGATTGACATTGTAATTTGTTTGAGAACTGTATCTATTGAAGTTCAAACTTTAATTTGATTGAGGATTGTAGTGAGTCCCGGCGAGAGTTGGGCAGGCGGTCCACCAAACCCTTTGGTTCGCCTTAGGGGGAGGTGGGGTCGTCACAGTTAACTATTGTATTTTCCTATTTAATAGTTGATTTGTATTAGGAAACTACTTTAATATTTGTATTAGGAAGTTGAGATTTTGACTTCTTTTAGGATTTTCCTATTTTAATAGTTCTTTCCCGTGGCAAACGTGGGATTGAAGGGGAATTTCCTAGTTGATGATGACTTGGATCCTTATTTGATTAGTAGATTAGTCCACGGAAAATATAGAAAATAGGAAGCTTAGTACTAGCAGTAGTTGGTTTGTCGCATTTCAATTTTTTTTCAATTTAGATACTTTGGCCATAGGAGACAAGCAAGAGATATTTAGTGGTTAGTAGTTTTTGGTGAATTAAATATTAGGGATTGCTTTTTTGTCTCCTCCGTGAGACTTCGGACAAAGAAAACTAGTGATAGCCTTTTCTTCTTTTCTTTTGCTATCGCAATTTTTACTTTGAAGAACAATAGATGGTTTTGATGTTTTATTTTGAAATCTCTTGTGGAATTTCTCACGCAATGCGTGGCTAATTTTCTCGTCTAGTCAAAGATCAACTCGACGACGCGGTCCAAAAATATCTATGAGATCTAATCGATTTATCTTTTGTTCGTTTAATTCTTTGGTATTTGTGCGTTCTTTGTTTTATGTTCGTATGATTGTTTTGTTGGTTGAATGTCAAAAGCACCTGATGTTCATATTAACTTAATAATCTACCGCCAGTTTAATTTGTTAAATTCGTAATTGTTTAGTAAATTAATATTAGTGGCAATTAACGTGTATACACGTTAGGGGAATGTGTGATCTAATCTAAATGAACCCTGGTAGTGTGTTTGTTGGTTAGGGTTTGGGCTTTTCCAGTTCTTAGTGAAATTGAGGAATTAAATCTTATGGTCGTACCTAGGGTTGTTTCTTAATTAGGGGTATTTAATTGGCGTACCTTAATTACCTAAAATCTAAGGAAGAGTTGGTCGTTTGAGAGGTTTTCAGCAGCTATATCCAGTCTGCTAATGAATTGAATGAATTAATCTTGCATCGATGATCAGGTATATGGACTGTGTCTGAGTAGTTGGATCTTTGGCTAGAATTAATCTCTCATATATTTCGATCTCTCTTATTTTAGTTAATTGGGTTCATTATTTGATTTTTAATTGATTCCTTATTATCTCAAAAATCCCCCATTTTCCTGTACTTGAGAAAGAAACGAATTTTTCCCCAGTCCCTGTGGAGACGATCCTACTCACCCTTGTACTCAAAATTTATATTTGTTGGAGTAGTTATTTATTATTGTACAGACTTGACACCTAAAATTGACAGGTGTCGAGCCTGTGAAATAATAAATACCTACACCAAGAAATATAAATTTTGAGTACAAGGGTGAGTAAGATCATCTCCACAGGGACTGGGAAAAAATCATTTCTTTTCAAGTATCAGAAATTGGGGAATTTTTGAGACAATAAGCAATTAATTAAAAATCAAATAACAAAGCCAATTAACTAAAATAAAAGAGAATTAAATATATGAGAGATGAGTTCTAGTCAAAGATCCAACTACTCAGACACAATCCATATACCTGATTATAGATGAAATGTTAATTCATTTAATTCATTAGTAGGCTGGTTATAGCTGCTAGAAGACCTCTCAGACGACCAACTCTTCCTTAGATTTTAGGTAATTAAGGTACGCCCGTTAAATACCCCTAATTAAGAAACAACCCTAGATATGCCCGTAAGATTTAATTCCTGAATTGCACTAAGAACTAGAAAAGTTCAAACCCTAACCAACAAACACACTATCAGGGTTCATTTGGATTAGATTACACGCTCCCCTAACGTGTATACACGTTAGTTGCCACCAATATTAATCTACTAAACAATTACGGATTTAGCAAATTAATTGGCAATAAACTATTAAGTCAATTCGAATGTCGAGCTCTTAAAATCCAATTAACAAAATAATCATAGAAACATAAAACAGAGAATGCACAAATACCAAAGAATTAAACGAACAAAAGATAAATCAGTTAGATCTCACAAATATCTCGGACTGTGTCGTCGAGTTGATCTTTGACTAGATGAGGAAATTAGCCACGCATCATGAAGTTAATTCCACAAGAGATTTCAATATAAAATATCAAAACCATTTGTGAATTCTCCAAGTGAAAAGTAGCGAAAGAAAAGAAGAAATGGAAGACTAAAGCTTCCCGTTTTTTTCCGTCCGAAGTCTTAAAAAATTGAAAAGCTAATGGCATGCGACTCTCCCTACTACTAGTACTACGCTTCCTACTTTATAAGTTCCGTGGGCTAATCTCTTGATCAAGGAAAGATTCCCAATCAAAGTCAACTAGGGAAACCTCCTTTTTTCCTCATCAGCCACGGTAAGTACTAAACAAAAATAGGAAAATCCTAAAATGAAGTCAAACTCTCAACTTCCTAATACAAATATTAAAGTAGTTTTCTAATATAAATCAACTACCAAATAGGAAAACACAATAGTTAACTCCAGCACGTGGGCTTGGAATCCCAACAACCCGGATTTGGACATCTGACTTAGGCGTGCCCACGCCTAATTATCAGGAAATTTTCTGCAATTACAGCTTTTCAGCATCTTTTCCACCAATTTCTACATTTAATCACCAAATACACAAATTCAGTAGAATCCACCAAATAGTGTAAGTTTTAGTCTAAATAATTAGGAAATATTAACACAATAAATAACCAAAATGCACCCTATCAATCTCCCTCACACCTAAATGATGCTTGTCCTCAAGCATATTCCAACTCAGAAACGCAATCAAGATATCAAGCCATTCATAGCAAGTCATACCAACCAAGGCATCCCACATTCCCAAACAACTTCATCAAAATCAGAATATATCAAATTGACATACCTCACACAGAGTTTGACACTCAATCACTCCAAAGTGTATAAGGTATAAAATAGCACTCAAATCAACACAACGGAATGACATTACCATAAGCTTGCCCATATATCACATCTCCACCACTTAACCATGAATCAAATGCAAAAATCAAAGTGACTTTCACAAGGTTGTAATGTGGCTTGGATAATAAAAAGGTCAAATTAGGTGTAAATACGGCAAAGAGAATGCCAAAATCCCAATGCACAATTTCTTTACAAATTTTAACTTTCAAGGCAATTTAGTACTTCATCAACCCAACAAATGTAGCTTGTATTAGTGCTTGCCACATTCACAACACAAGAACTTCACACAAAGCACATCAGCACACACATCTTTTTTTCTTTCATTTTTTCTCTTTTTTTCTTTTTTTTTTCCTTCTTTTCCCGTTGCTTTTTTCCTTTTCTTTTTTTTCTTTTCCTTTTTTTCCAATTCAAAACAAAGGGAACAAACAACACATAGAGCACCTTAACTTGCTACACTTGCTTTTTTCTTCATTTATTGCCTTGCAAATCACCCACCAAATTCTTGTGCAATGAAATTCGAACATTTCTCTAACATAAGGGTTAAAACGAAAGTCTAAAAAGAGGACCTAGGCTAATAAATGGGGTTTTAAACAAAAAAAAAGGGGTTAAAGGCTCAAATTGGTTCACTAGGGGTAGATAAAATAAAGGAAGGATTTTTTTCTAAAGTCAAAAGTGGCTAATCCTAGATGCCCTTATCATCTTAATGCACCAAATTCAATGAAAACGTGGCCTTGACATGCATAACAAAGCAAGTTCTAGCATGCTCAACCCATGTGGAATACCACTCAACAAACAAATATAGAGCAAATTTAGAAAAATTGCTCACAATCAAGCCCAAAAACTCACACAAGTGGTACAGAATCAATGTCAAATCCAACATATTCATCAATTAACTCCATCATCAAGAAAAGTAGAAAAACCCCATTGGCATGAACTTACCATTTAAACTCACATCTCAATTGCATTCATCATTGTTTTTTTTTTCTATTCAATTTTTTTGAAACTACCAAAGAACAGAAAATAAAATCCAAAACAAGGGACTAAAGCATAAGTAACCCAACCCCACACCTAAAGCATACATTGTCCCCAATGAAACACATAAAAAAATGAAAAAGGAGCAAAAGGGGACAACGAAACTGCCCTGAATCCCGAGGGAGAGTAACAACCAATCTACGGCTCGGGGGGAAAAGGTGGGCGGAAGCCCACATGGTAGAAGTACTGGGCCAAGTTCTGGGCCATATGGGATACTTGGTGCTCAACCCCCTCCATCCTAGAGTCCATCTGATGGAACTGAAACCGAAGGTCAGAGGGGTGCTGCTCCCAGAGGCTGATGGTGGTGGCCTAGAGCTGGAAGCGCCATGGGCATCAGTAGAGGGACCACCAGGCTGAGAAGAAGCAGCCTTGGAGGCTACCCGCTTGGAAGGTAGCTGAATAGGCCCTGGAGGGGTGAACTGGAAGACGCCATTGACCTATTGAATTAAGTCCATTTTCTCCAAACAAATTAAATCTAGAGGTTCCATATCACAAGTTGTATGCAAATTATGATTATTCAAATCTAAAACCCCAAGATTGATAGCCAAGTGCGTGATATAAGACCCCAAAATCAGTGGCTTGTGTTTCTTGCTCAAGACACAGTTGAGTGAGACACTAACCAACAGCCAAAGTTAACCTTAATCTCAGCAATCATACACCAAAGGAAGAAAAACTCAGGCTTGGACAAGATACCAGAACTGTCTCTACGACCAGAAAAGCTATAATCCATGAAGCGGTGTAAATACCGAAAGACGGGGTATTTTAGAAATGAAGCCTTAGACTTGCTAGGATCATAGGAGTGTGTGTCCACTAACAAGTCCTTCCAATAGCCAGTGTTGTGGGAGAAGAATGGTTCAGTGTATTCACATGGGCTCTGCAAATATTCCTCAGTCTGGGAATAGGGGACATCAATGAATCCAAAAGCCAAATTAAACTCAGTGATAGACATCTTAAACTCCTTACCCATTAAACGAAAGCGGATCAAATCAGGAGTGGTGACAAAAAACTGATCAGGAACAGTAAATCCAAATGTGGCATAGAAGTCCCAAGTCAATTCAGTAAAAGCAGGTAAAGCAATGGAAGCATAAGTATTCCAACCAATAGCATCAATTCTCCTAGCAACTTCAGCCCTAATATTCAGAGTATCAAGTGTGGGTCCATGGATGTATTTACTAGGAATAATTTTCCTTGTACAAGCAGCTGCATACCGTTCCTTGTCGGCCGCCTTGGTGAAATCTAAATGCCCGCCAAAGAGGGCGGGAGAAGTAATATGAACTTCCTTGCTTTTCCCAAGGTGGGACCGAGGGCCACCCGAAGCAGATGCCTGGAAGGGTCCACTCAAGGGAACTGTAGGCTTGGGGGTGGAATGGGATGGTCAGTTCCTCTTTTTATCTTTTGGTTTAGCCATTAAATCAGGTAAAATAAGGTACGACCAAGCACAAAACGACAACAAAGTCAAATGGCAATTTCCAATGCAATTATCCAAAGAATAGGACCACAAGGCAAAAACACACGTGCTAGGAAACAAGAGCCGACAACAGGGGGACAGAAATTGATTTAACAAATTGATTTAGCAAAAATTGTCCAAAGTGTCCACATGTCAACCAAATTCCCGACAAAAAAAATCACACCAAAACCAAGGCAGTAGTCAATAGAGCTAATAAAGCAAACCAATGCACAAAATCAGAAACCTCAGCCAAAACTAGAAAACTCCAACCAACAAATCACCAAGTAGTGGAAAGAAAATATAGCGTAATATGTCACCAACGCAATCAAAGTGAGGAAAGGGTAGTAAGGAAAGCTCACGGTAGCTGCCACAATGGGCTCTGATACCAAGTGATGCGAACCCGAATCTCCAAACTCCCACTCTTGAAGAAACGAATTTGCTACGCAGCGGAATGATCTATCTTGAACAGGTTATGGATACAAAGGGATGAAAATCCTATGACCCCTCTAACCCTCGAGATTGCGAACCTTGAATTGAATCTCAACCTACAATCTAGCGAATTAGTGAACCAAGGAATTTGGGTAGAATGGCGCCACAACTCAACGTGATCTTGATTGATAAAGTCTTTTTTGAACACCTAGAAAACGTCTAAGGCACTCAAAGATTGTTCTCAGAAGAACCAAGAGAAAACTCTCAATAATTTCTGAAATAACCTTTATTCAATGAAAAGAAAGCTATTTATAGCTTTTACAAAGCAAACCCTAATGCTACTTGAACAAGACCTACTAACGACACTCCAATTAGGAAACTAACAAAATAATTAAACCTAAACTAATTGGAAATTGTTTAAAAAAGACTTAAAAGTCCAATCTAAACAAAAAGGAAGGCAAGTCGGCCTTATTCACCTAACAAGCTGGCCGATTTGAAGTCCTAAACTAATCGGAAAACAAACAAAATTCGGGAATTGGAAAATGACAAAAATTCAAAATTTAAAAGACTTGAACAGCTAGAAAGGATTGCATCATTCAAAAGAAATTATATCATCAAAATTTCTTACACAAAGCCACAATTTCTCAAGGAAATATCCACTTTATGTATGTATTCTCCTTTTCAAATTCAATCTTATCCAATTGCCACACCGAAATTCACTCAATTATATAGCATAAACTCAATGATGTTTAATGGAATTTAATTTAAACATATTCACAATATGCATCAAGATAAACTCCCACAAGCGCAACTCGGAATAGAAAAAATTAAGCATATAATTCCCTAAAAGGGTTTAGCAAGCCCCAGAACATCATAATATCATCATAATTCATAACCAAACATTTAAAATTTAAAAAAATGGAAAAACCATGAAATTCCAAGAATGAATGAGTTTGTTGAAAAACTCACCGTGAATCTACCAAATGATGTTCGTTGATCCACAAACAAGTGATTTGAATGAAGAAAATCCACAAATTTTCCCTCAAAATTTATGAACTTGATTTACCCCCAAAACTTTAAAATTAGGATCAAAATCCGAATTTCGGATGTTTTTTATGCAAAATTTTTTAGGATTTTTGCTCCCAAGTGGTTCCTTGATGATTTAATGGTGAGAAATTGGAGTTAATCGATGGAAATTGAGGATTGAAAGATAAGGGTGAAGGGTTTGCAATCCGAGGTGAAGAGAAGAAAAAAAAATGAAGAAAAATAGCCTTGGATTGTGCTTGTACCAGAGGGATCTGAAGTCAAATCCGTAAGGCAAGATCTTGGATAGTGGCCTCAGATTGACCTTTTGAGATTGGAAGTTTATCCAAGCCATGAATCCGAGGACTTCATCCTCGATCCGAGCTCGGATCTTGATACCCTATCATTAGAAGTTTATCCGAGCCTTGGATCTGAGGACTGTATCCTTGATCTGAGCTCGGATCGTTCTGCACTTACATTTTTGCAAAATTTTCAGTTCTGACAAATTTTTCTCAAAAATTAAAACTACAACTCCCGATGCAATTTTTACCAATTTAGCACCTCTCACATATGAAGACTAATCAAATACCATTTCCAACCACTCAAAACACATCAAACACATCTTCATTGGAAATTAAGGTATTGAGTTCTTTGATCAAAATAATAACTTGAACACTCAAAATGCAAATGTAATGTTTTAAACACCTCACATGAGCATCAATCAATCTTTTCAATCATTTTGCCCATGCTCATGCACAAAGTTCATGCTAATAACATGTTTAGCACTCAATCAAAATTCTCATGCTCTTAAAACATAAAAATGAGATTGAACTTCCCTTTTTCCATTCTTGTCTTGACACCTTAGATGTTACGACTCCTACTGCCAATAAAAACACACTAAAGTTAAAATTTAAATTCAAATAAAGCTATCTATTAAAACACTTTAAAAGCAATAAAAACATTGGATTGCCTCCCAACAAGCGCTTTATTTAAAGTCGTTAAGCTCGACTTTGCCTTCGTTTTCTTTAATGAATAGATGAGTCTCCTAAGGAGTAAACTACTCCTCTAGGTACCATCTCGCCGGATAGATATGGTTTCAATCTCTGACCATTAACCTTAAAAGGCATGCCATTTTCACTCTTTATTTCTACCATTCTATACAGAGATACTCGAGTCACCACGAACGGTCCTGACCACCTTGATTTGAGTTTGCTCGAAAACAATTTGAAACGTGAGTTAAATAAAAGCACTTTTTGTCCTTCCTCCAACTTTTTTGGAAGAATATGCTTGTCATGCCAAAATTTCACATTCTCTTTGTATATTTTGGTATTTTCATATGATGTTAATCGTAGTTCCTGCAATTCACTCAATTCAAGCAATCACTTTTCACCTGTACATTTAAAATCAAAATTAATCGTCTTAGTGGCCCAATATGCCTTATGTTCAATTTCTATGGGTAAGTGACAAGTTTTTCCATAAACAAGGCGATAAGGTAACATTCCCAATAGAGTCTTAAATGCCATCCGAAATGCCCATAAAGCATCATCTAACTTTATTACCAAATCCTTTCTCGATTTGTTGATGGTCTTTTCAAGAATGAGTTTAATTTCCCGATTAACCAATTCTACTTGGCCATTTGCTTGCGGATGATATAGAAATGAAGTCTTATGCCTACAACCATATTTAAGTAACAAAGTGTCAAATGGTTTATTACAAAAATGCTTACCTTCATCACTTATAATGGCCTTTAGGACTCCAAACCTACAAAAAATATTCCTTTTAAGGAACTTAAGCACAACTTTAGTATCATTAGTAGGTGAAGTAATGGCTTCCACACATTTTGAGGCATAATCAACTGCTAAAAGAATGTACTTAAAGGGTTTATCATCAGTAACAACTTTCTTAACTACACCATCACTGTAATATTTAAAGCATTGATGAAGTGGATGGTATAATCTTATTTTTGTTAATCCACAGCCTTCCTAAAAGCAGGTTGTAGGAGGTTTTGGCAATGATGACATGAAAGAGTGCTCTTGAAGACAACTCGCTAATAAGCAATTCAAGCCTTATGAGGCCAATTATTCTTTGCCCTCTTGATTAAATCCTTGGCCCAAGATATGGCTTTGGAAAAGTTCATCATTTGAAATTCCAAAATTCTTTCATAGCACGCACAGATATGTTGTTAACAACAGACTCTCTGTCAATGAGTATTTGATTTATCTTTTATCCTCGAGCATACCCACTCACGAACAAGGGTCGATTGTGGGTCCTGGAACCGACTGTCAAGTCATCACTATCAAAAATGATGGTTGTTGCACAATCCACAGGTACTTTATCAGTAATTTTGAACTTTTCCTCAAATTTGGCATTAATTTGAGTGACTTGCAGGTCTTCAGTCTTGACGATATTACAAGAAGGTAGTCATTGTCATTGTCACTGAAATAACCCTTTGGTATGAACTCTCTCAATGTAATAGCTGTCCAACTTTTTGAAGAGATGCCTCATTTGAAGAAACTGGTGTTATGGTCGCTCTTCTTGATTTTTTGTTGCACTTTGTCATTTCTCCACTGCTTTAAATTTTGTCGGACGAATGCTTACCGAAGGAGTGCTCTTCTTTATCTTTGACTTGCGAGTTTTCCTTCAAATGACAAGAGTCCATCCTTTATTGTCATCCTCAACAGCATTTTCACTTGAAGGTTTTTCAACTTTCTTCCTTATAGATAGAATATTGCTTGACGCAGAAACTCCTATTTGACAGCATAAAGAACCAAACATTATTGTGGTTTAGTTTGCGGACACTTTATCTTCCTCAAGGAGGATTTTTCCTTGACGGGCTAACTCCATAACTTTATCCTTAAAGACAAAACATTTAGTAAAGGGATGACTGATCAAGCGATGGTAGCAGCAATAGTTAGGATCACTGACTCGGCCAGCTTCCTCAAGACGCTTCATATCAGGAGGTTCAATGCGTTTTGCTTTGAAAAGATCATCAAACATTCCTTGCAAATCAGATTCAAGGAAGGGATATTCGTTTTTCTTGCATCTCTTTTAAAGTAGGCCTTCTTGTTGATCTACTTTGGGAGGGGTCCAGGTTTTCAGTGACTTTCCCTTCTTGTTCATCTACTTTAGGAGAGATCCAGTTTTTCAATGACTTTCCAACTTACTTTTGTAGCAATTTTCATGGGATCCGTATTTATTACCATGGACTCCCTATTGTCAAGTATTGAAGGTGACCTACCCCTTTTCTTATTTTCTTGTTTTCCATTACTTTGTCGAGGAGGTTGAATACGTGGAGCTTGAATGGGCAGACCATCAGTTGCATTGGTTACGATGCTCAATTCCATATAATGAGTTTGAGTAGCTAAATCCTCAAATGTGCTTGGATAAATGCCTTGTAGAATATAACTTAAACTCCAATGCATTCCTCGAATGCACATTTCTGTGGCAGAAGTTTCAGAGAGTCTATCTTTACAGTTGAGACTCAAACTTCTCCACCTATCAATGTAGTTGACCATAGGCTCATTCTTCCATTGACGAGTGTTGGTTAGTTCCAAAATACTGACAGTTCTTCGAGTGCTATAGAAGCGATTTAGGAACTCTTATTCAAGTTGTTCCCAATTATCTGTAGACACCAAAATTTTGACTATTTCAATTGTTTTCTCATATTTTTATCTATTAGTTCTTAATTATTTATTTATTTTTGAATACTCTAACATATTTTCTTATTTTGTAGGTTTTTATAAAAAAACAAAAGAAAAAAAAATCCCAAAACTCAACTCTCAAAGCCCAGAAATGAAATGAACAAATTATTCCCCTGAGCTAATCTTAAACCCAATCGATAGCCCATCAGAAAGAATTCAGCCCAAAGCAGAGAATGCAAGCCCAAAGTTTTAACCAAAAACAAAAAACAAAAACCGCTGCCTTCACGCGCGCGTTCTTCTTCAGAAAGTACAGAAACGGTACCAGAAAAAAGCCATAGCCAATCTCTTTTTTTCTAATTTTTTCTTCATCAAAATTTTTCGTACAATACAACTGGAATCCGGAAATCTTATCATCAATGGATGATTTACAATAAACCACATCACCTCTTTTTCACCATTGGTTGCATTTTTCTTTCTTTTTCGTTTTCTGGAAATTTTCAAAAAAAAAACCATATAAAAAGGCAACGATGAAGGCTTTAGGGTTTAAGGAAGAACAGAAATAGAATGAGGAGAGAATAGAGGGAGGCGGCGGAGGTAATCAAAAAAAAATGACAAAAAAAAACGAATCAGAGAGCTTTCTGAAAAAAAAAATCTGAAAAAAAAAAAGAGAAGACAAAGCAGGAAGAACGAAAAAAAAAAAAAAGGAAGAAAGAGATTCTGGAGCAACGATCATCACCTCCACTGCAAACTTCACTGTAAATTCTCAACCCTCTTTGATTTCTATTTTTGTTGTCTGGTAAAGGAAAGAAAGAAAATGTGGCAGTATGTTTTTGTATTTTTTTTTTCCGTTTGCTCCATTTATGTTTTTTTCCGTTTTTACAAGGTTGCAGTATGTTGTTGATTGAAGTAGTTAAATCTTCTCCTGCTAAAAAATTTTGGGCCAGAGTAGTTGTAGATTATTTGTAAAATGTTCATCTTCCTGCGATGCCTTTAACCTGTTTGTTGAAATGTCCCAAAGAATTTTTTTCATCCAAATAGACTGATTTGTTTTTGTTGAATTCGTACATGCTGGTTGGAGTCTTTTGACTCATCGATTGGGATAGAGGGAAAAGAAACAAAAACTAATGAGCAGGAAGAAAAAGAAGAAAAAAAATGAATAATTAACATGCGTTTTATTTCTTTGTTTTTTTTGCTTCGTTTTGGCTTAGTTTAGATCCTTGTTTATGTTATAAATATGTTTAGAAAGAGAAATAGAAGTGTTTTGTGTAAAAAAATCAGTTTAAATAACTGGAAAATATTGATTCCGGTGGAATTCCGGCCATCTTGGTCGGAATTTTCCAGATTCCGGCGACCTTGGCCGGAATCATTTCCAGAATCCGGCGACGGTCGCCGGAATTTTCCAGAATCCGACGACTGTCGCCGAAGTTTTTTTAAAAAAAAAAATTCTTTTTGTTTGGGTTTTAAAGTGGGCCTTTTCTTATTTTTGGTTTAGGTTTTAGTGATCGGACTTTGTTTATTTCATTTGGGCTTATGTATCAGATTCTGATTAATTTTGTTGGGCTTTTATTTCAGGCTTTGGTTAAGTTGTTTTATTTGTTGGTTGGTTTTTTTTGGTTAATTTTCGGATGGGCTTTGTACACCAGATTTGGTTAATTGGTTGGGTCTTGTTGTTGGGCTTTTGCTTAATTTGTTCAGGCTCTACACTTGGGTTCTGTTTAATTTCGTGTGGGTCGAAGAAATGTTGGCCCAGCTCTTAAAAATATTCCAGCCCACTCTTTGGTCTGCCAGAAAAATAATTACACATTGACCCCTGATTTCTTAATCAATTTCACTCAGGCTCGAACACTTTTGGTTTCTTTCGCTTAAGTCCCTATTTTAATTACATTTTTGGTCCCTCAACTTTATTTTCATCCAATTTTGACCCCTGATCTTTTAGAAAATTTGTTTGGACGCAAAAAGTTTTCAAATATTTTTAATTACACCCCTAGTAGAATGTTGACTTTGCAATTTTAAATGTTTCTTTTCTTTAATTGTTAAGTGTGAGCTTCTCATGTGCATTGTTTCCCTTCAACATTTTGATTTGACTTATTCATTTTGATTGGCATTTATTTATTGAGGTATTTTAACGTGTGTATTCGTTTTGAGTAAGTGACTCGAAATTTCCATTTGAGTCGCGGGGGAGGTATATCTAAAACCTTTAGAATTTTTCTCTTTATGTGCCTTATGTGTTTTTATTGCATGAATTTGCATGTTTAAATTTATTTTTCTTAGTTTTATTCATTTTTAGTCTTTATTTATTTTATTTAATTTTTGGGTCAATTATTTGGAGGCACTTAAATGCCAAGTTGTAATAGATAGGTTTAATTTTGCAAAAGTGTATTTATTTTAGAAAATGTAATAGATAGGTTATTATTTTGATTTCCCCTTTTAGAATTGTATATAGGTTCCCCCAATGTAATAATTAGGTTTTTTATGCTTTATTTGTGTGTTTGCATGCTTATGTGTTTATTGCTTTCCTAGGGTTTTGCATATAGATATTATGCTTATGTGTTATGTGTTTATGTGTTTTTATGTGTTTACTTGCTTTATTATCATGTCTACATGTTTTATTATGCAAGTGTATTGACGTCACCAAGCTAGTCCAACGCTAGTTGTGGTTCGTTCCCTCTAACGTTGTCACACTAGTCCAACGCTAGTCGTGACTCATAGAAAAAGGTTAGTCCAATGCTAGACCTTTAGGCCGTTAGAATAACATATTACATATCATTTCATGCATTTAGGGATTTTATTTTTCATTTTTGCATGTTTATTTCTTGTATGTAAAACATGATATTTAAACTTGCATTTACATTTTTGAAATTAGAAAATAGATTAGTGCATTTTAGAGCATTACCCTTTGAACAAGGGAAAAGAGCGAGTATGGCTTCCTAGCCTTAGCACGCTTTTATTTCCTTCTATGAAAAGGAAAATTGAAGTCACGAATTTAGTTCCCCACACCCATTATGTTGCACTATCCCTCTTTAGGACATACATGTACATTATTTTAAATTCTATCAAAATCATTCTTTAAAAGTCAAATTTCTTCTTCCTGTTTAGCAATTCAAAGTCAAAAATCCATTTTTCTTAAAAAATTCATATTTTCAAAAATCCAATTTCTTTTCCCTTGAGATTTATAAAAATTGCATTTCTCTTGAAAACCTTAGTTTTTTTCCATTTTTTTCGAGTCTCATCATTTGCATTTTTCGTGACCTCCTTGAGGGATCAAATTTGGATGACACAACTAATGTGATCAATTCCAATCAAATCTCAAGGAGACATTTTGCCCCTCTTGACCCAACATTAGGTTTAGAATTTGCATCCATATAGATAACATCCAAATATGATAAATTTTAAAGTTAGAATTAGGAAATTTTTAACTAAATCACGCAACTAGCTTTGGCTAGGTTAGAAGGGTGCCTTAGAGACAAGTAACATCGAATCTTTGCCTTCCCTTCTTCCAACCGTGACCCCCGAACCTTTTTCTCTAGTTTTTCAAAGACCTGGAGTCGTCTAAAAAAGGGTTTTCTTAGTTTATTTTCATTAATTAAAATTAAAATTTTTGGGTGACTTGGTACACCTAAACTCCATACCAAGTGGCGACTCCAAATTTTTCTAAAAACCCTTTTTCTAGACTTTTGTTTTGGGCCCAAATCGTCGCATTTTCTAGTCCCATGACCCATTTCTTTTTCAAAAAATCAAAAATCATTTTTTAACTAAAAAACCTTTTTTCAACTAAAAATCCGAAACGACGAGTTTCCTTTCCTTCTTTTCGAAAAAAATGGGGGCGCGACATTATCAATAGACCCAGGTTCAATATCACTGTACCAATTAAAAGCATTGCCCTTCAAAGATCGAACGAATTGTTTGACTAGTAGGTTACCATAGGTTCCAACATTATTTCACATTTCAACGAAATGGGCTAAATGTTGTTTTGGATTGCCTTTTCCATTTTGAACTGTTAGAACTTCGGTGGTTGATATCCAACAGGCATCACAAGGTTGTCAATCCTAACAATGTAAGGTTTGGAGTAAGTGAAACTTAACTTTGGGTCACTTTCTTTCTTGTCCTTAATCACGTGGAATTATTCCTTTAGCAGTCACATACACTTCTTTCACTTTCTTTTTACCTTCAGATGATGAACCTTCACGATCTTGGTGCTCCTTGGAGTTCATGCGACTTCCTTCAGGACTATCTTTTTGATTAAGAAATTGAGCGATAAGAGCATCTTGGTCCTTGATGTGTTTCATCATGGTTTCCATCATCTTGGACATATTCAAGACTTGCTCTTTAAGACTTGAGGTGTTCGTCATCATAGCAGGTATAACAGCAGAAGAAGTAGCAAAATCTTCAATGAAAAATTTCGATTGAAGAGTTTATGAGAGAAGGCCTTTCCGATAGTTGACAAGTCATCATCATGTTTAAAGATTTTGGATCTAGATCTAAATTCAAGCATGGAAAGAGTCTTATCGATGGAGGTGGGAACATCATTCAGCCCCAATATAGGAGAAGAGAGCATTGGTGACATTGAACTGAAAACAGGAGATACAGATGGAACCTCCACACTACTATGAGTGGAAACTCTTCTTATGCTCCTCGTCACAGAACCCACAGCACAAATATTTGCAGTAACATGTGTAAATTTGGCATTAACAAATTTGGAACTAGCAGTCACAGACTTGTTGTTCTTTGGTGCGATTGATCGACACGTGTAGTTGAATACGCAAAGAGAAAAGATGGAAGGCAGAGATGGTCCCATCAAGCGTGCTACAAATTTGTACGTGATAAAATTTCAAGTCTGCAAAAGACAAAAAAAAATATATGACAAATATAAAATATAAATTTAAAAGAGATATGAGTACAATCTCTAAGATTTTCTCAAATTTGTAGAGAGAGATTCCTTCGATTCTTCTCTATGAATGCTAATCCAAGGGTTTCATAGCTTGTTCTTGGATCAACTGTTGATTTCTTCAAACCTTGAAATCAAAGATTTGAAGGATTTGACGAACACGAAGAACACTCCAAACCTTGATATGATGAAGGTTTGAAGACTCTTGAAGGTTCAAGTTTTAATATGAAGAAGACTTGAAAAACTCGAAATTGCGGAACTTTCATGGCTTTGGAGATTCAAGAAGATTTGAGACCGCTTGATGTCTGATGTCTCTGATGTGTGATGTATGATGTCCCAATTTTGATGGAGAAACCCCCTATTTATACTTGTAGAATATGGTGGAGGTTGAAGACTCATACACCATTTTACTTGTCTTGCAAGACATGCAGTCATATAATGACTGCACCACCTTGAATATTATCCCTTTATTTTATAAAGAGATAATGCTTATATGTATTTTCTTGATTGGCCAACTTGTCGAGACACATGGCATGGCACGGCTTGATTGGACAAACCATTGTAGTATGTAACATATATATATAAGGACTAAATTGCTCTCAATATTATCTCTTTAATAAGAAATAAGTATTTAGATATTTATCCAAATTTGCTTAGTCATAAAGATATGTGACATAATACAATTTGATTGGTAGAGACATTTCAGCATTTTTTTATTAGCAAGAACACCTCAACTTAACACTTGGAGACATATAATTGGTTGTTAAATAACCAAATTTCCACGTGTGCATGACATATGGCAATATTTGGTTGGATAAAATTATGCCATGAAAATAATGTATAGACCAATGGAAATTTTAGAAAACTAATTAAAATTCCATTGTCTACATATACTAAATACAAATTTGACTTAATTGCACTGCATTAGTTCATTGGACACAATATGTCTTATTACTTTTCCGTTTATTCTATGATAATATTTGTTAATTTATGTGAAATTGTGATATTTTCACTTCGAAAATAAATGAAGATTGATATCAGAATTCTTCAATCATAATGCTTGATTCAGTCTAATATATAGATTTTTAAATTATAATTTTTTATTTATTAACAATATAATTAGCAACATAAAATATAAATTACATGAAGTCAAACAATTATAATTTATTTTTAATCGATTATCAACTTTGATAAGATTCAAAAAGATTCTTCACAATTGTTCAATGGTCAAAGGATAAAATATTTGAAAATATTTTTCCTAGTTTAAAAGAAAAAAATTATCTCAAATAAAAGAAAATTTAATTATTATGACAACTCATATTCAAATATTAATTGAATTTACAAATAGGTTAAGATATCATGATAGAATAAAAAATTTATAAGGATAAATTTGATATCCTATTATTTGTACATTTTAGAATGAAGGTGGAAAAAACTTTCCCTTAGTTTTTCTGAGGAATGGGACTCCAAGGAAAAGTTGGAATGAGCATTTTAAGGGGAAAGAACTTTTCTATTTAAACGAACCATACCAAACCCTAGAATGGAATTGACAAGTGGGAAAAGGCTTTTCTTTTCAAGCCTTTCCGACGTACCAAATGAGGAGTTACGATGAAGGATGAAAAGAAAAGAAAAGGAAAGAAAAGGGCAAAAAAAAAAAAAAAAAGAAGAGGGCCTACTAGAGGTGGGCAAAAAAAACCCGTCGACCCGAAAACCCGCCCTACCCGATTCGACCCGATCCAAATTTTAGGACCCCGATCCGATTGATCTCATTGGATCATATTAGGGTCGGGTACCCGCAAATATCGGGTACGGATACGGGTTAAAAAAATAAACCCGCGGGTACCCGACTCGCAGGGCATATTGTATAAATATTTAAAAAATTAGGGGTCAATATATAATTTAATATATTTTAAGTTTTATCCTTAATTGAACACCCAAGCAGTAGTAATACATTCGATTATTATCTTTACTCTACCTCCAACTCCAAATCTCCACATTTTTCTCTCTAAAACATCGACCGACGACCACCGTTAAAATTTTAGTAAAAGTTCAACCTGCTGTCCTCCTCTTTCTTCAACTTTTTTATCAAGTGTAACAAGAAAAGGCTGTTCTGAGGTTATTTATCCTCTACTATCTCTCATTTATTTTCAAACTTTTGATTCAACCTAATGCTCTGAGGTAGCCATTTTTAGATTGGAATTTGTTGGAGGTTAGCTCAGAATTTTGTTATTGCTATTAGCTTCAGGGGCATTTTTATTTTTTTAAATTATCATATTAGCGATTCATTTTTATAGACTAGTAGTAGTGGTAGTATATACTGAATTGGTGTGATTGTTTGACTTTTTCTCTGTAATTAAGTACCTACAATCAAAACTTTTCAGCTTAAGTTGTATTCAAAAGTGTAATGAAATTTTATTTTGTCTATTAGATATTGTAACTTTAATTTGTATTGGATACTTGAGAGTTGAGAGACTAGTTTGATTGTTAGATGAAATGTGTGATAGAATATTGATGTGTGGATTTTGAAATGTGTTGATTTTGGATTGTTAAATTTTTGATGAAATGTGTTGGATCTTGAATTGTTGAAATGGATTGGTTTTAGATTGTTAAATTTTTAATAAAATGTGGTCATTTACCAAAATTGAAAATTAGGGTTGGGTACCCTATATCCCGACCCGTTTTTTGCGGGTACCTGAGTACATGCGGGGCGGGTTAGGGTTGGAAATTTACTGACTCGATAGGTTAGGGTCGAGCCAGCCAAATTCCATTAGAGGCGGGTACCCGACCCGTGCCCACCCCTAGGGCCTACTATCAAAGGTGGAGCCGCACTTAACTTGAGGTGGACAAATCCTTGACATTTTATAGTATTTTAACTTTTACACCTTATTTGCTTCAATTTTCTAGAAACACCCTATTTGCCCTCTTCAAGTTTTATGAAATTGTAAAATAGATTTGATATCTTATGGTGTTTTCACTTTTGCACTGTATTTGCACCCCTCTCAATTTTTTAAAAACACTTATTTTTTTGCCCCTTCCATCCCCATACTTTTATAAAGTTCCTTATATCAATTCTTTACAATGTCTTATTATTTGTTTATATCTCCTCCTTCAAATTTCTAAATTTCTATCTATATATGAAAATGTTACATAGATTCACTTTATTAAAAAAAAATTCAACCTTTTTTTAGTTTAAATACAACTAAAATGCTAATTGTAAATCTAAAGCAACAATTTAAATATAAGGGTATACAATCATCCATACTAAGGATTTACTCTACTACAAATATACACGTTGGTGATTCCCTCCTCCCCTAGCTACAGGACCTAGCTCCGCCATTGTTTAGTAGAGATCATTCATTGTAGAACTTGGAGATGATGACAGTGGAAAATGCATTGGTGTTGAGGGGTGAAGGAAAGAAGGAGGAATAGAAAAGGGAAAAAGAAGAAAAATAGAACAAATAAGAGATAATGGGGGCTTGTTATGCGGAAGCTAGGAGTGTAAATGAGTCTAATCAAATCGAATACCATAGTGTTTAAACTTATTTGATTATTTTAGTGAATTTAAAATTTTGTTCAATTTTGATTTTTTTACTTGTCGAATCGATCTTGATCAAGCTTTTTATCAAGTTTGAATGTTATCGAACATAAAACACTGTTCAAGTTTAGTTTAACTAGCTGGCAAACCAAGTTCGAACGAGTTCTTATCAAGTAAAACTCAATTCTAGTATCATAATTTGGTTCACCTTTCAACCCTAGAAGAAATGGAACTTGGAGAATATGAGGCAGCACACCTTCAAGAATTTCAAATGAACCCCTTAACTATCTTTTCTTTTCCAATAAGGTAAAGAATTTTTTAAAGGATATTTTTTATACACTGACAGTGTAGTAATTTTATTTACACTAGCAGATTTAGATCATATCATGTAATATGAAATTAAATTTTAAATTAAATTATGCACATGTGGCATATATCCAAAACTACTAGTGTAAAATAAAAATTATTACAGTATCCGTGTGTCATAAGTTAATCCTTTTTAAAACTAGAATTGAGCCCCTCAATTGTTTTTAGTATTTTAAAATTAGGGTAGTGTCAGAATTTTATGGTTTCCCATCAATAAATTAAAGAAAGCTTCCGTCACTTTCCAAACAAGTCTAAAGCACAAGAAGATATTAAGGCATTTTTAAACAATAAGGGGATTCTATTTGCATTAGGCAAACCCTAAAGGGTTACTATATTTTACCCTTCTTTTTATGCCAATTTCATCCTAAGGAGCACTCTGGCACAGGAATTAAAATGTTACAAATTCCAACAGTTAAATCGCACTTGAAGAATAGGGCTAAGAGGTATTCCTGGGCACAAGTATTAGTCATCCAAGCACATAGATTTTGCTCCATCATGACAAGTTAATGTATGATCATCAACACAAGAATGCTAGATATAAAACACTAGTTTGGTTCTTGATCACTGGAGCTACTGTTCTCTTGGTCGTCTGATAAGCTATTTCTCCATTGATAGTTAACCTTGAAGACTTTGTTTGACAAGGCAAAGTTCGATGATCAGGAACAACCATCACTGAATCCAGAAAAACTGTCATAATAAACCAACATAGTAAATGCATGCATGTGATTCCTGGAAGAAACAAAACTTTCCAATTGAATTCAGAAGGAATTTCCAATTGTCCTTCCCCGCTTAATGTCATCGCAAACAAGAAACTAGTAGAAAAAAACAGTTAATTAATGTTGTCTAACAATGTGACAATGGCTGGTAAAATCCAATTCCACCAAAGTTTGGTGAGTCAAGTTAAAATCACTCTAATCTGTTAACAAAATGCAACTGAACTATTACAACTCATCTAACATACCACCTTACATACCAATGCAACAGCAAAAGGATGTCAATCTTCAAGACAAGGAGGATCAATCCAAACGCTTTTCCGCTCCACATCTGCCTTCCATGAATCTTCAATGCTCCAAATGTTCCTGGCAATTTGCTCCACAGATCCCTCAATTACTGCTCCCTCAATTGCATGCCATCCAAGGCTTTCAGGCAATTTATACCATTGATCCCTCAAAGAATAAATCCTCCAGAAATTGTTCCGAAAGAAGTAGCAAACACAGTCCTCCATGTCCTCTCCAGCCTCAGCAGCCGGTACACAAAAGGAAGTATCACTGACAAACAATGTCTGCCCTGCCAAGCTTTTCGAAGCCCATTTCCAATTAGACCTTTCCAAGCTAGATCTGTCAAACCCGTAAACCTTCCAAGAGTAATCATACTGAAAACCCCTGAAATCCTCATCCTGATTATAAACTACAGCAGCTGCCAACAGAAGCTCTCCCCCAGATTCAACCAAATGAACTGATTCAATTGGGTGATTCAACCCCGAACCCCAAAAGATCTCCCATTTCTCATCCAGAAAATCAAACTTTCCCAAAGTTCCATCCTGGAAAATAAAATAAAGCATCGCCTCAACATGAACATAAACCACACTTTTGACCACTGATTTCTTCTTAAACTCGACAGGAACCAGATAAGTGCTCCAACTCCAATCATCATCCGCGAACCTATACGTGCCAATGTGGGTATTTCCACCATTACAGTGGAAAGAAACGAAGAAAACACAATCAGGAGAAGTAGGAATTGCTGAAAAAGTTGCAGCATCAACCTCATAGATAAAAGTCCCCGGCAATGGGATAACATGTTTAGCAAAAGGGTTATACAAGTTCAGAATTTGCGAGACCGGAGATTCTTCCTCTACTAAAACCCAACCCTTTCTTGAAGCGAAAACCCTCGATTTATACTGCAATTTGTGATTATAAGTGAGATAAGAACTTGATTCTGGAAGTTCGAAATAAACCTTGTGTATTTTACCTTCATGTGGGTCGTAAAGCTTGTACTTCATGATGAATTTCGAGGGTTTTGTAGTCAAAAGGGGTTTGCAGGAGTTGAGAACTGGCCATGGTAGGTTGGTGATTGGCCTTTTCTTGTTGCCCATTTGACGCCATCTTTTGCAGACTGCTCGGAAACGAATTAGGGTGGAAGAATGCAGTTTGTTCTTGATAACACTCAAGATTTCTTCAGGAAGATCCGACCAAGATCCGGTGGACCTGTCATTTTCCACCTTCTGCAATTTCCGCGCTGCCATTTTTGGAGGGGCCAGAGCCGTTTTCTTGAGGGTTAATTTTCGGGAGTAATTCGCGACCCTGGTAGGCTATAGCTAGATGGAAAGGCGATCTTAAGGTGGAGAGTGGTTCTTGAAAAATGAGGGACAAAATCGATGGCTAATAAAAATTGGTTTTAGATGTCAAATTATATGGAACTTCAATCTTGATACCCTTAAGAAATTGGGGAACATACATTTTTTTTGGAAAATATTAGAGAGCCATTTTTTTGGAAAATTTTCTATATTTATCATAAAAGTATTTTTTTAATTTACTCCCTAATATTTTTATTAACTAGAATTCTGACCTGTGCATAAGTTTCTAAATCAAAATAATAAAATTATTGTTGTTGAAAAAAATATTTAAAAAGAAAAGACTAGAAGTTAAAAAATGATAACAATTTTATTGTCAATCTATATGAAACTATGTTATTTTAAATAAAAGTAAAAGATAAAAATTTCCACTCATGGGATGTAGATAGTGATACGCTCATCAACTTAGAAAAACTCTGAAATTGCCTAAAAATTATGTTTAATTATCATATATTTTTGGACTTGCATATAAAAATTTGTCCCATCCTAAAAAAATTCCACTCTTTTGTCATATTGTACTCTAAGAATTTAGTATATTTTACATGATTTTATGAATACCAAAAAAAATGAAATT
Organism: Gardenia jasminoides; assembly: GCA_013103745.1. NCBI lineage: Eukaryota > Viridiplantae > Streptophyta > Magnoliopsida > Gentianales > Rubiaceae > Gardenia > Gardenia jasminoides. Next base: position 3,267,435 of record CM023096.1, on the reverse strand, counting down.
GTAGTTGTGGTATTAGATAAAATTTTGTTAAAATAACTACATCTAAAAAGACCAATAATAAATAAAAAAACACCAAAATAAGATCACAAAACAATTACAAACGGTTCAAAAGGTATGCCAAACAAAGACATCATTACTTTCCTCCTCATTTTCTTGTTTGCTGTTTATCTTATACTGTAACCACACTTTCTTGCTACCACACTTTTCTTGCTACTCTCTCCATTCCCTTTGCAATACTCCCTTAACCCTCTAACCTTATCCCTACTCCCGCCCATCCCCATTCTCCCCCCTTTGTTCTTGCCCCCATCCCAGCCTATTCTTACTACCTCTTAGATTCACTTGCATGGCTCCACTATCAATGGGTTTGTTTGGATTGAAAATTTACTTGAGATTTTATTTGGAATAGTTACTGTAGCACTTTTTGTGATGTGATGTATGTGAGATAAAAATGTTGTTGGGAAGATAAAAAGGTGATTGGAAAGTGTGATTATGATGTAAGCAAAGTAAATTTTGTAAATAAATTTTGCAAATTTCTGTTATACAAACAAACCCATTATAGTTTTTATATTTTGTTTTATATTATATTATATATATATATATATATATATATATATATATGTATATGTATATATATATGTATATATATATATGTATATGTATATGTATATGTATATACATATATATAATACTAATAATGATTTAACTAAATATTCTTTAAATTTTAGTAAAAATGCTTTGATTTTTTTGAATTCATTTCTTCATTTTTGACACTATATAAAATCTAAACTAATTGCTATTGTTTATTTATAAACAACATATAATATGTCAAAAAGACTAAGTAAACTAACATAAGAAATAATCATTTTACCATATTGAATTGATAATAATAATAATTCGTCATTTTAGTACAATAAAATATCATGTTATTTAGTTCATACTATAGATAGATATATAATATATTTTATTGAATTATAAGTGAGAGAACCCATTTCCATTATCCCTCCCTGATACTATCTTCTTTCCTCTTTCCTCTACTATCTTTTGCGTATCCAAGAATTCTACCTTCTTTTTCCTTGAAATCCTTCTCCCTTTCGCTCACCATGCAAGTTCATTCAATAATTTCATCTCTTTCGTACCCTTGTAATCTTATCTATTCCCTCTCTTGGAACACTTCCTCCATCCTACTAATTACCCTTCTTTTACCACCAACCCTATCTTTTCCAATTCATGACCTATTTTATTACCGTCTAAAAAATTTTGGTCAATTAAATATCAAAATTCTAATAAATGAGATCCATGAAAATTTTCATAAAATTAAAATAGGCTTAATAATAGTCTAAATTAATGCGCTTTATGCATACGCAAAAAAGTTCTAAATTGTTGTCCGTACGAGTGCGTTTGGATAGTAGATTTTTTGGAATAATTTGTTGAAAAGATAACTGTAGCACTACTGTAGTACTTTTTTGATGTGATGTATTTGAGATAAAAAGGTTATTGGAATTTGTGTCGATGATGTAAGCAAAATTTTTTAGCTAAATAGAAGCAATCCAAACGCACTGAAAAGAATTGAAGTTGTACATATAAGAATTTAACATAATACAACTTATATTTTTCTTCTTCTGACACCCCATATATTTGAGTCTCCATTTTATGTTTTTATTTTACTTCCATGATTCATTTTGAATTAGAAGGAAAAAAAAAACAAACATATGCTTTTGAGTGTTCAATTACAACTAAGAGAATTAATAAAGTTGAATGTTAGTTGTTTCCAAAAAAATTCTTAGATGCATTTTAATTTTCTTCATTTATTGAAACAAAAAATAAAGCTTATGACCAAATTTTGTAACATATATTAATGAAAGTTTAGAGTGTCATTTGAATTTTTAGGATGAAAATACTTTCTCCTATATATGAAGAGTTGATATTGATATGTCAAAGCTCCAGAATCGAGAAATGCGCTACCAAAAGCAAAGAGTAAAATGACTAATTCATTAATGTAGTATATTTTATTTCCTAAGAAAATTATAAATCATAACTACTAAATTGTATGCACTTAGGTCATATTGTTTCTATTTTTCATAATATTTCCATATTGAATATATCTCATTGTAGAGTGGGGATCTCCTTATTGTTCTTGTTAGAATTGTATCTTTTCAGAGAAAACATTAGAGTAGTATATTAAATATATTGGGTAAGATTAGTATTACTATATGATAAGTGGTTTAATTATAGGGATAATTCCAGAAACCTCCCCTGAGGTTTCTGACAGTTTCATTTGGCACTCTCAAACTTTAGAAAACTTCACTTGCCTCCCTTACTTTATGTTTTTGGTATCATTTATAACCTATTTTAAAATATAATATTAAAAACTTTATTTGGGGAAAGTAAAGGCAATCTCATTCCAAAATTACCCTTTGTTGTCTTAGTTTTTATTGTCTAAATATATTAATAACAAAATAAATGAAAGTTTATGTCAATTGGAAAAAATATAGTGCGTTTTTATGTAGCAAACGTTAATATTTGAATTTTGCAAGTTACAAAGATAATATGTTCTTTGTTGTAAAGTGTTTTGACTTAACTTAAGAAGTTTTACAGATCATTTACATACTTTTGAGTTTTCTACTTTTTGTCCAAATTGATGGTTTAAAGACTAAAAAGATATAACATGCTAAAAATTATATATAAATTTGTTTGTATTATTTTTAAATCAGTGCAAAAATGTATCATCATAGTTATAAATTATTATAAGTTATTTCTAAGTGTATTATAAATTATTCATAATTTTGAGTAATTTAACATTTCTTGTCCAAATCAATGACATAAAAACTACTAAAGAGTTTTTTTAATATTGTTAGGAAGTCCTAAATATTCATTAAGAAACTACGTCCATCCATTTACAAAAATTAAAAAGATAAGTTTGGTGTATTATAGTAATTAAGAAATCATAAGAAAACGGCAAACTTAGAATGGAATTATATTCTCTCACCCAAAATAAGTTTTTAACGTTATATTTTGAAAGGGGTTTCAAATGTTATAAAAAGTTTAGAACAAGAGAGGCAAGTGAGATTTTTAAAAGTTTGAGGGTATCAGGTAAAACTGTCAGAAACCTCAAGGGAGGTTTTTGAAATTATCCCTTAATTATATTGGGTAAGATTGGCATTACTATATGATACGTGGAAACTTTCCAAGTTTAAGTGATATGTTTATGTGTTTAAGTTGAAATTGAACTGTTAAAAATTTTAATGTTATCATCTAAGATTTGTATCTATTTTCAATTTAAGCAATATATTATAGTTCTATTAAGTTTATATTAGGTAGGAATAGTATATCTAAATAGGATTTCTATATGATAGGTAAGAACTTTCCAAATTTAAATGATAGAATTATGGTGATATCTAATCAAATGTTTAAAAGAATTTATTATGAATAAAATAATTCAAAAATCTAGAAATATAGAATGAGGAGTTGGGGGCTCAATGGGAGAGTCAGACTAAAAAATTATTTTCAAATATATAATAGATAGATAGATCACTATCCCACTCGTAGAGAAAATTAGAAAAATTGGAAAGAAGGGGAAATAATGAGTTCTTGGAGCATAAGATGAGAAAAGAAAAGAACACTGACCTTGTCATACACGAAAAATCAAGTCAAGTCATAACACGTGGACTGCAGATCAAATTCGTTCCCTGTTTGGTTCTTAGAAACTAGTGTGGAAATGGAAAGTAATTCCCGTGGAAAGTATTTCTTGCATTTGGTTGAAATGGGAAATACAAGGGAAAGAAAATCCTGGGAATTGGGATGGAAACTCGCTATTGGTTTTTGCCTGAAATCCTTGGAATTCCTTTTCCTCAACAAAAATTGAGGAAACCGTAAGAATTGGTAAGGAAACTTGTTTAAATGGGTTGACACGCGGACCTTAGGCGGGTTAAATCTCTAATAGGATCCGAACAAAAAAACAACTTCAACTTTTTTCCTTTTTTTTTCTTTAGAGCCTCATTTTGTGTCCCTTTCGCTGCATCTCTCTCTTCTTCTCTCAACACAGCTATACACGAGTTCTCCTTGGGGGTGTTTTCATTTTTCATTGGCAAATTCTTCTTTTTCAATCAATCTCAACATTGCTTCCTCTCTTGTCGCCACTGCTCTCCAGCCTATAAGTTCTCAGAATGTCAATATTTTGCCTTTTAATGGGATCAAATATCCAGGCTTGGGACTCCCTCTTACATATTGGTCATGTCATTTGTGAACCCAAAAAGAGAAGAAGAAGAAAAGAGGAACTAGTTCAATAGGTGCAAGAAAACTGTTTGAATAAATGTCCCGATGAAAATTTACTGGGATTAATCATCATCATTGGATGACTCAGAGTAGCATATCTTTATTGAATTTGGCACTAACCTGACTTATGTTAGCATAAACATGTATTGTGATTATGTATGTTTATGTTTACAAGTTACATTTGTATATAAGTTTGTATTGTAGATATCCCCTACCGAAAGTATCAATTGTAGATATCTCCTACAATTAAGGGCCTGTTTGGCAGTTGAGTTTTTTGGGAGTAGGTATAAAACTCTACCGAGCTTAGTGTAGAAGTTGTAGAAAAAAATTTTGGAAGTGAAGTTTTTTATGTGTTTTGGGGATGTTATATTAAAAACTTTGGGAGTTTTTTGAGGATTTTTGCAAATAATGTAGGAAACAAACAAGTTTTATACAAACTCACTAAAAATTTGTATTAAAACTTTGGAAGTTTTTTTAATGTTCCTACAGCAAAAGCAGGTAAAAAACTAGCAGCATACAAACCTAGCAAAAAATTCAGCTGCCAAACAAGGCCCAAGTTATATATACGTAGTATGTGATAGCCCCACTTCTCCCTAGGGTGTACCCTAAGGTATCAGTGAACCGCCTGCCTAACTCTCGTCAGGACTCACTCACACAAAGATCACTAATATACCAAACTAAAATTCCAATCACAAATCTAAACCAAACAACAATTTACAAATACCTTACTCCAGTCTTACAATCCCAAGATTACATAAAGTACTTAAACAAACATTCAAATTCTCATGATACAAAACCCTCAAATTCATAATTCAAGTTTGTCATTCCAAATACAAAAGTAAACCCTAAGTCTAATGATTGGCTCCTTCACTTGGATTGTCAGTCCCTGTTAAGGAAAACAAATTGGAAAGAATGAGCTAAAATCCCAGTGAGTTCCAAAAGGCAAGCAAAGCACATAGCACATATAATGTTTCACTTCAGACATTAATATTTAGATATAAACAATTAAGGAAAGCGATTAACGATATATACGTAGGATACAGGGGCTCTCAAGAGCCAAGATCCACAAAGCTCGATTGCGTTCCGAGTAGTTGATATTCCGTCAACTTTCACAACTGTAACCATGTAGACCTTCACTTACACCTTACTCCACCTAACCCCCGTCGGGCCCGTCTTCAAGCACATCACATCACATAGTTTGTTTATTGTCCTTTTCCGAGACGAGTCCATATGCCAAGTCTCGAGCACATTTCACATCACATCACTTCACATCACATATTTAACCCTATGACTCATCCTTTTCTCCTCGGCCTAGACCTAGCCCACAGCTCAAATCGAAAGACTTGCCGATAGGTCTTGGGAATTCCCAAAATTTTACACACACACACAATTCACATCAAATGTCCTTAAATCACATCAAAATATTCTCATACCTTTTTCCCGTTCAAATAGAGGTAAGCGCGATAAAGTACACACCACCCCACTTGAAGGTTTAAAAATCCAATTTCACATCAAATCGCTTAACTGACACAATTCGAATCATATTCACATAAACATATAACAAGCATTGAAACTCACCATAGCAGTAAAGTTCGTTTTCCAAGGTGGAATCTGGTTCAAGTCATTTCTCACCTCCTATTAACACGAAAAAGGAACAAATAAGTTTCGCCTCACTCACAACGAAACTAAACTCAAATAACTCATTTTACAAGATTCCATTTTCAAATCAAAATTTCAAATAACCAAACCACTCTATCGATGTACTCCTTCCAAGCATCTTCTAATCTTTTAACACATTGAAATAAAGTGAGGTTTTTCACCTAAAAATCACTCATTTGAGTTCAAATTCAACATCAAACTTTTAACCAAAGTTCTAACACATCTTTCAAATAATTTTCACTAGGTCTCAATGCACAAAATTCATGAAAATTAGCTAAAGTCTTTCAAACTCACAAATTTGTCCAAAATGGCACTTTTCTCTCACAGTTTAGTGAAATTCAATTTTTCACCATCAAAATTCAAGATCTTCACTCTATTAAAGCTAATATTCATGGTCGAACATAATACATATTTACTTAAGCAAAATCTCATCAAAAATATCATAAAATTTCAAAATCAAATATCAAAATTTCCAAGCATGGTTCGGCCAACCCATAACTCTTTCCTTCAAAATTTTCAACAACAAAACCTACTTTCTAACCATAAAATAAACTTATCTTATAAATAACGAACACAACCACATTCAGGTCCTCAAGTCCGCTACCTAAAAGTCACCTTAAGTCCGCTACCTAAGTTGGAAATTCAAGAGCCCAACTCAAATGCTTCATACATAAGCATTCTTAGCAACATAAACCATAGATCTACTATATTTAACACTAATCAAACTAGATCTAGGAGGTTTGAGTCTTATACCTTCAGATCTTTCTAGATCTAACAATACCAACCAAGATCTTGTGAGTTCTTCTCAGGGATGACACTCCCAAGCTTAGCAACTCCAAAAGTTCCAACCTTTGCCCAAGATTCGCTTGATTTGATGATGGATTCCGTCTTCAAACTCAAGATCAAGAAGTAACCAACCAAAGGAAAGCTTTCTTCCTCTTTCTTCTCTCTCTCTCACTTCGGTCCTCCCTCTCTCTCTCTGCCTCTCACACGGCAGCCAAGAAATGGAGGAAGAAACAAGTGACAATGGCCTCAATGGAACCTTTAATCTCGAAGAAATGGTGGATGAAGAAGATGAAGAAGACTTCTCAAGCTTTTTCTCTCTCAAGGCTCTCGGCCTCTCTCTCTCTCTCTTGTGTTCTAAGAATGGCTGAAAAATGAAACACAAGAAGCAAGAATTAAGGCTTTAAAGGAGACAAAAAGGTGTCATTTCCTCAAATCATGGAAAAGTGGTCAAACGACCACTTTTTGTCGCGTCGCACACGACATTCTAACTTTTACTGTTTTATCTCATTCCGACACTGTCCAACCTTAAATATACCTCTGTAATATCTCTACATATGCTCGGTTTCAACTTAAAGCCACTATTCATAGTTCGGAACAAAATTTAATGCTTAAATTGGCCGAAACCACACACCGGCAAATGATACTCGAAAAATTCTCTAAATTAGAAAATAGTCACTCAAAACATAAATTCACTCATATTTTAATAAATAAACACAATACAAACATTCTTATGCAATTTTAAAATAAAAATTCAAATTTTTGAGGCCCTCACATAGTATGAATAAAATATTTTTGTGGATTATTGTTCTCAGTTGCTCGATTGCCTCCTTATTTTGTGTTTTATACTCAACCATGTGTTGTATGTAACTAAACTACAGTGTTGTCATCTCTTCTTGAATCAAATTGCCAGGGATACAATGTTCCTAGTATAGTCACGAGTATTGAGACCACTAATTTACCATTAAAATAACTAAGGTAAGTATTTAGCTTGTAAGTAGCTAATTGTTGTAAGGAATTCAAAAAATTGAAGATAGCTTGTAAGTAGCTAATTGTTGTAAGGACGCATTCAAAAAATTGAAAATCCATTGTGCTCCAGTTTTATACTTCAAAAAATTGAAAATCTATTGTACTCTAGTTTTATACTTTTCCTTTTTCTCATGCTTATCTTACAATCTTATCAGTTCTCATTGGTCACAAGTATGATATCTGCTTCAAAAATGGAGCACATGTCTTGCCCTTCAGTGTCTTAAGCTCATGCTTACAAGTTACAACAATTCTTCTGAGCTTGTGAGGCTGCATAATGGATAGTTGGGGCCTCCATTGCAGTCCCTTGAAAGGAATTTGGCCCTTAATCCGTAGCACCATTTGTGTAGACTAGCTTATCTAGCTAGTTGGCTACACCTGTTCTACTTTATTTACTCCCTTTTGTTGCCTCAAGTTGCTTCAATAAGCAACCACACACATCAGTATAGGTTTCTTGTTTCGCTCATTAGTGAACATGGAATTTTATCCAGTTTGAATTCTGTCGAAACATGGATTCTTACTTTAGGTGTATCATCAATAGCAGATGATATTCTTTTGTGCAAATTCATTAAGGTGCATCATGTCCTCTTGTTTGTTGGGATGTAATGTTCAAGTGTGCCTAATTGGCTTGGATAAACCCATCAGGCACTTGACATGTATTGAGGGATTAAAACCATAGAAATAGATGCACATTCTAGATTGTATGTAGAAATGCGTTAAAACTGAATTACATTTTTTGGTACTAATAGTTTTAATCCCTCAGTTGATTGTAATATTCTTTTTATGAAATCGATGCTTCTGGTTTGGATAATGTGCTATCGGCCTGGAACAATTTTATTGAAGCAACAACGATAATTAGTGGATAAAAGAACATGTAGCACTTGATCATGTCTACATACTTCTCAACTTCAAAATTCTTATGTTTTAAATTATGACTGAAATTGGTATTTTTCTAAACTCAAATTACCAAGTGAAATTTTCGCTGTAATTGGTTATTGTTTAGTTGGATTTTATTTTTAACTTTTGCATTTCCATTTCCATTTCCTTCATAAAATCTGTAATCCAAACAAAAAAAATACTTTTTTGGAAATTCTTTTCTATTTCCTTACCACTTTCCCTTATTAGCCAAACAAGAGAAAGAAGTAGGATTTTCCAAGGAATTTACTTTCCATTTCCTCACTTTCTTTTCCTCAGTAGATTCCTAGAACCAAACAAGGCCTAAAAGGATAAGATTCGCATGGGAGAATGCACGCAAAGGAAGCATAGAAGTGGTCAATACACAATACTCAATTAGGTAATTTATCTTTTTTTTTGGGTAATTCACAACATATTAAAAGGGTTAACTTGGCATTTTGTCCCTAAAATATTATCTTTATCACACTTTAATCCCCCACCCACAAAATAAAAATAAAAAACTTTAATGGCTTACTATTATTTTTTCTTATTTTGTGAGTCGAGAAATGATGAGATTTAACATATAGAGAGAAAGAAAAGAAAATTAGAGATTTTTTGAGTGAGTATATGGGATTAATAATGCTTCGGCATATCAATGAGTAGGATTTAGATTGGATCCTTTTAATCCAAATCTACACCGATTAAATTTTGTTAGACCCAAACCCAAACCCAAACCATTATAGTTCTAGAAAAGTAAATTCAAACCTGGACACTCACGGATTTGGGTACCTAATAGGTATGCACGGGTATTTTTTTGAATATATAGTAAAGAACTAAAGTAAAAATATTTTTAAAATAATATAAATCCAAAAATAATATAAATACTATCTCTTTTTTTTCAAATAATAAAATTAACATTTAGAAATTGAATGCAATAGAAAGGTTGGAGTAGGCGACATTTTCTTAGATTAAGAGCATGTCCTTTAATCTGACAATTATGAAATCTTATTGTATTCGATCTGCTGGTTGTAGAATATTTGATCATATATGTGTGTGTGTGTGTGTGTTTTTGTGTGTGTGTGTGTGCGTGTGTGTGTGTGTGTGTGTGTGACATATATATGAGTTTGCGTAGAATTTGGTTTGGATCTGAATATGAGTATGGATCATAGAAAAGTAAACCCTACTAAAATCCATGTCTCTTTTACAAAATTGGGGTTTGGTAAGGTCTAGGTTTAAAAAATTAAATCTAAATCTTATCTAAATATATTGAGTTCGGATTGTATTTAAGTAAGATCCGATCCACTGACATATCTAATAACACTTGACAAACGAAACAAAGGAATTTTTATTAATGCGATTACTGGAAATCGTCCAACACTATTTACTCAACAAAATCTGGAGGAGAGTTCCAAAGAAACTCAACTTGATGTGCAGACCAACTGAGTGTAAATTTCATTTCCAATAGGGTAAAAAATAAAAAAACTCCCTGTAGTTAGGCTAATATATAGAAAAACCCCCTGTAGTTTTAAATAGTATATTTCGGTATCTGATGGTTTGAACTAATGGAAAATTGGTGAAAATCATTAAAACTAACATGTTTGAGTTGGAATTTAGTCTTTTCACACAAAATTTGACCTAATATACCTATTTTGCCCCTCAGACCTTAATAAAACTCCAAATTAGCCCCAATTTTGTAGGAAATAAGTTAAATAAAAATTAAAAATATCAAGACAAATTAACAAAACGTGCAATTGCAATATTTTCTTAGAGAGTCTTTGTAAGAATTTAAAATAGAAAAATTAGGAAAATAGTAATACCTTTATATAGTGAAGAAAAATTAACAAACTAGTTGGTACCTTTAAATTTGAAATTTGCAATTGAAATATTTTCTTAAAACGTGTATTGTAAGAATTTAAAATAAAAATTTCAACGCTTTTTTTGTATATATAGAGAAGAATAAATTAGGAAAATAGATAATGATGTATATATTAAGGTAATTCTGTCATTTTACTCAAAACCATTACTTTTAACAGTTTCCATTCAAATTTCACCTTAATTCAAATCATGAGGTACCGAAAGGTACGAATTGAAATCACCGGGAGTTTTTCTGTATATTAACCTAACCACAAGGGACTTTTCTATCATTTACCCTTCTTAGAAATATGGACAGACATGGCAAACTGAGTCAAGTTTTGCATTCGTGAGAAATAACTAAATTTATTTGTCAACATGATTTTCTGCCCATGACTTCAAGTGTTTTTAATATGGTTAATTTGTTTTGTAAATTTACTAAAAAAGCTGTGTAATGACTTTCATTGCAAGTTTGTTCTTCATGTAAACTTTTCCAATCTTCTTAATTCGTAATATAAACTTGTTTTATTTCTTAGTTGCAATACAGATCTGAGAGAGGTACAATTGTTAATGGCGTAGTTATACATGTGCAGTTAGTATACGGTATATCTTTTTAGAAGAAATGTTGTGCAATCAATATTACGTTCTTGTAGTCACGGCATTTCCAATATTTTGCCATGTACCTCCACTCTTATTTGACAATAAGATTGTGCATTACACACCACAAAACAATCCTTTTTTTTTATAAGAAAAAATTTGGGTGGGTTTGACTCTGGTCACCACTATGGATCAATGCAGGTTTCAAGAACTGTAGGTTGCTTACAGATGTACTTACAGATCACTCACTAACACGGTTCTTGTATTGGCAACAAGATTCAAATACACGATCTTTTATGAAAAAATGATCCTTTCTTACAAACTGAACTAACATAGTCCTCACAAACCATCAGTTGTATACAGTCAGGACTAACTTCTAATTGCAAAAGATTTTGAAAAAATTCCGTTTGGGTACCTTACACATGAAACGGTGGAAATTCCGTTTATATATGACAAATGTATCAATTTGGTCATAGAACTTAGGGTGCGTTTAATAAAACTGAAATCTGAAAACTTAAATCTGAAATCTGAAATCTGAAAGCTGAATTCATTAAGTGATTGAATTGTTAAGTATTAAATCTAATACATTTGAATGTATATTACATTCAGTGGTAAATGAATAATATATCACTTATTTTTGGGAGCAAGTTTTGCCTAAAAGATTCAGTGCCACTTAATTAATTCAGATATTCTATTTTTGGTTATCAAACGCATCCGAATGTGTTAAGACCTGAATCTATTAAGTTTAAGTGCTGAATTGGGTTATCAAACGGGGCCTTAATCTCTAGTAAAAAAAAAAATACAAATTCAAATCGTGTGTTCATACTTTCAAGAGCAAAATGATAACAAGATCAAAATCTTGTACCTTGGTCGATATTCTTGCAAATTCATAGTTAGTATTGTAACTAATTCTATTGTAATTTTCAACTTGATATTTTTTGTACATTCATGGTTAGTATCCTAACCAAATTTATTGTAATTTGCTAATAAAACTAGAATACAAAAGAGGAGAAGCAAGAAAATTACAAAGGAGAATATTTTATGTTTTATTTCTTTCAACACTTGGTGTATGTTGTATCTTTCAATCATGTAGAAATGAGGTTCCAAAATCCTCCGTTGACCGGGATTAGAGGTGGCAAAAATACCCAAGATCTATTGGGATCCCATACCGAAATTTAATTTGGGCGAGATGGGTATCTAAAATATGGGTTTGGGCCTTATTAGGTATATACCCAATAATACCCATTAAAAATATGGGATTGTATGGGATTTATTTGGGATCCCATGGGTATTTATTAAAACAATAACAAAATAATAAATAATTTTTTTTCATTTCCTTCTCCAAACCTCGAAAGTTGAAGAAGGTGTTGGAGACGCGTACCGACAGCATATTTTTACAAATGCATATTTTTCGAAGATAGTTTTGTATTAAATTTAGACTTTATCTGTCCTTTTGGCATTAAAAAGTGAAACTTTGATGATTGTTTATTGACTGGAAGATGACATTTGGGAGTTAGAATTTGTTTTTCGAGAACACTTGCTACTACGAATTTTTCCAAGCATCCACCAAAAAAAAAAAAAGCTTGTAGAAGCTTTGGTTTTTATCTATTCAACACGAACTCCCAAAAATAATCATCCAATTATATGAAGTTGGTTTTTTATAAATTTCGTATCTAGAAAAATTTATTTAGTTTGAAAAACTATCGCATAATTTATAAAGAAGTGTGTAGAACTTTTACAAAATTAAATAAACAAACTAAATAATATAAAAAGAAAAGATAATATTGAGATATTTGATTGAGAAAAAAAAGAGTTTTTCTTAAAAAATAAATAAAATGGGATTAATTTGGGTATTTGGGCGGGATCAAATGGGTGTAGCCCATTTTAGTCCCGCCCAAATTAGTCCTACGGCTAATATGGGACTGTTTGGGTATGGCTAATATTTTTCAATTCCAAATAAGTCCCGCCCAAGTCCCGCCCATCCCGCCCATTTTCCATCTCTAACCGGGATACAAGATCATAGGTATGTATACAATCATTAGTAGAACTAAGCTAAAGGTCTATGACATTCAGAGCCACATTCATAAACAAATGAATCTTTAACGGAAATGAATCTGCTAATGCATGTTGAGGTGGAATGAATAGATCAAAACATCCTAGAAGCAAAAGAATGGACATAAGCAGGATTCATTGTTTTCATAACATTCGTGAGGCTTTGCCTGCAGCTAAATTTCAAATCACTATGGCTATAAGATTAGTTCTACAAGTTGAATTCATACAGTGAAAACTAGATGATTGGTGGACTCAATAGAGAATTAGAAACCTCATGATTACGTATATTGGCTTCGGACATAGGACGAATTCTTGACAATATAACCCTTGTTTAACACTTGTATTTCCATACAAATAAAAAAGTCTTTACACGGATCTTTAAGGAGTGTCCATAGAGATATCTAATTCCAAGTTAATGATGAATTTTTTTTTTGGTCAAAATAATGATGAAATTACTTCCATAATAAAAGCTTGGGCTGTCAACAAAGTTGTTGGGTTTGGAAGAAAGTTCCCCAAAAATTACGAGCTTTGATTATACCTTTTATTCAGAACATTATTGGCAAGGAAGCAGTGCATCCCTTTGGGATGACAATTGGCGCCAAATATGATTCCAAACGACATGTTTTCTGAAATTCTTTTGTGAGATTTGGGGTTGTAACATAAAATGCTGTGTTGCTAATATTGTAGATGGTCTCACTGGAAATGGCCTGTGGGATGACCAAGTCAGTTATTAAACTAATTCAATCTACGCCATCTCATTCTCTAATTCCATGTTGATCAGGCAGATGTTTAGATAGTGAATTATCGGCTAAAATTTATTTATTTGCATTATCAACACTCTTTTTAATTACCTTTTTATCTCACATATATCATATTAAAAAAAAATGTTACAATATTTTTTTTCAAAAATTATCTCAAATACTCTATACTATCTAAACACACTTGTTCAAAACCTTAGATAGGTTGCAGGAATGGCAAATGGTGCAAAATGCTACTTTGTGTTTTTTGTGGATTAGGATTAGAAAATGGGTCCATGAACCGTCTCATTTTCCTGTTTCCCCCCACTTTATGATGTTTTAAAGGGCTATTAGGGCTATGAATCGCTTGTCCAAGGATACTTGTCACTAGTCATTGCAAATCTCAAGGTTTTGTTGATTGACTTTGGCCACTTCTGTGTACTAGTATCACCTTTGGCGGGTCAATTGACTTTGGCCACTTCTGTGTATTAGTATCACCTTTGGCGGGTCAAAAATAAAGCCATTTTCCAAGAGTAGACCAGCACTTTCAACGGTGCTATAATTGTATTGCATTGTCACCATTGTTGTGGGCTGAAAGTAGATGGCAACCAGGCAAAATTGGGAGCTGAGTCTCAATCGTGACTTAGACCAAAGATACTTTCCAGCTAGTTCTGTTGTTGATTGATGCAGTAATGCCTGCTTAGTTTCAATTGATGGCAACCAGGCAAAATTGGGAGCTGAGTCTCAATTGATGTAGTAATGCATTATCTAGTTTTCTTCTTCTTCTTCTTCTTTTTTTTTTGGAACTTGGGGCCAAAAAGTTTGCGTTTTCAGCCTGGTCTGTGCAGTTGTTATATTTGCTATATTATTTGGTATAAAATCACATTTATTTGTTGTATTTGTCAAAAAGTTTATGTATATAAATAATATATTTACATATTTGATACAACAATATAATGTGATTATAAACTAAAATGCAACAATAGCACGAGACTGAATATAACATAACTCCACCTGCTGCAAATTCGTTTATTTGTGCTTGGTTTTGGGGTTTATCGCATTGTAAGACCTTTATTGTATTACTGCAAGACAAGTCTTTTGGCGGGAACCCAAAAAAAAAAAATCTAATATTAGGGATAATATCAGAAGCCTTCCCTGAGATTTCTTCTAATATCACTTAGTATTTTTAAAATTTTTAAAATATCACTTACATTCCTTTGTAATTATAAAATAAAATGACTATATTAACCGTCATTAGTTTTACATAATCAACATATCATATAAATGAATTCAAAAAATTAAAGAAAAAGAAACAAAATTCACTTTCTTCTCTTTTCTCCTTTTCCAACATTTTCTCTTACTCATTTTTTTGGATGACTATGCAATTTTTATTTATAAATATAATAAATTAAATTTTTGTTTATTTTTTCTTTTTATAATTATGATAGAATGAGGTATGATTTGTTTATTTATTTTGAGTAAATTTTATAATGATTTAGTACAACTTGAAGGTATATATCATAGGTAGAGAAGAGGTTGAGAAGGGGAAAAAAAAAGGATCATAAAAAGTGAGTTTTGGGCATATGCAATACTTCTTTACAAATATCTCTTTTGTTTTCCAATTTTATAATTCTATGAACTATAGCTTTATCATATAGCAGGACTACTAGAAATTGTTTCCTAGGTTAGGTTTTTCTTAAAGTAAATAAAGTAGAAATTGTTTCTTAGGTTAGGTTTTTCTTAAAGTAAATAAAGTAGTTCAGAAGTATTTTATTTGATAAAATGAGCTAGGGTAGTCTAGGGTATTTAAAAATTTTGTTATTCAAATAACAAAAGTATGGAAGGTAAATGATTATTTTTAAAACCTGAAGGGCACTAAGTGATATTGAGAAAAATCTCAGGGGAGATTTCTAATATTATCCCTTAATGTAAATAAAAATCAGTAGTCAATAAGGAGTGGACGGATCTACATTTTTATTCTTCCAATGACAATTAATAATTCCACCCAAAAAGAAATGTAAATCAAATCCGCAAATCAAAATATCTGTTACACTTGCACTATTTAAATCAATTAATCTAATCCCTCTCCCAATATTTAATTCGAAAAAAAATCCAAATCTGAGTCTACCAAAAAAATAAAAAAAATAAATAAATAAACACGCGCACACACTCACTCAAACACGCTGACAACGCCTTCCCTTCAGACTTCAGTTAACACTCACGAAGGTTGCCAAGTCAACATTTCGTTCGGTCAGGGGCACCTTCTCCTTCTTCTTCTTCTTCAGCCTCCTCCCCCACCCCTACCCCAGTTGCCCCGCCGAACCCCATGCCCAAGAGGCCAAGACCAGAATTCTTTTTCGAAAAATTGCAGAGAAATCAATAAACAGAACCTTACCGTACGACGTAGTTCTGATTTCTCAATCGCCCGACCGAATGGCACGGACAAGATTTACTCCGGCGGTCAAGGCAATAATTCTGATCCTCTTCTACGGCGTCGTATTAAACTTCGGCGACGCAGTTTTATCGCTTCAAATTTCCCAGCTGGATTTCAATGGAAGCTTTATTCTTCCCGACTCCGGCGGTGGTGGTGGTGGAACTGCCGGCAGTAGTCACCACACCACCATGTTCCTCCCTCTTTTCCTCTCGCCTCCTCGGCTCAACCGCTACTCTTCCTCCTCCCCCGACGTGTCAGTCCAGCAGTCCCGGCGCCACCTCCAGAGCCGCCGCCCGAACGCTCGCATGTCGCTTCACGATGATCTCTTACTCAACGGGTCAGTTGTTCGTCGTACTCTTTAATTCAATTCACCTGCGCGATCTCGTTGACTTCTGAATTTTAAAATGGATAAATGAAATCAGTGTTTAATTTGGAGTTTTATGATGCAGTTATTACACGACGCGGTTGTGGATCGGAACCCCGCCGCAGGAATTCGCTTTGATAGTGGATACGGGGAGTACTGTTACTTATGTGCCCTGTTCCACTTGTGAACAGTGCGGCAAGCATCAGGTGAGTTCAGCTAAATTTCAGTTAATCGACGTAATCAATCAGTTACGATGAGTAGATGAGAATTCCTTATTTTTTGTTTTTATTTTATTTTTCTGTTAGAATTGGAATGTTTCGTGTGCTTGATTATTGGTTAGTCATTTACTTTATGTCATTGAGACTTGTTTTTCTTTATTTTTTTTCTCTCTTTTTTTTTTTTTCCCCTGGTGCTTTGGATTAACATATAGATGGAATCGTTCAGTTATGATGAACTGGAGACAATAATTTTGTGTTTGGTATCAAGTTGAGATTTTTGCACGATGTTTGATGAATCCGATTGCGATTATGGGCCGAAAATAAGCAAGATATCTTTCTTGTTGAACGTAGTTTTAGCATAGTGGTTGCCAGGGTAGCGGGAAATTTTAGAAGATCATGATCGGACATTTACTTTGTGTTTGTGCTTGCTTGCGCATCGAAGTTTGTTATTTTGTGGCGTATGATTTTGTTTCCTGGAATAGGTTGAGCTTTAAAACTATGGATATTGCAACTAAAATTGATCATTATTGCTTTCTCTCCATCTTCATGAGCATTAGGACCCAAGGTTTCAGCCAGAACTGTCTAGTAGCTATCAATCCTTGAAATGCAACATTGAGTGCAAGTGTGACAGTGAGAGAGAGCACTGTATTTATGATAGGCAATATGCAGAAATGAGTTCCAGCAGCGGGATCCTTGGGGAGGATATTGTGTCCTTTGGAAATCTAAGTGAACTTTCACCTCAGCGAGCAGTATTTGGCTGTGAAAATATGGAAACTGGCGATTTATATAGCCAGCATGCTGATGGCATAATGGGCTTGGGTCGGGGAGATCTCAGTATTGTCGATCAACTAGTTGGAAAAGGTGTCATTAGTGATTCCTTTTCTTTATGTTATGGGGGCATGGATGTTGGAGGAGGTGCAATGGTTCTTGGTGGAATTTCACCTCCTACTGACATGGTCTATACCCGCTCAGACCCTGAGCGCAGGTACATTCGGAAATACTTAACTTATTAATGAAAATGTTAGGTGTTCTCCTAACACATGCACTTTTACATCTCACACATTTACTCTAGTCTTGGGATGGCAACAGTCCTTACTACAACATCGAGCTGAAGGAGATACATGTTGCTGGGAAGGCATTGCGTTTAGAACGACAGATTTTTGATCGGAAACATGGAACTGTACTTGATAGTGGTACCACATATGCTTACCTACCAGAAGAAGCATTCAAAGCTTTCAAAGCTGCTGTAAGTGTCAGCTTCTGTTGTCTGACTATGCTTATTTGTACTGTTGTTTGCCATTTTTTTGCCCAATTTTCTTTTTAACATGTGCAATCACTTTAGCTTGCCAAGGTTTAATAGTGATGCAATCTTTGCATACAACTCTTACTTCAAGACGTGGGCGTGATGCACCATCATGTCCTGTAGTTTGTCATGGTTTTAATTCATTACTATATATTTTTCATTTCTTCAACTAATAATTTTTGTATGTTATACTAATAAAAGGAGTTAAAGTACAAAGCAGAAGTTTCAACATGTTAACCTAGACAATCTTGTGGTGCTTTATATTCTGACTTGAGTGGAATGACAAATTTTATCATATTTCTTCCATTTCTGGTATTTAAAGTTACCTGTATCAATTCATGTTTGCGTTTTATCACTTGGATATAATGAGTATTCTCATTTGACTTTCCATTTTCTCCCCCTTACTTTTGCCAAGTAAGTGTAACTCTTTCCCTTTCCCAAAATCATAGATAAATCTGTTGTCTGAACCTTCAGTTGTGCATGCCACCTTAGTCTGGTAAGAAATGGTTTTGACCTTATGACCTGAGGTCATCATCTTTTTAAAGGTTAGTCCACATATTACGTGTTTCCCCACTGTGCATGCATGAGTCTATGTAGGTGGACTATGGAGTGTCTCTCTTCTTTCTGACCTGTTCAAACAGTTTTCATTCGTCTGTTTGTAGCATGTCATGGGATTTTTTCAAGTCATTTTATTTGTGCTGAAAAACTCTCATAAGTTATGGTTATGACTGAAGCATGCTGACATTATCCAATCTTAAATTTTGCATACAGATAATGAAGGAAGTCCATTCGTTAAAACAGGTTCAAGGTCCAGATCCAAATTACAATGACATCTGCTTTTCTGGTGCTGGAAGGTATTATAAATGTTTCTAGAATAAAGTCTTATAGACCTTCTTAAGCATGTGGTAACTTAATAATCTGTGTCAATTCAGTGATGCGTCACGACTCTCAAAAACATTTCCTGTGGTTGAAATGGTATTTGGCAATGGACAGAAGCTCTCACTTACCCCTGAAAATTACTTGTTCCGGGTAGATATTTTGCTTACTTTTCATCCTTTGTCAAACATTTCTGCAAAGTTGTTGTTTGTTGCATCTATGAATGCTTGTGCCAGTCCTTTCTGATGTGATGACTAATATTTCCCCCATTTTGGTGTTTTTTCATGTTTTTCCACTTAAAGCATTCAAAAGTGCGAGGTGCATATTGCCTAGGGATCTTTCAGAATGGGAAAGATCCAACAACTCTGTTAGGAGGTACGGAGCTTTAACATGTTCCTCCAAAGCCCTTTCTCAAATCAGTGAGTGTGTTTGGATAGGAGATTATATGGGATAATTTTTTTGGAAAACCACTGCATCGCTTTTTGTAATGGTGATGTATGTGAGATAAAAATGTGGCTGGAAAGATAAAAAGGTGATTGAAAAGCGTGTTTATGATGCAATCAGATAATTTTATGCAAATAATAAGTTATCCATGCAACTATTCTGGAAAAGCTTCCTTTTTTTTATGTACTTAGTACTACACTTGGCATCCATGCATCTAATTTTTTTTTTTTTAACAGGAATCATTGTGCGCAATACTCTTGTGACATATGATCGTGAGCATGAAAAGATTGGTTTCTGGAAAACCAATTGTTCTCATTTATGGGAAAGACTTCACATATCCAATGCACCTCCACCTCTGCCCTCAGAGTTGAACAATACTACCTCCACTTCTGATATGTCCCCTACAACAACTCCTGCAGATCAACCACTATACAACGGTATTGTTTTGTGTCTTTGAGATTTAACTTTATTAAATGGTGGTTTCATGTCCCTTTATAAGGCTGAATTTGGTAGTAATCATATTATTGGATCATTATTGGAAATTTTTTACGTGATTGGGAGTGTTTCTAAGTCTTGGTGCAATGCCAATATTTACTTAAAGGTCACCTACTTTTCATTCTTAACTTTGTTTTGTAGTTTTCATGCATTGAAGCCTTATTGGACAATTTTCAAACATCTCTTCTGATAATAAATAGAAAGATTTATGCATTTACAGTTTGTAATATTTTTGTTTTTGGTGCATTGTAACAGTTATATTTCATGAAGACTGAACTTCTAGAAATCCTCTCCTGTCCTTTGCCATTTTCTAAATGTTTTGTGCTCCAATGTTGTATCTCAGTCTCACTGCAGTAGATCCCCAGAAGCAGCTAATAAGTTGATTTTTGGGATGACTAGATGAAGTATCAGAGACGATGCTTTACCCAACAAATTTAACTAGCTTGGATGATTAGTTTGAACGTTTCATCAGTATGTAAAGTTAATGATAGACATCTGAAAGCTTTTTACATCTTGCTGCCAATTGTAGCCTCAACCTTGATTTTGTCTCTTGTTAACCTTAACCTTGATCTCATCTCTCGCTTCTTATATGATTATCAATCTATTTTTTCATGTAAGGATCTATTTTGAAAGTGTAGCTTTAGATGCCAACAACTTAGACTGGAATTGTCATCCACATGTACAATCCTTGTGCTGGTTTTCTGGGCCACAATCCTCGTGCTGGTTTTCTGGGCCACAATCCTCATGAATGTCTTCTTTTGTAATATTCTCATTTCTAGGGGTGGTTAACTGGCTATACATGTAACAAGCTGGATTACCACAGTTGTCCCCTTTTTTTCTGTTACTCAAATTGTCTTTTAGTATTAGTTTTTCATTGTAATGCATTGTTGTTGATCTTCATTTTATTTTCAGAGAGACTGTGTTAAGTACTCCTTGTTCATATCTCTTTTGTGGTTGTACCTTTTGCAGGAGAGTTTAGCGCTGGACTTATAACATTTTATATGTCACTGAGTGTCAATATTTCGGAATTGAAGCCTCACATTCCAGAACTTGCCCAATATATTGCAAAGGAGCTAGATGTCAATGCTTCGCAGGTTATTTAGATCTAAGTTTGTGAATCATATATTAGCCTTCTATAGTTAATTGCTGATGACCACACTGCAGTGATGTTACTGACTTGTACTTGGTTGAGTGTTTGCAGGTTCACTGGCTTAATTTCACATCCAAAGGAAATGATTCACTTATTAGATGGGCCATATATCCTGCAGGGTCTGCAGATTTCATGTCCAATGCAACGGCAATGGTAATTATGTGGTTTTATAATTCATTCGATTTTCATAATAGAGAATAAAACTCGGGTTACTGCATTTGGTTCGAACAGGATATAATATCGCGTTTGGCAGAAAATCGTGTGCATCTTCCTGATACATATGGAAATTACAAATTGTTTGAGTGGAATATTGAGCCTCCTCAAAGACGGTAGCCAATCCTTACCATTCTGTTCCTTTTCAATCTGATTTGTTCCACAGTTTATCATCATATTTGTGTCCTTTATCCTTTTATGATTACATCTCTTTTTTTTCACTATTAAGTTTTGAGAATATGGATCATGGGTTGGGGTTATTCAAGGCGGCAGAAGCTAATCTTGTGCATCTCATTTGAAGCACAAAACTTTGAGTGAGGCTTGACCAGTGAACTATTTGATTTTGACATTTGATGATTCTCTTAAGTCACAGTTTTGAAGATACACTTGTTGTGCCTTGGGTAGTTCTAATTTACAATATTCGTCGCCTGTCATTTCCTACAGCTTTGCCTTCTGGAATGGAAGAAAAAGTACCTGCCATTGTGTGAGTGAGGTTGGGTTTTTTTTATTTTTTTGGGGGGGGGGGGGATAATTTTTATTCACGTATTGGAAATTGCACACTTTGCTTACTTGTGTTGCTTATGATTTTAGTTGATCTGAGAATTTTTGGCACTTCATTGCTAATTAAATGCTTCATACTGTTGCCCTGTGTCTGACCAAGCATATGAAAATTCTCTTCAAGATTAGCTGCTGTTAATTTGGTGAGCTGCAAGATTTTGAATGTCTTGGTGTACACAATAATAGAGAGTATTTTTCTTTCACATCGTGTTTATATAGCTCAGAGTTTTCACTTCTACATTCTGCAGCTAATAAGGTTAACAAGTTCAAATCTAATCTCTTTGTCAATTTGCTGAAAATTACATTTAGATATACTCACTTTTCGTGTCTAGTCCTCCTTCCACACACATGTACATGTATTGGCAAACAGATAGTTATAATTGAAAAGACAAACTTGGTGACCAGTTTAAGTTATAAAACTCAGAATTATCTAAAGAGACAGTGCTGCACATTAATTTTTATTGCGTCATGATTGTTAGATTTTGTTGAAAAACTTATATCTCATTGGGAAACAAGCAACAAGCTAGAGTCACTTAATGGAAGTTTCAATATGTAAATGACAATATAATTGTAAACCACATTAAGTTAAGTTTGAGTTTGAAAATGATCAAATCTTATCTGACTGTATTCTCCAATCTTTCGAGTTCTTTTCAACAAGAACTGTGATTACAAGGACTAGTCTAGTTTGCAAGTTGGTAAAATTTTACATCCTATGAGCTCTTTTTCTTGCCATTTTTTGGAAATTCTTGGAGGATAGTGGATCTCTCTCTCCCTCTCACATCACACGCGCACACAGCATTTTTTGTTTTCAGGCCGATTTTTCTAATTCGCTCACTGGGTAGGACATCCTATAATGGCTTCTAATTGCTATTGGTTTATGCTGGTACTCTCAGGATGTGGTGGCTGCAAAATTACTTCATTATACTCGTAGCTTTTCTTGTAATAATAGTACTTGGATTAGCTGCTTCCGGAGCGTGGATTCTGCGGAGAAGGCAACAATCACTTGTTGCATACAAGCCTGTGGATGCTGCTGTACCTGAGCAAGAACTTCAACCACTCTAAGGGGATGTTTGCCTACTTTGATAATTTACGAACACCTTTTTTTCTGACTTTCATGACTCATTTCTTCAGCCACAGTGAAGGATCAATCAGAATTTTTCTGGAGTAAAAAGAATTTGTGCATGGCAATAGGTGTTCTAGTGCTTTTAAGTGTCCATTCAACAAGGATATGAGATTTTAAAGAGGATAGTCAAGGTTCTGCATGTGAGAAGGCTAGCATCACTTGATGAACAACTTGGCCGACTGCAAGGTTAATTTGTTAATTTGCTTACTTTGTTGTATCTGAAGTAGTGAATGTAGAGGAAATACGTAAGACGATATACCCAAGCATGATATGTAGCGCGCTGGAGAAAATGTAGCGAAACTACAGGGTGTCTTCTCAGGCAGCACGATACTTTTGGGTTTTTTCCGAAGCTTTAAAAGGGCGCCCCCCCCCCACCCCCCCCCCAAAAAAAAAAAAAAAACCAAACACCACCAAAAATCTGAGACAGTTCTCATTTGTTCAGATTTTAATGCTGCTTTTAGCTTTGTACATGTTTCCACTTTCTGGCCCTTTTCAATTTGAAATATACGTGTATTGTATCTTTGGTACTGCGTTTTTTCTATTTTTGAATGCCCAAAGCTCTCTCCGACTGGTGTGTTATCCTAATTGTTCTTCACTTTGGTAAATTGTGATTACAAATACCAAGAAATTATTACAGTTCCATGTGGAATATTTTGCCCGTGAAATCATGAACAAATTTAGTCACTAAACAAGTTTCAGCTACCAACTTACTGCAATCAAAATTGGGCTTGACTGACAAGGGTCTTGTGGTTCTGTTAAAAACACAAAGTTGTGATTTCTTAATACATTAAAAGAATCATGTAAAAGCTTGAATGGAAGTCTGGTACTGCCATTCTATTACTATTAACATATGATCCACATTTCCCATGAAATGAGACCTAATCCGAAGGGGAAAAAATTAGGGGGAAAAAAATTTATAGAAGAGCTCGAGACACGAGGGTCTTTGTCCATGGCTTACTTTTGAAAAGAGATTAATGGAAGAGTTGTCATTATGTACAGATCATCTGGGCCAAAGGACATTATCCAATGTTTAGATTTGCCTCTTGAAAAAGTATAGGTGCATTATGGTGTCACACCCGCATATAGGATTTGCTGAAATTGAATAATTGAGTTCCATTAATTCAATTGAATAATTGAGTTCCATTAATTATCCATCCCACTTTCAATGCAGTATTTTTGTGTAGGAGGTCTTCTTACATCATAACGTAGTCATCACCATGATCATACCAACTTAATTTGTTAAAGAATTGACAAGTAATTTAATTAAGCCATTGCTTCATTTTCTCATTTTATAGTTTGGATGGCGTCTAGCCAGTTTCTTTGAATGGCATGAAAAAGAAGTTCATTCAAGCAAAACTAATGAATTGCAGACTGCCCTCAAGCATGGCCTTGACTCCTTGTCTAAATTTCTCATTGCATTTTTTTGAGCATTGATTTCATTGAAATTTAATGAGTTTCCAAGCAACGAACTTAATTAAACTTCCTGACCAAAATATCTTCAATTATTGAATTCTTTTTTTTTTCTTGGTCTGACATCAATTATTATGACTTATGAGGTAAATTAATGTTGTGATACAGATAACACATCACTTGAGCGCACCTTCTCCAAGAGCATCGCACAATGTAATGTGGCAGGAAGACTACAGAATTACATGCTGCACAAAGTAATATGACACAGAGACCTAACAAAGAAATACTTAAACAAATACTAATGGATAGTCATTAGTATTTGATATTTATGTACGTTTATGGAATTTTGCGTACATCTTTGGGACACAAGAAAACCAATTCCGGCTCAGGAATTAGGATCTGAGACGAATTAGTGTTGCTTATTGATCTTCTTCTCATGTGTGTGTGTGTGTGTGTGAAAGTATACCCAAATTAAAATTCTCATGACCAGATCAGTATTTGGAATTCATATAATGATGTGAACCCACGCTCATTATCGCTCCAAAATTACTTAAGATTACAAAAAGAAGAGGAAGAAAGTCCTAATTTTAGATACTCAAGAACAAACTTTTGAGAGCTGGTTTGGTCCACTCTGCCAATATGGATAATGAAATTGAAATGTAAAACCGCTATATGATATCTTAAAGCAACTTTTGTTGTTGAGCCGTTGTTTCTGAAAGGGTTCCTGACAATTTATGGACTAGAATAGTTTCACAAAGTAGCTCCTTTCTTTCTATGCATCATAGATATTGCTCACATTTTCCATCAACAGCCTAATTCCAACAGTGTAAGGACAGATTTTCACGTCAAGATTCCTCATCAAACAGAGATTGTGTTGGGAAATTATGTGGTAGTATTGAGATCTGGACGTACAGCATGTGAATTTTGGTGCTATCAAGTGAAAAGTTTCATCTGTGACACAATGATTGGGAAATGATCAACACCAAGGAAATATATATACCAAGTCGAAGAAAATTTTAAAAAAATAAAAATTTTCTATTTTTTATTTGATTGAACTATCAATATATTTATGTTAACAATTGGGAGTCTGAATGGATCTAGTCTAATCAAACTTTTAAGCAGTGAAGCTCAATTCGAAGTTTTGGATTCAAGTCTGAGACAAGTTTTAAGAGCCAAGCTCAAATAAAACTCCATCCTGATTATGTTCTCTAGGCATAAGCTTGGGGATTTTTTGTCACATATTTTCAATTTTATTAGTATAATAATGATATATACATAACCATATCCGTATATTGCACTGCAGGTATATTAAATGAAAACAAAATAACCATCCGACCGAACCTCATAAAGTCGAACATCTATGAGCTTCATGACTTAACCAAATCTTAACTTTTGCTCAAACTTGTGAATTTAAAGTCCGATACAACTTTTTCCCTATTGAGCTTAAACTATTTATTAAGAGGTCGATTATTTTAAACTATATAGAATCAAAGTATCACATGTGTAAAAAGGGAATCATTTTACTCTTGAATCTACGGTAAGTGACATAAAACAAAAAAAAAAAAAACCCATTAATATACAAACAATAAAGCAAATATATATTTCTTGGCAACTCTATGTCTATTGCTTAGTTTCTGGAGAATTTGTTAGTTCTTCAACAACAAATAACATACTGGAGAGTATGTAAATGTCCCCGTCGCATATATGAAACACATTTAGGTTCATGCACGTAGACTACTAAGATTACGGATTTAGACCAAACCAGCACAGGTCATTATCGCTGTCCCAAGTGTGTTTATGCTATAATATTCCCCCTTTCACCGGGAAATCACAGAAAATTATGCATGGTGGAAACCGTTCAGGCGGCTAGCTATCGAGACGTTTTGTAAGGTTTGATGTAATGTCTCCAGCTAATGTTTTGAATTAAGGCATTAAAGAATAATTTTTTCCATTTTGTAACCAACTAATTTTTGTCTTTTTTTAAGATTTTTTAAATAAGGGTACGACGGCATTTAAGAAATGTAAAAATGAAAGGGGGATGTAAATTCAAAAACTTTAACTATTGAGATCTTAATTTTGGTCACTCGACGAAGAGCTCCTTGACAACTAACTAGTTTTTACTTTAAGCATATAGGTTTACCCCAAAAAGAGAGAGAAGACGACCTAGAGATTTAGTGAATGAATTAAACTTCTTTTGATCTTTTACAAAGAAATGGGAGTATACCTGAGACCCTTACTTTTAAGAGGTTACCAAAACAAAAGCCTACCGAACTTGAAGCAGTTTTTGCATGATTTAGCATAATTCATTTTAACAGGGAAGAAATTTTATTCAAAGGGTAAATTCATAATGTGGAGAGAGAAGCTCTTAAGGGTTGGTCAGAAAATATATTCTAGTGATATAACTTTTTGTTCTTTTGAGGGAAGAAATGAGATAATGGTTCAATCCAAATGTTTATTAAAGGTCTATGTTTATAATATGGGATATGATCTGAGATTTAACACGTTATCGTCTATCCTCCATACTGATTGGTTATAAATTTGACATGCGAATCTGTGATAGGTCGTAAGCTTGATTAATACACGATGCACTTTTGTTTGCCTGAGTGGTTTAGTACTATATTTAGTCAAAAGTGGAAAGATAAAGGACCTTGAGACTGTGGGCTAGAGATAGCAACTTAGTATGTTCCCAACAAATGATGGGATGGCCAAAAAGAATTCCAAGGAAACAATGCTCTTGAGGCCGATCTTTTTGGGTCAGATTCAAAGAAACCATGTGTTTGTTGAAAAATCCTTTGATTAATTTTTCACATCTATCTAACCGGTACTTGTTGGGCATGCATTAAAATATATTTCAGGTGTCATAATTTTAAAAATTTAAGATTAATTAGGAAAAATACATAAATATAATGGAGGATATGTAAGATTAAATAAAAAATATATATAAATACAAGGAATGATAATGATTATTAGCATGTATATATATATATATATATGATAAGTTAGGTGAATTTTAGATATGTCAATGATTGCCTATTTGACACTCGTTAGAAAAACACTAAACCCTTATTGCTAAATTGCAGTAGAAGTTCTCCATTTTATTCACACATTCAATCCATGTATAGGAAGTTTTCAATTTCAAGCGAAAAGGCAAGTCATGAATTTCGAATCCTTCTGGATTTTTTTTTTTTTTTTGGGATTGTCAAGTCTATATTCAACACTAAGAGGTATTTGTTAATACAATTAAATTTCACTCAATCCGCCATGTGTGTGTGTATAGATTAACAATTACTATTCTAATTAATCTTACGTTCCAAAAATTTGAAATGTATCTTCATGAGTCCCAATAGATAAGTTAACCAAACTCTTAAAAAAACATTGATCATTGATTGTGTCCTCAACATTTTATAGAGCTATTAAATGTAGAGAGATTGCTGATGCATGTTATCGCTAGCGTGTACTACTATGAACAATGGGAAACGGCCGGCTACCTGTATTTGCTGGCCATCTCTCTCCTATATGTGGATGGTGCCTCACAAATTCTATTTCAATCAAGTTTGTCTTTGAGTGTAAATGAATTGGAATAGGATATAAATAAATTATAAGTAAAGTGTAAATAAATGATACTATGGTATAAAAAGAAATTAAATGACCCTTTTTCTTGAAATGGAGTAAAATGGAACTTGTGAGGCCACAAATTCCTCCTAGACATTGTCCATGAAGTGGTTCATTAAATGGAAATGAGATTTTAGATCAAGGGCTGGCAACTGCAGAGCCATGTTTGTGGTTAAAATTAGGAAACGCTAAATTAACTTGATCTGAATCATTCATTTCAAATTTTTGACTTCTCTTTTTGTTTTCATAATTCATGCCAAACTTTGTGCCACATTACCTCAGCTCAATTTAGGCCTTTAATTGTTCTGTAGAATTGCTCTGATAATTGCACAAAAGCTGCTCCCTGAATGTTCAGTAACTTTTAAGATCGTAATGGAAGAAATATCCGATTTGAAAAGATTGGTGGCTACCTCGGCCTATAACTTTTAAGATTATATCCTGTTCAAATAGACTGCTTGAAAATACCACACAACAGTAGATTTGCTGATTGGGAGCAATAGAGAAACTTGGAAGCACGATCTTTTCCAAGAGTTGCTTTGGCCAAATGACATTGACTTGATCAAGAGTATTCCCATTGGCGATACTCATAATCAAGATAAACACGTATGGGGCCAATGAGATTGACTTGATTAAGAGTATCCCATTGGCGATAACCATAATCAAGATAAACTCAATAGGGCATTTTATAAAAAAATGTTGGAAGTGCTTATCATTTAATCAAGCAACATTCCAAGCAATGGGAAAGCAAACGAGAGCGTTCAATAAAGATTGTCAACAAATGCAAGTATTTTGTACATTACACTTAATTACTCCAACAAATTGATTCCGGGGCAAGGCTTGGATTTTACACTTCTTCCTTTTTGTCCAAAATATAGGTCTTTACAGGCCCAATTGATGTATATAAGTTGTAGTTCGATCTTGGCCGTTAATTGAACTTTGTAATTGCAGTTTGTAGTTGCATCATGCATGTGCCTACAACGACAAGTGCCAAAATCCACCAAATACTAAATCGACAAATTTTCACTAGGATGGCTTGAAGAATTTCGTTATCAAAGCACATCCGCAGAGGACAAATTTTCAAGAATTTCACTATCAAAACGCATCCGCAGAAGATAAAATTCTTGAACTTAAGAGGAAGAGACCAGTGGCTATAAATTGTTTTGAAATGAGCTAATAGACTAAATAGGTTTATTACATTCATGCACTTTTGACTCCCTATTGCTTAGTCAAATTTGAGGTTCTATTAAATGACTGGCCTGTTAAGATGGGAAAATTTTTTTAAAAAGATGAAATTTCCTCATCAACATAACAAGGGAACTAATGACCCGAACTTATTTGTTTAGCTTAGTCTTTTTCTTTTACAAATTTGATTACACCTTTTTAACTTATTTCTTTCCCCCAACCCCTCGGTTTGGTTGGCAGGGAATCTCAACACGGCTGATTTCCAAATTTGATATTTCGCATAAAAAAATTATAGATTTCTATTTTTACTTCAATTTCGGGTATCATAGAAAGTATAATTATTTCTCAACAGCTTGGGAAAGTAATGGTAGAATCCTAGGATTTCACACACTGAAATGCCTGAGACTCCTACCAAAACTATAACCTTCCCCAAAAACCTCTCCTCATTCATCATCTATTCTCATTAATTTTATGTATAACCATTTTATGCCTCATAGTCATGTACGATTTTTCCTATCTCTTTCTTTATTGAAGTAGCACCAAACTGGTATAGAAATGAACAGCCAGGGATAGAGAGGAGAGCAAAGACATTTCTTTTTTCGTTTTAAATTTAAAAAACTACTTCCTTATTTACATTTTTGTAAAAAAGAAAGAGAAAAGAGAAATGCATATTAGAAAATTTTTTCTATATACATCTGTATGTGAGAATGTTATGAAAGTTGAAGTGCACCAAAGTTACGTATTATTATTCAGGGTATTACATTGAAAGCAGTAGAATGGGCATCGATATGATTTCCAGCTAGGTTCTATCTTGCATTATATATTAATAATTATATCGATGTACAAAAACTCCTACTAAGTGACAAAACAAACACACGGGTAATTAACAAGTAAACCCTTACACATACATTACAAGCGCCACCGGCTGTCTCCCATTAAAAGGTCAATTTTACCATGATTATAACTGTAGGTCAACGGTTGTCTTGTGAAGACGAGTTTTATGTGTTAATTTATATATATATGAGATTAATTTTAAAACATATTTAAATACAAAAGTGCAATAATAATGATTATATTCCCTCCATCCCAAAATGTGTCGCATTTTAGGATTTTAATTTTTAAATTATAGTGAATTGATAATGAGTGGATCTGTTTCTAAAATTACTCTCAAAAATTTAAATTTTAAATTTGAATTTAGTATCAAATATAAATAAAAGTGGGGATAATATGGAAAAAAGAGATTAAAAGTAACTTTGATTTCAATAAGATGACAAACATTTTGAAACATCCCAAAATAGAAAGTATAACACTTTTAATGGAGTGGAATGAGTATATATTTACAAGTGAGTATTGAAGACTCATTGAAAAAATCTTTAATGATATATAGCCCTAAACTCCTTTCTATGAAGAGATGCTATATCCACAAGTGTATTGCAATTTGAGCATCCTTTGGGAGTGTGTTTGGATAGTAGATTATTTGAGATAGTTTTTAAAAAAAATTATTGTAACACTTTTTTGATGTGATTTATGTGAGATGAAAAGATTGTTAGAAAATGTGTTGGTGATGTAAGTAGAAAATTTTTGTCAAATAAACTCCTATAGTTTATGATTGGTACAACATGCTTGTGTTGAGATAATTAATGTCATTGCTCGTTTTTATTTCTTTTAAGTAATTGATTTTATTGATCCAATGCTAAATTTGTTAGGGCAGCTAATTAATTAATCATCAGTCTCTTAACATCCTTAGGCTCTTTTTTTTTTTTTTTAATCCTTAGTTTGCCTAATCAGTAGTGATTAGCTAGCTGTAGCTCACAATGGGTTGCACGTGGGCAGGTTGAAAATTTTTACATAGCAATCTAGATTAAAAGGCTATTATGTAGCTAGAGCTAATCAATTAGAAGTTTTCATTGTCAATAAGAATTTCAAGATTTCCCTAGGCAGAGGTAGAGGTGTTTTTGTTTTCATTGAATTAGACACTAAAACGATGGGACAAAAACAAAATTGGCCGATATCCTTGGCCTAGAGGCAATTGACCAAATTTCAAGATGGTACAAATTAAAATTATTTCAATGATAATCTGTGGTATCAATTCGGTCGGCCTATTGCTTGTTTATCATGTCACCACTCCATCTCACCCACTACGCGGAATGGATTTTCCATCTGCTTGACCAATATTATCGCCAGTTTTTCCCAATAAAAAAAGGTTACGTTAACTAAACGATATTATCAATTTCCTACTGATGGACTCTCGGACAAGCCTTATTTTTTTCCTTATTTTTTTCAAAGGAAAAAAATAATTGAATGGAAGTTAAGAAATATTCCAGATTGGTTCTTCTTTTTTTAATTTTTTTTAATTTTTTTAATTTTCAACTGGATGCTAGTAGTCCAAAATGCAAGACCGGTCTTTCATATTTATGTTAGTAGGTATAAGGAATGTCTAAGAAACTTTTAAAAACAATGTCTAAGAAACTTTTTCACGTTAAACATTTCATAGACTATAATAGTTATCCTTGTTTTTATGGCTCTTGTTGCGTCTGAAAAGTATTAGTCAACCGACGTCTGTTCATTAAGACACATTTTAACCCAATAGCCAAGAAGTCTTGATACTTCTTTTTTCTCTTTCTTCTTCTGTTTTTGGTCAGAATTTCAAGAGTGTTCATACTCAAATGTAAAAATCTCATTCATCGTGTTGAAAACTTAAATTGACTTGAACATGTCTACCTTTAAAAGAACGGCAATTAGATAAACCGGCCTAATGAAAACCAGACTAAACACTACTTCTAGCCTTAACTACTCCAACCATGTTGGAAACACATTATATAAGGACACAGCCTAAGGATTCAAAGGGTATGTGAAAAGGTAAGGGAAATATTAAATTCCATGAATTCGAGATCATATACAATCACATTATTAAATTCGTAAGTCTCTGGAATTCACTTATTCGTCACAACAATTTATTGTATGCAAATGCATATGAATATCAATGGACTAAGCACCTCTCATGTTTAGCGTTGACCAACGTCAAGTCGAACTCAAGTTTGAACAGATATACATATATATGTGATGCTCAAGAACTCGTTAAGTTTGATCTATTGTATCTCTTATTTATAAGACTAAAAAAAATCATTTTTATTATTTTGAAATACTGTCAAGCTCGAACTCTTGTATTTTAGCTAAACTTGATCCAAGCAGTCTTATTTGAATATTAACTTGTAAACCTTACTATTGCTTGTCAGCAAGCAACTCATTAATCAATGCTAATTCCATTTAGATCTTCACTGGAATAGCTGATGTCATATACTAGTCATGAATCTTGTCCCAAAATTATGTATGTGATTATAGATTAACAGCTAATATATTCTTGGAAGCTAGCCTAGAAATTAATTGTTTTTGAGATCCTAATGGGACAACTATCTAATTTTGTCTCCTAGGTATCCATTCTTGTCTTCCTGAAGAATAAATCATTTTTATGTCCCCTAAACCACAATTAACTAGTACATACATAGAGTCAAATGGCTAGGGTGCCAGTTAAGTCTTCTACTATATTTTATCTTACATTAATTCGAGTGTTACCATTTTCCAATGAGAGAAATGGACGTTCAGCTACATAATAAAATTAAAATAGCAGAGTGGTTGATTCCTACATGTCCTGCTATAGGCTTCTAGGGTTTAGCCATGTGGCATCTATTAATTGATTTGTTTAGTTTTTTTTTTAAACGTATTAATTGGTTAATCATTGTCCTTATCATATCTACTTAACTTCATCCCTTCCTCGTTTACTTCTGCCAAGAAAATGGAGATGCATCACTATTATGTAAAATATCGCATTGTTTTGTGTCAGGTACAATAGTGATTGAAATTTATAATCTAGCTATATCCAAGGTTGTGATACATAGAAAAATAATTGTAGAGCCCCAGTTAGGAAAACAAATTTTTAACCTCCAAGGCAGTGAACTGGAAGAGAATCAAGCTAAAACATCACCTTCATGGTCCAAGGACCATGCCATGAAAAGAACAAGGTTTAAAATATAACAGTCACGAGGCCTCATTAGTTATATGGCTTGACCATTATAAGAACCTTTTACGTTGTTCTTTTTAACTTTACAATTTTTCTTGCCTGTAAATTGCCTGAAAAAGCCATTAAAGTAATATGAAAGTTCTTTTCTAGGCCCTCAACTTTTCATTTCTTCATTGAATCCTCAAATATTCAGCATCCATTCAATTTAGCACTTGAAAGATTTTTGGAAAATCATATAGATCTTTTAAATATTAAAGGTTAATTACAAAATGCACTTGTAATCATATCATTCCGCCTCATAGATGTCAAATGTGATATGATATTTAATCCAATTGGACAATAAGGGGGTACCAAGTGAGAAATATGTAGTTTTCAATTGAGTGTTTTGTAATTACAAAAAAAAAAAATGTAGTTGCTTTATGGCTAATGATGTCTATAGGGTACCAAATTCACCTTATAGTAAATTGTTCTTTTGGACAGACACAATGTCCATATTATACAACAAAAGCTGTATAAAAGTTGTTCATGTGGATACAACAGTGTTTATACAGCTGTAAATTATGGTCTATAAAAATTGAACTGAAGGACGGATGGATTCATTACCTAAATTTTTTACTAGTCGTTGATGGTGTTTGAACCAAAATTATTGTCCATATAAAGCCCTCTTAGCTTTAACGGAACTTATAGGAAATGGTTTATTTTCTCCTTCTATTGTGTTTCTAGATTATAATGTTCTCGATTAGGATATTCCAGAAGTTTAATATTCTTTATAAAAACTGGGACAAAAATATGAAGGATCTATCTAAAAAATATCCATTAATCACTTGTTAAGATGTACTTCAGGTGCTAAAGAAAAATAAAGTTAATTAAGGAAAGTGTATTAATGCAGGATAAGGTAATAAATATTAAGTTGGGCATAATTTAGATATATTAACAAGCGCTCAATTGACATCTATAGAAAAACCCAAATATGAATGTCAATTTTCTTTTATTAATATGACTTTTTAACCAATTGAGGCCTGAATAGAACTTTTCTGGAAATGTTTTAATGTTTTTTAATAGGTATCCAATGGACACCCGTTAATACATTTAAATTCTATCAAACCTGCCATGTATACATACACACCAACAATTATTACCCCTCTTTGCATTTATATTTTCCCTGATTAATTTTATCATATTAAAAATTTAACACCTGAAATATATCTTAACAAACTCGATGTTGAATAATGCTCAGGATACTTTTTCTTTGATTCTGCTGTCTACTCTATTTTCCTATTACACATTAGTGTTTAGGTAAGGCACCAACGAATTACGTATGGCTTAACTACTTACAAAGCAAAGAAAGAGGAGACACTGCCCGAAAAGGTATTCGATCGGCTAACCCTTGAATAGGTCATCAAACATTTTTTGGTCATAAGGCTGACGAAGTTAGCATGGTTTCTCAGCCTCTAGAGCAAATATGCAGGTTGCCTTACTTTTATGATTTGTATTTGATATTAATGGGCAAACTTCTTTTTCTATTTTGTAGGGCTTGGAGGGCTTGAACTATACGAGGATATATTTTGCAATCTTGATTTTTTCTTACCAATTTAGAACTTCTTTTTTCTTTTCAAAGATTTTTCCAATAGGGGAGAGTATGGAATTTAAAAAATAGAAAAAGAGAAGGAAAATTTGAGCTCGAGACCTTTAGATCTTAGAGTATCAAGTTTAGCTGCCAGCCTGCTGGACAAATCAATTTAGAACTTATAATCTTAAGACTATGCTAGTTTAGAGAACTAATGATTTTAACTTTGTATCAATGTACAGTGTCCAACACTTAGCATAAATAAGCCAAAACGCATGGTACAAAAGATAAACATATCATAAATAGAATATGCATGATTATAAACTCCTAAATGCCATATTCAAAAAAAAAAAAAAAAAAAAAAGAATAAAAAAACGAAAGTACTCTGTTAATGTTTAGGGCAATTTAAATGAAAAATATGAAAAGGTGAAATAAGTGACATATCAATGGAATGAAGATCAACAGTTCAAGTTTAGCGTTATGGAAGAATTTAATAACCCTTCACGTGAAAAATAACAATAGTGACATATTATGGTTCTTTGTCTATAAAAGATCAAGTCCTATCCGTATAATCAAATCAAGGCTGAATGCTTTTTGCTTTTGGTAGAGTTTTTCTATTTGGCTAAAGCCTTGCCTAAAGCTTGAAAAGAATAACCAAGTTTCATCTCTGAGATTACAGAAAATGGCACTAGAAACTGTAGTCTATCAACAAGATATGCTTGGATACAATATCAAGGATTTGTGCAACTATTTTGGCGGTGGCAATATTTGGGGCTGTGATTTTGATTTATCAGAGACATTTGAGAGCAGTTCTTTTGACTTTCTCCAAGAAAATACTGATGAAAAGTCTCCACGTTCTCTGACTGCTCCACCATCCGAGCAATGGGCTCCAAATGCAGCATCCGAGCTGGAAACTTGTATTCCCAACATCCCTGATGACCAGAACCAGCAGCTCGACTCCTCCAGCACCATATCAAGCTCTAGATCAAGAAGACGGCGGTCAAGGCCTAAAAAGAACCAGGCAGAGATTGAAAACCAAAGAATGGCTCACATTGCAGTTGAAAGAAATCGCAGGAAACAAATGAATGAGTATCTTTCCGTGCTCCGCGGACTAATGCCTGAGGCCTATGTTCAAAAGGTCTGTTCTAATTTGCATTCAGTTCATGTTTATAAAAATTAATTTTCTCAATGAAATGATTGTCTGACAAAGTAAGGTTTTGTCATTGTTGTAATGACTAGGGTGATCAAGCATCAATAGTTGGCGGGGCAATTAATTATGTAAAAGAGCTTGAGCAACAGTTGCAATTTCTTGATGGTCAAAGTCATATGAATCGGAGCTATGAGGATGGATCATCATCATCTTCTCCATTCTCTGAGTTCTTCACATATCCACAGTACTCAGCTACTATGACTAGCTCTGGAAATGCCTTTGCCATAACTAATCTGATGAACGATCCTTCTTCAACTCAAGGAAACCGTTTAGCAGCGGCTGATATTGAAGTCACAATGGTGGAAAACCATGCCTACCTCAAAGTAAGATCAAGAAAGAGGCCAAAACTACTGATGAAAATTGTTTCTGGTCTACAAAGCCTAAGACTTACCATCCTCCATCTCAATGTTACAACTGCTGATCAAATTGTCCTTTATTCTATCAGTCTGAAGGTCAGTATAAATTTACATAAACCTATGAGTCTAAAGCTGCAAATCACACGTCAGTTAGCTGAAGATCCGGTTTCTGATAGCTTCATTTAAGCATTGTTCGGACAATTGTTTACGTCCAAAATTCTTGTCTAAGTCCAACAGTTGTTGAGTTAATTCTTCATAATTAGAATGGATTAATAAGTCCACTTGGCATTTGGATTGCAGGCAGAAGATGACTGCAGACTGACTACTGTGGATGAAATTGCAGCAGCCGTGAACAAGATGTTGAGAAGAATCCAGGAAGAGGCTGCTGCCTTTTCCGGATAACTGTAGCTTGGATTCATTGTAATCGAACTTCGGTTATTCTGATGAAAGGAAAATATATTTTACATTTTCTTTTCTTCTAACAGTAATTTATTTGGATTCATTAACCTTTTTCCTGAGGTTGAGTTTGTTATTAGTATTATCACTACCTTTTGCAATGAACCAATGGCTTTTCTCCTTAACCATTTTTTTTTTTTTTTTATCCGGCCTAAGAGCATCACCAATAGTCTGAAAAGTGTCTGCAAAATGGAGGTAGTTTCCTCCAAGTTTTGCAGATTTCTTCCCAAATAAGGACACTATCTAAACCAATTGATTAACCAGCTTAAAATCCGTTGCAAGTTTTGATTGATCTTTTATCTTTTTTTCCCGCAGTAGCCAATCACTTTCCAAGATGAGTTGTCTTAGACCAAGCAAATTACTTTTTAGCCATTACTCACGACAAGAAGTTATCACGTTCTTGTAAAAGCGTCGTGACTGAAATGTAAAACCCAAAATTCTATTATGGATCTTTATTTTTTTTTTTCACTTTTTTGGTTATCGATCACTCAATCAAGAAAAGTTCAGAAGCTTGGAGGACTGGAGTTATCATACATGCCCATGCAATCTATGGCTTGCTCTAGTGAGGATATTAAACAATAATTTCACTATTAACCAAAGCTAGGTTTCTATTACTATGGAGAAGTTAATCACAACAAATTTTCTTTCCACTCTCTGTCCTATTTTTTATTTCATCTTTTATTATATTGTCATTTTTCCTTCATAAATATCCTCTTTACTTCTTTTTTGTTTCTTTAAGTTCCAAATTTTACTATCAAGGCAAAACACAAGATTCAACTAACTAAAGATACGCAATATGATTTAAAAATGAATTTTATGAATTTTCTATTGTATTTTTCTTTTTTTATTATATATATGTATTAGCCTGTTGAATTTAACTTTTAATTCTGTTAGTGGCTATTAGAACTTAAATAAATGAAGAAAAATCAAAATACAATATTTGTGAATGGAAAAAAATAATAATATAATAAAAAGCGAGAGAGTGAGTGAAATAAGAAATGGGACAAAAGATTGATTGCATTAATTATTTAGTAAATGGAATAAAATATTAGGGGAGCATCCACTCTATACTTTTTACAAGCCCATGAATCTTTTGAACACTAAAGAAGATAACCCTCTAATTAATCCCACATGAGAAACTTCATTCAAACTATGATATCATGATCCTCTTTATGATTTGTTTTATGTACTACCCAAAATGGAAGAGCTATTCTTTTTTTTCAACAAAAATCCAAATGAGGGTCACATAAAGAAGACATCATGTCCCATATAAACATAAGACATCGGCGCTCTGATCCCTAAGCAAAAGTAAATTTGGGTTGGTGGAGTTCAAGTGCCTTTAGGAGATCAATAGAGTAAAGCAACAATAAAGTGTATACTGGAAAAGAGCTGATGAGACGTCCCACAGTAGCCAATGTTTCGAATGTCATAGAAACATAGATGTTTAAAAAAAATTTTATTACTTGATTATCATCTGATTCTTTTTGGCCAGTCACTGAGCCTAAGATCTTAATTTAATGGAACATTTAACAGTAGAGGCCACTACTACCAGAATGATTGCTGGGTAAATTAAACTTCCATGGACCAGCTTTCTCAAATTCATGCAGTAGACAATCGTGAACTGAAAAGAAAAGTGGAAGTTGCATAGCTAATTACCCCTGAAGTTTCTGATGCTTGCAAGAGTCACCATATATATCTAGTTGTTAAAGGTACTTAAATTACATGGATGAACCCTTTTATCTTCATAAATTTTGTTTACTAAATTGCCCCAATTTTTTACTACGAAAATATATAACTTTTTTTTTTTTTGTAGAACTCCACAAAATTATAGGATTAAGAAGGTAAATGTAAACATTTAGATGCTGCATATATATAAGTATGTGTATGTATGTCAAGATATACATGTGAAAAGACTATTTGTATACGTATAAAAATGTGTGGAGAAGAATACTAAAATCAACGGCTATATATTATTAAATCATTTAAACAAAAATCTCTATACTTCATTCTTCTCAAGTGATTATAATAACGAAATACTCTCTAGGTTATTCATAAGACTTGATGAGTAAGAAGCAACTAGCAGAATAGTTTGCTTAATTGATTATCCAAACTACCAAACACAAAATTCCCAAAAACTTGAGTTTGTGTAAAAGTGCTAAAAAGATAACATAGAAACTTTAAGAGTTATTAGGCTTCATTTAATATGCTAGCAACTTTAAACACTTTGGAGATTATAAAAAGGGCAAAAACATTGTCATTTTTTTTCGCTTCCAAAGCTTCTAAAGCTGTTTTTTAACACATTTTGCTAAAGGGAACTAATCTGAAATTTCACCTGTTTAAAATCAGGGGGGGGGGCATTTTGGTCATATGATGAATCTTAGTAATAAAGGGGGCAAAGTGAGAAAAAGCTAATGGGAGGATGTAAAATGAAAAATCTTATACCTAGGGAGGAGCTTTCGTAATAACCATATTTTTGCTTGCTATGACATAATGGAAAAAAACCAAGTTTGTAAAGTGGTCTAATAATGGTGCTAATGCTGTGATGACGGTTCCTTGAAAAGGAATTACAGTTAATTCTGTTTTGCATTCTTGATTGTACTTAAAATTCTCATTTTGGTCCAACATATAAAACTTGTTCCTCTTAAGTAAAATTGTAAGATAGATTTTATACTTAACTAAGGATGTGTTTGACAAAATTGAAGTCTAAAACTAAAATCTGAAATTTGAAATCTAAAATCTAAATTTATTAAGTAATTAATTGTTAAGTATTAAATCTAATACATTTGAATATGTATCATATTAAATGATAAATGAATAGTTTATCACTTATTTTTAGAAGCAAGTTTTGTTTAAAAGATTCAGTGCCAATTAATTAATTCAAATGTTCTATTTTTGGTTATCAAACACGTCTGAATCTGTTAAAATTTAAATCCATTAAGTTTAAACGCATAATTGAATTATCAAACGGGGTTTCAAACCAATTTTATATTTTATAAATTAATGTTAAACAGATTTTATACTTTAAAAGCTAAAGTGAGATAGATTTTATACTTTAGAAACTAAAGTGTTTCATCAATCCATTTTGAAGTTCAGATAATGGTCCAAAATGGAAATACCCAAGACATTACAATGACTTTAGAAGGAGAGGAACCAATTGCTCCCAGCAATGCGAGCACAAAAATTGAGGATCGTTGGATAGATATAAGGGAAGCCATCATGGCAATAGGATCGTTAATTTATTTGAAAAAGCAAGTGATTAGTGCGTTTGTCAATTGGTCAAAAGGATAGTTAATTGTATTACAATAATTGGGAAAAATATGATACCCACATAACTAATAATTTTATTTTATGAAAACGTTAAAGAAAGATGAATCAAACTTCTAGAGGCTAATTGTCAAAGTGTAACTTTGTTCAATGCTTATTAATGTATTACTTGTTTATTGATAACACAGTTTTTTTGGAAGTATTAGTAAACAAAAGTCCATAGTTAATATATTAATTGTTTTTAAAATGATTGACAGTCCACTTGTTTCCTTAATAATTCGAGCCTATAACTTGTCAATGATAAGTGAAGCGTTTTTGTAACTAATCTGTTACACTATCTTATCATATTTTAGTAGTTTATGCATTTTATTTTTGGTTGACCCAAACGTCGCTCGTGGGTTGCACTATAATTCTTTGGAGTTTAACCAAAAGCTCAAGACCTGAAACTCTAAAAAAGTTTGTTGCACAAGAAAGGAGGGAAAAGGTCATACCATCAAAGGAAGAAGATTGATTATAACCGAACAAATAGCAACTGTTCCACATGAAAAAGCACCTGAATATCAAGTTCCTTCTTGAGTACAATGGCCACCTCCATACAAAAAGTTGAGTGAGACTCCATATTATCATTCCAAATTGGAATTTTATCACCATTGCCTTTTTTTTCTCTGTTTCTGATGTAAAACTACTTTTTTGACTCCTTTTAGAACTCTAGACTGTGTTTCATTTTTCCCCCCCTCTAACTTCTCCTTAGCACCAGACCAGCACTTAAAAGCAAAATATAGTGCTTAAAT
The DNA here is from genome assembly GCA_013103745.1 of Gardenia jasminoides. Taxonomy (NCBI): domain Eukaryota; kingdom Viridiplantae; phylum Streptophyta; class Magnoliopsida; order Gentianales; family Rubiaceae; genus Gardenia; species Gardenia jasminoides. The sequence goes on along the minus strand of CM023096.1, from coordinate 3,226,520 downwards.
ATTATATATATTTTTTATATTCTGTGCTCTTATGAAATATTAGGGGTGAGCTAATTTTAAATTTTAAACCTTATCATCTACTTGTGAGATGAGGAAACTTTAGTAAAGAAATTAGAAAAATTGTTTTAGGTAAAATGCCTTTCCTAAAGCATAATAATACCTAGAGTCAAATACAAGTTAGCAAGTACATTTTCAACTTTTCAAGGGGTTAGTTGCTATGCGGGATCATAGAGTTATTAGATAAATGATTAAAATATAAGACAACGTTGAAAATGTATAGAGTTACCAAAATCAACCTCTTGACTGAAAAGCATCAACATTATTTTATATATTTATTTATTTATTTTAACATTGCTGATCAGAAAACAAGATAAAAAAAAATAGATAGGAAAAAAATTGTGCAAAATGGAATTGGGCCAAATTTCTCATTACCCGATGTCCATCAGCCTCTAGTCCACCTGCCTGGATTGGTCCAAGGGATTGAAAATAAATAATTGAGCCCAAATATGAAAGGAATTTGAAAGTCCAAGCTGGAACTCATATCCCAATACTTGAAAATTGCATAAGAGCCTGGTTCTATATCTCAGATCCAGAGCCCATGAGGCAAGTCTCCACTCCACGAATCTTGGTTATATGTCCAAGGAGCCACATTTAATCTTAAGGAGCAATTTTGCGTCAACGTCAATAAAACAGCTACAAAGATCTCATTTGTTTTGTACTGGTCTTTCCGAATTGAACACCTAGTCTGAAAGAGCGATCTCTTTTTCAAGTGGGCTTCGACATCTTTCCACATTCCACACTCAAAGGCCTCTCCAAAAGAGAACAAGAACTGAAAGGTCCAAAATTTTTTCATATTCCATTTAATTTATAAGGATAAATCTCTTGTACATCGACAGTGAATACACTAATGGTTCTTGATGGATGTGATATGTAAAATATTGTGTTCAAATTCACATTGAAATAAAGTAACATAATCTAGACCTGTCAGTATATGCGCTAACACTTAATTAGTCCTATCTTCTAGTTGTCTCTCTTCAGAATTTTCCTTGTGTCATAAAACGACAAATTGTAAAATGCTCAAACGAGAAAAAGAGATAGGATGCTTGCTTGAAGATCAACAGCCATCTACTAATACACCAATGTCTCTTGAATTGAATAATTCTTTTGATAATTGTCTAGGACCACATCTATGCTTTCTCCCCATTGCAGGCTGAAGCTATGGCGTGTCTTCATTCTGTGGTTATTAAAACGGACTCCCTGTTAATGCTCCAGTACTTTAGGGTTATCCAAAAGCCTTCTTCTGAGGTGAGGTCCATTCTAGAGGATATCTTAACTATTAGCAGTGCCTTTAATTTTATTCGTCTAGTCATAGATCCGTAGTGTCTCAAGTTCGTAAGTTGGCTAATGGAACGAGAACGACTATTTTGATTAATTAATGAAGTTATCTTTATTTCTTTTTAAAAAAAAGGGAATACGACTATGAAAAGTATAAATCTAAGTTGGTGAAAGTGAAAAATGTGGGTCTAAGAATTTACTTCACATTCTCTCTTTCCTGGCAAAATTAATGAGCCATCAAGTTTACGAAAATGTCAAAGCCACCCCTCCTTTGTAGGATGTACTCTTTTAGGTGGCGGCTAGTGCAGAAAAGAACTGGCTAATTTCATGACTTTAATATCTTACAAGTTATCATAGCGGAACGTATGCGAAACTGGAATACTATAAAATAAAAATGGTCTATCAGCCAGTTTAGTAAACATATGTGAAATAAGACTCCCTCCCTCTCACTTTTTATAATCCACTTTCAAATTGAGAAATATAGTTAAATTTTAACTTATCTAAAATACCCTTATTTAATGTATTTTATAATCAGTGAGTATAGCATATCTTATTCAATAATTGCTTTAATTCATACTTTAAATGATGCAACTTTCCATCAGTATTGTTGTCGTAATTAATGAAAAAAATATAATAATTAGTCATACTCCTAATAGTAATATAAAAGCATTTTAGAAAAATAATAAGTTACATTTAATTTTCCAACAAAGTTAAATAACTTCACTTAAACTGTATGAAAATAAAAAGAAAGAAAAACTAAAACTATGAAAATGGGATGGAGGGAGTAGATAAAGTGGAATCTAGAAGAAATTTAAGGGTAGAGGGATTTAGACACATATAATCCACTTTAAAAAAAAAAAGATCTAGTATTATGGAATGGCGCACACGTGGGAAGTTCCACTGTTCCTAATCATGACATCAATAGGAGTGTGAAGAACTTATATAGCCAAACCAACAATTTATCAAATCTGTATTATTATATAAGATGATTTTTGTACTTAAATATCCAAAATTCCAACCAATACAAGAAAAAATTTTAAGGCACAGAATGGTAAACCAGCCACCCGTGCAGTGCCACTCAATTTGATATTTTGCAGTGAGTTCCGTGCCATTCGTTTTCAGTCTTCTTCATTGATGAGGAACGCGTCCAGAATAAGTCAAACTGTCAAAGCTACAAAATGGTCCCTTTTTCACATCCATGTTATCACCTAACCGTGGAATTTCATAATGCATATACACTATGATTAATTTAAATAAATATTAATCGCACTCTACTATTGATTAATAGCACTCACACGATTTGTTTTATTGTATAGTCTAATAAGTAAAAATTATTTAATAAAAAGTGATAGTAAAAATGTCATTAACAAAAACTGAATTTGTTTTTTGTTAATATATAAAATTCATTAAAGACGCATATATTATTCTCCATTCTTGTGGTCTTCGAACTTTTGCTTATCACTCAATGAGCATAGATACTGAAAACGGTGAACCCCATGCTCGACCAAGCTGAGGCATCATGCATAAGGCATTGTAATCCTTTTTTTTTTTTTAATACAAATTCTAGTAAAACATTGTCCAATATGGGGGCAAGGGGTAGGAGAACGGACCTATCTAATCGAATGAAAAGTATGAAAGAAGTTAAATAATCTTCAGCCAATCTCCAGAATATTTTAGAGAGGAAACATAGTTAGAAGAGTTTGATTTCCAAACTTGCATCCAGTGAAAAACTTAAATTCCTCCTCGTGACCATTGGATGTAACCCTCTTTTGTTGAATGCAAGAAATGATTGTCAATGGGGTTGGTTCATCTGATAAGACTGATATTAAATAAACTATTATTTAAAGGAAGTTTGGGTTCCAATCTCACTGTTCTCTCATTGATTAATAATTTGTAAAATCATTAGAAGCAGCTTGAAAATGTGTCTTTCCTATTGGTTAACACTTAAAATTGTATTTTGGCCTGATTTCACAATAGGATGACCTAAATTTTTTTTATGCAAAAAAAAAAAATAAAAATTAAGAGTTGCCATTTGGTCTGAACGTGATTAGATTCCAAGGCTCAAGTCTTTTGCTTCTGAGCTAGTTGCGTTGAATATATTCCATATTTCCATGGATATGGTTTGCCACAAAAATCAAACTTTTTCTAGAAGATGTGGCAAGAATAATTGCACCGTATCTAGATACAATCTGCCAAACGGCAAAGTCAAAAGGGCTCACGATTGGAATATCGACTTAATTTGAAATTAACCAGGCAGAAGTGTTTGAGTTGTCAATTACCTCTATTTCCCATAGTTCATAATTTGCCCGTTAGCTGAAACAAACAAATTTTTTTAATCACGAATTTATGCTACCGGAATCATTCAAATAGCCGAGACGGTGATGATTTTTTTTTTTTTTGGTCACAACTAAACCAATAAAAAAAATCATGTAGGCTGCACTGTATTTTTTTAACTCGATCATCGTTTAGCGTATACACCTAAAGCTTTCTGATTTTCTCTCTCAGAGACTTGTGGAAAATTCATTTTTTTGAGTTGATAGGAAAAGCTTGAAACAAATAATAATAATAATAATAATAATAATAAATATTTTCTAATAAAAATTGGATCAATACCAGTAGCTAAAGAATATTAACAAGGCATGTGAATATTTAAGCTACATATTGTCTAGAAGTTAAGATTGAGATTTCAGAATTTCTAACTTTTGTATTCAAATTTTCCTACTCCCTCCTTCCTTCTTAAACTCCAATCTTCCTTGGCCCTTTTAGAAAAAAAAATTTCAAAAAAAATTGCATATTTTGGTTTTATTACCTTGTCTCTTCCTTATGAGTTTTTTTTTTTTTTTAATTTGTTCATTTAGTTTTCCCTCAAATCTAATATGCTAAATAAGCTATGATATGGAGTAGTCAACACTAGTCTTACTTTAAATATTCTCATTCAATAAGCCCTAAACAAGTCAAAATCCACTCAAGATTTTTTCCCTTCCAATCTATAGTAGAAAACTTTGACAGATACAAATTGAACTTTCTGTTCTTGCCGGTCAATCTAAGGAAATGAGTCCTCCAATAGAATCTTGGTCATCCATTCAAGGTGCCATTAACCTTTCATTGCCATTCCTTTCCAGTTTCTACCCTATTAAACGGTCTGCAGGATAAGACCGGTCTCTAGTAAACTTCGTCACGCTCTCTCTTGGCCACAAGTAACTGGAATGATGCATTTGTTGTATGTAATAACGTATTTTACATTCAAGAAATTAATTAGGAAAGTTTCAAAAGCTTGGAGATTTTCTATTGTGTCCAACCATAGGTTACTCTTTCACAATCACTTAAAGTATTTTACTATTTTGTCGATATATTTGGTTCATTTCTAATTTGTGTCAAACGTAATAAGCAACATCCTCAGTGTTTTAGGCAAATGAAACACTATTAAAAATTAACTTAATTCTAACAAACCATCCATCTTCGTTGAGTTCAAATATATAAATTGACCAAGACACCTTAGTGGCCGACAAGGCCTTGATCTAGTAACTAAAGTTGAGATCTCAAGATATAGAAGTTTTGAGTTTAAAGCTCTTTTCGCCTTTCCCACTTCTTAAATTCCACTTTTTTCCTACTAAAAAGCATTTACCCAAAAAAAAAAAAGTTTTATGTATGTTTTGAGTTTTTTTTTTTTCATGTAACTTCTTATGAATCTTTTCTTCTTTTTCCATTTATCTTTTTAGTATCTAGGATATTTTGATTTAGTAGTTAAAGTTAAATTTTGAGATATGGAGGTTTCAAATTTAACATTCTCATTTCTTATATCCCACTTTTCTCATACTAGAATTTTTTTTAAAAAAAAATTTCTTTTTATTTTTTTAATGTAAGTGAAGGGTCTCAAATCCGAGATCTTTCAATCACACTCTGCACCCTTGTACCATGGACCAACCCATCTCCCTTCCTTTTTTGATTATAACATATGGAGTCAACACCATGAATCGTGTTTAATGTACCAAATTCTTCAGATGAGATTGGAATGCACTAGAAGTGTAGGAAAAATTTTATAACCCTTTTTAAGTATCATTCTCTCAATTTATCTTAACTTTGATATCCTAAGGAGCCGTAGAATCTTCCGAAGTCAAGAATGTTAGGGGCCTAATGTTCTGGGCTATATCAAAAATTGTCATTAATTAGTTTGAAAATCGACCTATTGAAGCCGCCAAATATGCTAAGGACCACGACCGGGAATTTTATTGGAATTGGAATGAGTAGGAAGAATGGTAGTGACGCAAGCCATGACGTCAACATATTACCGGGAAGAACCTTTCTACACCCTACTTGACATCATTTTGTTACCCTATTAGGATAGGTCCAATGAAGTTTCCTCATATTTATCACAATGAACAATGAGAAATCTATTGCAATATATTTGTGCTACTAATATAAAGATTTCGTCTAAATTAGATAGTTGAAAAGGTGTGAAAAATAAGAATGATCTCCCCATCGACCTTCTTTTTTAATTTTTGCTTTTACTATCTTGTATGTCATAAATTTTCAGTAATTGGCTATTGTATAAACCGGTGGACTAAATTTATGAGCATAGTTTCTCGCTACAACTACACATAGAAAATGTTTATCAAATTTATATAAAAAACTAAAAGAGAGGTCACTCCAATTGTAGAATCCAAAAGGGCAACCTTTTTCCTCTGATGTAAGACCAATTATTGACGATTTGTGCATAGTTCTATCTAATTTTAATGATATTCATGTAAATTAGGTTCAAAGGGAAGTGAACAAATTGCACATGAATTAGCACATTATCACAAAATATCCGAAAAATCTCTTTGGAGCTCTTCCCTTTTGTCAAACAAATCGTGGTGGACAATTTCCATCATTTTGAATAATAAAATATCTTTTTTTAATTTAGAAAAGGCAACTTTTTCTAGTAATGAAAGCACAGGGGCATAACTTAAAGTCTTATCCCTTTTTTTCCCTTCAATAGTGTCAACTGGGTAAGTAAAAAATATTTTCGAGGATTGATTAGGCAAGTTCATAACCATTATCATCATAAAATAGCAGAGGTTAACTTCAACTACTAAAAACCCGGAATATCTGACCGTGATCTCTATGAAATTGCACAATTTTGAGTCTCACCCTATAAGAGATGCAAGAGAATTACTTTAAATGAAAATCTAGAGTTCCATTTAGCTTTTCCATGAACAAATTTTTTAATTAAGAAAAAAAAAAGGAGTTCTACTTGCTTCATACTTCAAACATCATTTATTTATTATGTCCCAAAAATATTCAGCTGAAATTATGGAAAATGGCAGTGGTGGGTTGGAGCACTTAGTATCCCATTTATGGTCATCTCCCAGGCTTGTTTCCTTAATATTTCAAACTTAAATTAAGCTTTCAAAATTGACTATTTGTCCTCTCTTAAAGGTGTTCCAGAAATGTCTGCGATAGAGTAAATAGAATAAAAGCAAAACAAAATCTCCAAGAAAAAAGCCAAATGTTGTTACCTACAAAAAAGAGAAGAAGTACAAAGAAAGAAAACACCGATATATCTTAGAACAAACCACCAGGGTTCTTCGAAGTTTCACTGGGTTGTAACAATTTACACCAATACAAAAGTTCTAGGAGTTTCCCCCTCCCTGGTTGACATAATCAACTCAATGCTGCCCTCACCCAATAAACAAAACCAAAAGCAAAATATAATAATAATACTTGGTAAACAAGAGAAGGCATACCTAATTTCCTACAATTCGTTAGATTATCTCACGTGGCTGCTGGCCAACAGCCATCCTTATACGACCACCCTTTCACACTTCAAAATCAGGAAAGTGCAATAGCACCATCCCTGCATTATTTTTCTAACAAGAAGATTCATATTTCAATATGTTTAGCTTGGACTTTTTTGTTTAATTTATTTACGTTACCTCAGGAAAAGAATCATCTACCAGAAAATGGAGAGTCCACCTTAATAATTCTAAAATTTCCACTTAATCAACACAATTTAATTTACCTAAAAACCTATTGTCCACTGTACTAACTCTAATTCACTTAAGATTTCAATTTTTTTTAAAAAAAAAAAGACACAAAATTCACCACTTTTTGTAAAGACCACAAAACCATTTCAATATCTCCAAGCCCCCCGAAAAAAAAAAAAAAAAAAAATTAAGTCCACGGTCGAATCTTCTTTGGAGTTTTTGTCTTCCCATGGACAGCTCCTCCCACCTTCCTAGACTTTTTAATTATCTCTTCTTGCCCCACAAGTACAAGCCTAGTATATAGCCTCTCGTTCAAAATCTTCACCATCTCTCTCTCTCTCCCCCAAATCAGTTCAAGAAATTCTCAAAACAAAATGAAGATCCTGGACAGTCCTCGTTCTCAACATGGAAAGATCCATGTTTTGTTCATCATGGTTCTTTCCATCTTGTTATCATCTCCTGCTGTGCCTAGAGTCGAAGCTCAGTCAAACAACAACAGCAACAACAACAACGGCTTTCAAGGTCCCTATGCAAATTTCAGCCCCTCCATGGCCATCATCATAGTAGTTCTTGTAGCGGCTCTGTTCTTTATGGGCTTCTTTTCCATCTATATCCGCCACTGCTCCGACCCCAACACCAACAACAGCGTCAGAAATGTCCTGTCTATGCATCCCCGGCGTGCCAACGCCGCCTCCCGCGGCCTCGACCACACTCTGATCGAGACTTTTCCGACATTTACATACGCTGAAGTTAAGGATCACAAGGTCGGAAAAGGTGCTCTCGAGTGTGCTGTTTGCCTGAACGAGTTTGAGGACAATGAAACGCTGCGTTTGATACCCAAGTGTGATCACGTATTTCACCCCGAGTGTATTGATGCCTGGTTGGAATCTCACGTGACTTGCCCAGTTTGTCGAGCTAATCTTACACCTCAGCCCGGTGACGAGTCTTCTTATCATTTGCCGGAGATGACTAACTCGGAAAATCAAGAATGTAATGGTGAAGGGAACGTGTCGGCAGCCCCTGTGCAAGTTGTGTGTGAAGACCCGCCAGAGAGGCAAGAAACGGTTAGACCGCAGGTGAACCGGAACTATAGCTTTGACATGAGGGCATCCAGAGTTGGGTCGATTAGGAGAGGTATGGGAGTTTTTGGGTTTGGCAGGTTTAGATCGCACTCTACCGGGCATTCTTTGGTTCAACCGGGGGAAAATGTAGATCGGTTTACGTTAAGGTTGCCCGAGGAGAAAAGGAGAGAAATGATGAACCGAGCATTATTGAACCGGACAAAGAGCTATGCAGTGCCTTTACCAAGGGATAGAAGTTCTAGAAAGGGTTATAGAATCGGGGCTGAAGGGGGAAGCAGTAGAGGTGCAAGGTCTTATAGAAGAGTTGAACCATCAGACCCAGCTGCACAATCAGACCGTTGGGTTTTTTCGAGGGTACCATCTTTCTTCTCAAGGGCGCTCTCAATAAGGTCCCCTAGGGTGACAACTGATAATGGTGAGGGATCGTCAAAGACCGAAAAACCTACAACGAGAATGCCATCTTTCAAGTGTTTGGAGCCAAAGGAAGTTGATGAAACCAGTCTGGTTGCATCTGACTCGGCTCGACCACCGGTTTAAACCATGGCACTGGTTGAACCCAGTCTCCGGCTAGATTTCGATATTCTTTAACGGACGGCAGCCGAAAGAAGAATTTTCTGCTCGCCAGCAGCAAAGAGACAGCTTGGTCCGCGGTAAGTTGGGGCCCAATTCTCGGAAACTTCAGCCACGGACTCGTTCCAATTGTTCAGTCAGCATGGTATGATGGATTTTTCAATGATGTTCTTTTTTTTTTTTAATTACCTTTACAAATCCTAATATATACACTAAAATTTTGTTTATTGGGATAGCATGTAAATTATAAGTGTGATCTTGTCAAAATTGTAAAGTATGATGGATATTGCAAACTTGCAGGGACTCCTATTGCTTTTCTAATTTGTTTCTTCTTTTTCCATAACATTTTTCCTACTTTTGCTGCAGACGATTGTCAGAATGAATTGTAAACAAATGATCAATTTAGGTTCCAAGACCCACTTCAGTTGGTAGAATTAACTAGTTATTAATTTGTTAATTCAAATTTTAATTAGTTTATTTCTCTCTTGTTGGACTCAAGACGTCATTTAAATCTAAGATTAAACAAATAACAAGGTAGCATACATCTAAAAAGAGGGAAATATTATGGCAAAAGACACCGTCCTCGTGATTGATCTCAAGCTGAAAACAAGGACGTATGGTTAAATTAAAACTTCATTAGCAAAAACAATGAAAATGACCGCTACTGCATAAAGACAATTAAGCAAGGATCACGCATTGTTATAATCTTTGGAGATGAAATCAAATTGATGATGGCGGTCTCCCCAATTGTTCATGTTTATGAAGTTATCAAATATTCTCCTACCATCTTTGACTTGGCTCAATTTCTTCATTTAATATCCGCTGGTACATCACTGACCTTATGGGAACCATTAATTGTGAGATCTGAAGAATTTGGCATTTCATTCCTTTTTCAAGTGGAACCTAGAGGAACTTATTCTCACTTTCTCTTTTACATTGAAATTTGTAAATTTAAAAAAAAAAAAAAAAAAGAAAAGAGCTATGAAGTCCTACTATAGATTCTCAATTCCTCCACCAGCATATACACTTTGGGAGGGAATAATTCTTCTGCACCGCTGAAATATACTTCTTTGTAGGAATGGACGTAGTGATTAGTAGAGATGTGAAACGGTCAAACACAGAGCAGTCTACTTTATTGCCAGCAGGCCAATTGGCAGAAGGAAATCGTCAACTTTTTTAGTTATTTTCAGTGAAGCTGAATGGGAAGAGTTTGAATGTCTGATGCTATTTACCTAATTTTCAATTATTGGAATGCAATCCAAATAGTTTTTTCTCCCACTCAACTCTACTAATTAATTAAGGAGATTGCATTCTTTTAGAGGGTAGCATTTTGTTTTTATCAAAAAAGGATGAGTGTAGTAGAATGAATAAGTAGTGTTACATTAAAAAAAAAAAAAGCATTTGGTGAATGAGTAAACAAAATTCAATTCATTTTTTAAAAAGGAAAAAGGATCTCATGTCTTGATTACCAAACTCTAAAGGAAAAAAAAAAAATTGAAAATATTAAAGCTTAGCTCCTTTTTTCCAAAGAAAATTATTGCATGACCGCTTTAAGGTGCAATAATTGATTGGCCAGCACGATGGCTCCGCCCCCCCCAAAAAAAAAAGAGACACCGTTCACCATCAACAATCAACATCACTAGTATTGGTTGGTGCTGTTTCTTTATGACTTTCAGGGTTTTTGCTGATCATAGAATTCACAGTTAACCTACCTTCGGTTTACAAAACGCGTTTAGTTCTTGTGGTGATGCCACGTTAACCGGTTAGGTTTTCTTCACAGTTTTGTCATTGTCAAAATCAATATCAATCAATTAGCATTCTTTCTTCTCAATTTGAAATTTTAGCAAAAAATTTTTTCCAAAATGCTCTTGAAGCGTTTTACTAAACCGGATCCAAGATGAGAACTGCAGAGACACTAGGATTGGATAGATGGGATTAAATATAGGATACAAATTTCCATAGGGAGCAAAATTTTTATGATTTTGTACATTGTTTATCTTAGTTTTTGACTCCAATGTTTACGTCTGCTGTCTCTTAGTTCCAACATTGTTCCTTGGATCGACATTTATGTCGTGAGGGAAAATAGAGGATATGAATTATGAGCGACAAAAATTCAGTTCAATTGTATTTGGTGTGGGTCTATTCAATTATTGAGCATGTTTAAATTTTTGATGTACGGATACTTCATAATATTGTACTAAATATCTGTCAAATACTTTATTTATATACTTCACTTTATCTTGAATATAATAATGTAATATAATTGTATGTTAAATAATGTAAAAAGGATAATAACCAGATTGAATCAAACCAAACTCCAATCGCACGGGCTCCTCTTCTGATTATTAAGAAAGTCTTAAAAAGATGGAAAAAGAAGGTATTAGCTGTTGCTAAGTGAGGTCAAAGTCGCAGTTGCCACACAGCAGAAATTTTGCTTGGAAAATACAGTTCATGTGGATGCAGGATTCCTCCAATATTTAATGATATGGGAAAGCTAATAGTAACATCTATAAGATGCAGCACGGAAAAGATACAAGGGGATGGATCACGCGATGATTATGAATTGTATCTTCTTGTTGGCATTTAATTAATGAAAATGGCGTCTAAGGGTCTTCCTCTTTGATGGAAAACCATCCAACTTACAAAGTTACAGCTGCGTCTGCATGACTTGAAAAGACATATGTGTTTGGCTAGTATATTTCTGAAATATTATTTTACTTGCACTACATATATATATTAATTTTTTTAGTAGGGAATTGGTAGGATTTAAAAAGTGGTGAAGGAAAAAGGGATTAAAACCTAGGGCCTCTAAGTTCTTGAGCACTTGTATCACAATTATAATTCCTAATCAACTCCTTTTTATCTCATATACATAACATTTCAAATAGTGTTACATTTACTATTTTAAATAATCTTTTATTGCTACTGTTTATTGAAAAGCCACGTACATCTAAGCCAAGAATCTATCTAATACTACTTTTTTTTAATTAATCTAATACTACTTGATAACTCTTACCAAGGTGTTTTTTACGGATAACTTTTTTTAATCCTGTCTGTTCTTTCATTGAGATCAGCAAGAAAGTTTACACTGGAACGCATCCAAAGACAAACTCAACAGAAGCACTGTAAAGCTAAACACATTCTTATCTAACTCAGACAAGTGGTTGGATGCACCATACAACTTGCAACTTCCAGCCCTCCACTTTAGATTAAGACAGCATAGATGTTGCCATTTGTGAAAGGAAAAAACCAAGAAAGATTCCATCAAATTAGTTATTTTTTTTTTGTTTTACTACGATTTTCTTTTTAACAGTTATTAATTGATTATGAGACTAATTATCTTATCATGCTTCAAATTTTAGTATTTTGTTCTCCTAAAAGTTGGTTAAACAATAGTTTTCTTCTCGAAAAAAAAAAATCACAAGCAGCTGTATAAGGGATTCATCGAACAGAGCGACGTGTCTAGATAGGAGATTGCTTGAAATATTCTAACACAAACTACTCAACAATTGTGTTTGGATACAAGATTTTTTGAAATATTCTTTGGAATAATTATTATAATACTTTTTGTGATGTGATATATGTGAGATAAAAGATGATTAAGAAGATAAAAAGATGTGTTAAAATTATATTTATGATCAAGCAATAATTATTTGATAAATAATTCCTATCAAACACATTTTATTAGGTGAGATTCTATGTAAATCTCAGGACTTGACTATTAGTTCATTTCAAGAAAGATACAAGTGCTTCAATCTCAGCGTATAAAAAGAAGAAAATGTGATGCTGATATAATCATCTTATCCAGAACCCAATTTGGCCTGGTCCAAAGCCTCAAGTTGGCCTGTCACAATTTTCTATTCAGCTGTAAGTCAAGTCAATTATTGGCTGCCGAACCAGAGGTTTGATGTGTAGAAGCAAAAGAGTTCCAGGGACCCTCCAGAAGGAAGAATAAAACATTCTTCTTTATTTGAAACAGAAAAGCCAAGTTATTCAACATAAAAACCATCATCAGAATACGAATAAGCAACTAACTTATTGAATTTTTACAGTTTATTTCCTCTCGCAGTTTTCGATATTACCCAGCAAGGAAACAATGAAATTTTCACTCATTATTGCAGTGCAGATTTGTAGATTTATCAGCTTGTGCAAGAAATAGATTTGTAGTTTCTCTGGCTCTTTCTCTTGAACTTTTCAATTACAAGCCTACCTAATAAAGATGCCCAAAAGACACCCGAAGTTTCATCCATCACTGAACCTAGCAGAAGAAAAGCTTGAACGTTTCCCTAACAGGCCTTGTTTGGGCTCCCATTTTTCTTTAAAATTTTTTTATATTTGTCCTAAACACATCTTTTAGTTAGTTTTTCACCTAACATATATCAAACCGTTATAATATTTTTTTTTTACAAAAAACTTCCGAACATAGAAATTTAAACGGGCTCTTACAAAAAAAGTTTTTTGCTTTTTTATTTTTTCCTTTTCCATACACAAAAGGGTGCACATCCATTAAAGAAGCGAATGCATGAGGACCAGCTCAACTGAAACTGCATGCATGAACTGGTCCTGATCTATATTAATCGTCTGAAGCATTGCATCGTGTCAAAAGTCACATTTCGAACCATAGATGCCCTCCAAAATTGGTTGAACTCCTCCAACGTATTTAGTGCTAGACTTGGCGTCGACGTGGAGATAAGAATAAATACTAACCAAAAAAATAAAGTAAATAAGAAATTATCTATAAATGTGGAGAGTTGGATAACTTTTATGTCCATCAAGAAAAACTATTTAACAAATCGTGTAGTTGGTCTAGAACTAGTAAAAAAAATTCACGTGGACATATAGAAACCCCATTTATTAATTCACATGCTAAGTGAGATCCATTTGACTTTATTAATTCACATGCTAAGTGAGATCCATTTGACATGTTAAATTAAATCAAGTGATATCATTATATATTCACATGAAACTTGTTCATTGGTTCAGGAACGAACTATTGCTTTGAATCGATATAAAATTTTCCAAAAAATTGAGACACGAATATCTCATTTTCAAAACAATGTAACAAAATCAATTGCGAGACAGTTTAACCATTCTACTATCACTTTCACTGGTTTGCAAAGCTAAACAAGTATAACTCCACTAATACCTTTTTGTACTAAGAGGGACATTAATCTCTCGGTTTCATCAAATTCATGTGGATGAGATTAAAAGCTTTCTGTGACAAATTGTTTTGGGACGTCGGAGATGTGCAGTCGTTAAACCCACTCCTTCTTTCTATACGCTATCTCGAAGGCAATTAACAGCTAAGAGAACATAATTTCAAATTACACAATTAACTGTCTATACTTTTAATATTTGAGGAAAGAACGTTCAAGGTTCTAAATTTTCACAATTTCTGCACATTCAAATCAAGTGAAAAATACTACCCTTGACCCTCCAATGCTTGTTTAAGAGGCTTAGGCTTCCTCCAATCAAATACAGTATTCGATTTCTATCTCTCTTTTCCCATTTAAGAATTTTCAAATGCTTCTTCAAGTTGAAGAACAGAAAAGACAAACGGGAAAAAGCAAGATAAGAAAATTCACACGAAAAAAAAACATGAGTTACAAAAGACTGTCTGGACTGTCCCATCGCAGAGCTAAGATTGTCAAAATCCCTGTAAACTGCAAAACACCTTTGTTACAAAAAAGTGATGCAGTAGCCTAGCAGGGCATCAGTTACGTACACGACTCTCCATACATATATACACTCCGCACAAAATTGGCTTCAAGTTCCTGTCAAGTTTCCTGGCTTCTCGGCCATTGAATTTATAGGGAAGAAAATGGATAATCGACTGACAGAACAAATTGTGACTACCTCATGCTCCTTTGAAACTTTCAGACAGGACTTGGTAGTATTGTATTTGCTGCAGGGTAAAAACAAAAAGTCACCTTTGTTATTGTATATTTCTTTTTCAAGACGAAGACATAGTTTAAAATCAAAATTGGGCATACTTTGTCCGAGACAGATGGAGAGATTTTCTCCAGTGCCCGCTTAAAGTGCTCATCTTTGATGGTCCATGGGGTGCCGTCAGAACTCCTGTTCTCACACAAGAGTTTGTCTTGAAGGGCAGCCATAGCAGCCTCATTCATCTATATAGAAACCAAACTCAATTTAGAGACATAAGACAGCTCTTTATAGCAATATTCATGGACAGGAGGAGCTGGAAGACGGGCATAAAGAAAAAGAAGATAGACAAACCAGTGCAGAAAGGTCAGCTCCACTTAGGTTTTCACAAGAACTCTCTCTTCCAATTGCCATCAAGTCTACCATGGCATCTATCGGCTTCTTCCTTGCAAGAGCTTTTAAGATTAAACCACGTTCATCAGCACTAGGCAGTGGCACGTACAAAAGCTTTCCAAACCTTCCAGGTCGAAGGACAGCCCTGTCCATGACTTCAGGCCTGGTGATGTTTAAGCAAAATAAGAAATATCAAAACGAAGTGAAGGCAGCAGTAACAAATCTGACGCTGATGATTAGCTTGTGCAGCATGATCGTATGCACAAAAACCCAAAAGAAGACATAGCTCACACCTATTTGTTGCCCCAATTACATAAACACCCCTTCGTTGTTCAGCACCGTCTAGTTCTATCAATAGCTGAAAAGTTACATAAGAAATTACCTTTAAGATGCAATACAGGGGAGCAAATATGAGACGAGTGACAAAGTTATTAGGCAAGAGAATACTTCAAAATATGTAATAACAAACGTTCTCACCTGGTTCAAAAGGCGCTCAACAACCCATCCCCCTTCTCTACCACGCTTTGTTGTCAATGCATCCACCTGATAAGGCAGACAAAGCAACAGTAGAGTTGCAAGATCAACACCCATATAAGTCTCCCAGCCATTGCAAACAGTCAATTCAGAAAAATCAGAAGGCAACATGCTACATTAAGTTCTACAGTAGACAATAAGGGAAAGGCACTGAAATACAAAGCATTCTCCCCCACAAAGGAGTTAACAAAAGAACCACCCCAAATATCCCTGCAGAACATAAAACAAGATCAACTAAGAAAAAACATGGAAAAAGAAAAGCAATTAAACAGATATCCATATCGATCATAATCCACTTGGTAACGAAATGTTTGTCTATGCATTCAAGCCACAAGATTTCTGACAGCTAAAAGTATATTAGACATATGCTAGCACATGCACACCCACATATATAACCAGCTTCAAAAGAGTTGAACAAACCTCATCAAAGAAAAGTATGCATGGAGAACATGTCCTTGCACGACTGAATACAGTCCGCACTGCCAACTCACTTTCGCCAACATATTTATTGAGAAGTTCAGGACCCTATAGAGAAAACAACAGTTGAGTATTCTACCAGGATGTAATGCATCGGTACTCCATTTATCTATGGCAAATCAAAACAGAAAGTTGAACCTTGATATGTATGAAATTTGCTCCAGCTTCATTAGCAACAGCTTTAGCAATCAACGTTTTTCCACAGCCTGGAGGACCATAAAGCAAAAATCCAGTCTCTAGATCGACTCCAAAGTCCTAGAAAATAAAATAGTGAATTTAGCAACCTGACACTATTGTACAGATCCAAAGGCAGAGATTTGTGTAGAGATAATTTCAGCGTTTGAGAAGAAAGTGTGGCTAATTTTTCACAGCAAGAAGGCAAAAGCTGAAGCAAAGAGATCAGAAATAAACAAGGCCAGCTCCAACCGTGAACAAAGTACAATAATGCACTATAAAAACAAGTTCATATCAATCATCATCATCATCATATATATGAAACCTACACACCAGAGAAATACCAATAAATATTTTCACAGGGAGAATATTACCAAAAAACCTAGAAAAAGGGGAACCAATATGCAGCAAGATAAAACTTCCCAACAAAGAAGTATTGCAATGAGTAAAATAGAAAGTCCAAATACAAATGTCTTGTCTATTTAAACTGGCACATATTTAAAGTACATTCACCATTGTAACCATTGTAACGGTTTTTCAGTCAAAGATAAAGTTCTACAGTATTTTAGATTCTGGACCAAAATTTTTTCCCTAGCTTCGCATTTTGATTCTAGCAGATGTACTATTTACTTGAACAAAGAAAAGGCTTCAACTCTAAGTATTCATCTGAACAGAATATACTCAGAAGCCTTGGAAAAGGACTATACAATTGATATTTCAAACATGTA
Source organism: Gardenia jasminoides (assembly GCA_013103745.1). Taxonomy (NCBI): domain Eukaryota; kingdom Viridiplantae; phylum Streptophyta; class Magnoliopsida; order Gentianales; family Rubiaceae; genus Gardenia; species Gardenia jasminoides. The sequence continues at coordinate 3,209,375 of CM023096.1, read as the reverse complement.
AAAGGAAATAACAATAGACTGCCTGTTATAAAATTAATTAACTTGTAATTATAAACTCAACCTCTATGCTGCCTAGATCAATAAACTAATAGAATCTTGGTATTCAGTTTCAGGGTAAAAAAACAAGTTAAGGCATTTGTACCTCATATTCTTCAGGAAACTTTATACGCCTAACTATGTATCGGTCAAACTCCTGCCTTAGCAGATGGAGCCCTCCAACATCTTCCCATTTCACATTGGGAATGGCAGAAAACCCTTCTCTCCTAGAAGATGGTTGAACCATCTTAACCGCTTCCTGCAACCAGTCATGTTTAGGAATTTTCAGCACTACAATATTAATCAGCCAATGGCTTTTAGAGGCACAAAATAATTTCATAATAATTATAATACCAGCAAAGGATGGCTGCAACTATAACCTTCGGAAGACAATTTGAAATTGAAAAAGAACTGAATAGCAAATTAATTTCCCTCGATCAGGCACAAAATTCAATAAGTTATTATGATTCCTTTCTCCCTTCTCTGCCTTTTCAGAGTAGATAGGGGATGGACATCTGGAGGAAGGTAGGGCAGAATAAAAAAACATAAAACTGATGAACCGGCAGAGGCTAAGCAAAAGGGTTAGAGCTTGTCGCACAAGAAACTCAGATGCCTATACAACATTTGGGTAAAGTATAATATATTCGAACTCAAATCATCTTGCAGAAGCAGGATCAAGTTCAAACCAAGAACATGATTTAGCAAGCTTAATTGCATGAAGCCAATGGACAAGGGATGTACAGTTGGAGAAGCCAAAGAAATTGAAAGCAGAATGCATGAGAAACTCATGTAAATGACAGCAAATCAGACCTATTTAATAAAATTGCAAGCAGAACTATAAAGAGTTAAAAAACATCAATAATGAGAATGGCAGATGAAGAATAAGACAAGGGAAAATTATACTCTCCATGACGATTACCTCAAAATCAGCCATGGTGATACTTAGTTTTTCCATTTCTTCAGGTGACCATGGGTGCTTCCACCACTCCTCAGCATATTCACCATCCACATTCTCTTTGGAAAGCTCATCCTTTCTGTGGTCTATAATTCTCTTCATTGCAAGATTGCCAGCCTTGTTGGTGAGTGCCGCCAGATCAGCTCCAACAAACCCCGGAGTAGCTCTTGCTATCTTCAGAAGATCAAAAGAACCTTCGACTTTAAGATTGCTTGTAAGTACTGAAAGAATCTCAACCCTTGCCTTTTCATCCGGGACACCCAAAACAATTTCTCGATCAAACCGTCCAGGTCTCCTTAAAGCAAGGTCAACAGCATCAGGCCTGTTTGTAGCTCCAATTACCAAAACATAACCAGGTCTGGCATCAGAATTTTCTGAATCTGCATTTCCATCAGTAGGTTTCACAATTCTGTGTGATTCATCCATGCACGTCATCAACTGTGTTACAATACGCCGTTCCATTTCACGCTGCAGATTTTCTCTTTTTGAAGCTATGGCATCAATCTCATCAATGAACACAATTGAAGGTGCTGTCCTGTGTGCTTTCGAGAATAGCTCCCGTATGTTTTCTTCTGATGCACCTGAAACATCCAGATAATACAACTTGAATCAAACTTACAATTAGGATGAAATGTAGAATTCTTCTAAATAAAGATACGAAAAGTAAAACACAAGAATTGAAATTTAACAAATTACAAACTACAATAAGAAGTTAGAGTTGAGCAAATAAATAGCTAGGATAAGAAGTTACCAACAGAGCAAATCACAACTATGATTTCAAGATGATCTAGAGTCAACATACAAAACTAAACCAATGATGTCTCTTGCAACTGTTGGATGAGAATCCAAATTATCGTTGCATCTAATGGCTCAATGGGCCATTCACTTTTCTACCTAATACCAAAAAGCACTAAGCAATAAATCCCCAGAGCTAGGTGAAAAAGTTAATCACCCAGAACTCAAAAATTCAAACTTGATGGTTCTTTTATTGTTAAAATTGCTGAGTTACCAGAAAACTGTACCAGCATTTCACAATAAACCTTCTAAAGATGCTTACCTATCAATGTAACTATATATATTACACGTCCATCAAAAACCATGATTTACCTGAAATACCAGACACCAATTCAGTAGCTGAAATCTTATAAAAGGGAACGCCAGTCTCATTAGCAATAGCATGAGCTAGCTTAGTCTTCCCACAGCCTGGTGGTCCATGCAACAAAATTCCAGCCATAGGCCTCACTCCAAGATGCTGTGGCAAATGCGGATGATACAGTGGGACAATCACCTCCATCTTCAACTCCTCCACCACTCTACTCATCCCACCTAAATCCTTAAACTTTGGTCCTTTAACACCAGCACCACCATTATCACTATCATTACTCTCCCCTCCTCCTCTTCCTACTCCCTTTTTAGCCAAGTCCCTCTTCTTAATTCCCCCTTCTTTCACCAAATCAACCTTCTGATTGTGCTTACTCGAATTATTATTAACCACCTCCATTTCCACCACTGCATCATTACCTGCCACTCCTTTTCCCTTCCCAACCTCTTTTCCTTTCTCACCATACCTAACCCTCAGCTGAGACTTCATCAAATCAAACTCCGGCTCATATTCCTCCCCATAAATCGCATCTGAGGATGACGACGATGAAGTTGAAACCTGTTCTTCGCTAGACCCTGGCGAAACACTAGAAACCCCAGTTTCATCAACCCCAACGTGCCGGCGACTATTAATCAAATGCTGCATCTCCATTTGCTGCAATTTCGCCTCAGCCTTATCCAATTTCCTCGGTTTCTTCTGCACCCGGTCGGACCTATCATCTTCACTCTCACCACTACTATCACTATCCTTATTAATGATGGAATTTGATTTCCTACTGTTGCTGGTGGTTTCTTGGAGGAGGTTGCGGACGTGTCTAGAGAAATCCCGGAGCTTCGTGCGCTCGTATCTGGGGTAATTGGAGCGAAGGAAACTCACCAGCTGGTCTTCGCTAGGGTTCTGGATTGGGCATGATGCTATATCGCGTAACAGGGATTTCATGAAAATTGAAGAAGATTTGCCGCCGCTGCCGGGCGTTCCTTGCCTTCGTCTTCCCATACGCATCAGAGTGGGCCGGCGGTTTCTGATTTGGGTTAGGAGTTGGCGGGACAGAGACGGCAGTTTGGCCGGTTGGAGGTGGGAAGAAGGAGGGTTTTAGATTTCCGTTGGTGGGAGATGGAGGAAAATAGAAATGCCAGAAAAGGTTTAAAGGGTTTAAGCCCAAAGATTTATTTTTGGCTTCTTTTTAAAATTTTACCGTTAAGTCACGGAGGGTTGACTTTATGGGGCGGATTAAGGTTGGGAATGGATTGATTAGGGTATTTAATTTTAATTACATACAAATACCTTTTTTTTTCACTCTTCCATATAAATAAATCTTTTTTCCAATTAATAATTGTTCGAAGAAAATAATGTGTGACATGTCCTAGTAATTAGGCCTTATGCATGATTTATTATGACAACAACCTTTATTGAATTGAAAATAAAATTTAATTTATATTTAAAATTTAAAATTTAAAATTTAAAATAATTAGAATATAGTACTTGTTTCCTATATTGAGATGAAGAGTCTAATTCCTTTCATTTCAACCAGAAAAAAAAAATGGTCTAATGTACTATTTTATATTCCGATTAATTGAACGTAATCATTTCAAAAAATTTATATAATTAACCTTTCTAACTTGTCACATATTTGTATTTTCTTTCCCTATATCACTTTAACATATGGGATTAATCACATTTTTAATTATCTTTACTAGGTAATTGGACATATAACTAATTAATTAAAATAGCTTATACATAATTTCCTAGCATTAATATTAATAGACTGGAGAATTGCATTTTTAAAGTGAATATATTAATTATTGATGAGACATATACAACTTATTAATAAGGAGTAATATAATATTATTCTTTTTAAAACTGGAGCTCAACTCAAACGTGAATTTTGACAAACGGAGACTTCCCACTTCGGTCGACGGCGAGCAAATGGCAAGCGGAGACGACCGAGAACAACCGCCACAGCCGCCAACTAGCAGCGACCAACGGCCAAAATTCGTGATAAACATACCCTCATATGAAGAAGTGATGGAAAGCTCTCAGCCCAGAACGGCGCCGTCGTCTTTCTTCGAGCCTTCCACCTCTTTCTCTCAAGCCTTCAATTTCGTCAAGAATTCCGATTTCTACTCTCCGCCGCCGCCGCAACCCCCCTCTTCCGCCATTCCAAGGTATTCCTTGTTTCAATCATATCCTCATTAATGTAATAACTTCACTATTTCTTTAGACTTTTGAGTTTTTCTTTTCCTTATTTCTTAGGCAAATTGGTCAATCTGAGGGTCCTTCAACTTCCTCAACGCTGTCGTTTTCAGGTTCTTCACCTGCTCCCAGTCGAAATGCCATCCTTGTAAGCCATAGACAGGTAAACAATCAAATACTTGCATTAAGAATTATATAAATAAAGATTTATGCTTTATGTATTACCAATATTATGACTAGGAAATTGTTGTTGGCATTATCTTGTTTGTTAATGGCACTTCTCTGGACTTCTCTATCAATTTAAAGATGCTAAAGGAATTTGTCATCAATGAATAAGGTAGTGCAAAGAACAATTTCATGTTATTTTATGTCAATACTCTTCTCTTTTTTATTTTTATTTTTATTTTTTTTTTGGGGTGGGGAGAGGGGAGGGAGGTGGATGGATATTTTATTTTGTGGGGTGGGGTAGCACGTTAATCAGTAAAAAATTCAGTAATTTTGACCGCATTCATGAACTCTCTAATCTTAAATGCTTTCTTGCAAATTTAAAAACTTTCCGCGAGCTTTTCTGCATAACCTGTATGTGTTGCAGTCAATCTGTGGATGATCATATTTTTGAATGAGGATCCTTTTTTTGGTGTGATCTTACTTTTAATCAGATGAGACCCGGAAATGTACTTAATAAATTGCAAAGAGCCACACTTGGCTCACCTTTATAACCAAGTTGATCTTGTAAGAAGAGGACTGTGGCATGGTGATTAGGTGACAAGTTTTTGACAAAAAATTTACATACTTTAGGGAAGGAAGATTTGTATTAGATTCTCATATAGTTTTTATCTATTGCATCGCCGCATTATAAAAGCATTGGTTCTAGCCTTGACTGAGTGCAACTGCATTCTTCGAACTGCAGATTGTGCGTGCAGTCCAGTCCAGAATTTTAGTGCTATAGATTATGAATCAGGCTCATTACCAAATTCTGCGTGATGGAACTTGTAGTGTGTCTTCTGAAACTTAGCTCTGTGTATTTAATTATCCTATTTTTGTTAATTTTGTTCACATGCAGAAGGGAAATCCTTTGCTGAAACATATAAGGAATGTAAGATGGTCATTTGCAGATGTTGTTTGTGACTACTCATTAGGCCAGAATGCTTGTGCACTCTATCTAAGGTTTGGAGTTTTTCCTTTCTTCATTTTTCCCATTGCTTGAAGTCAAAATTTCATTATTACTGTTATGGGCATGAAAATAGAAAAAGCAATGTCAAGAGTAAGTTAAATTGTAAAGATAGTTTACGTCTGCAGTTAGCATTAGACTTTTCTTCTGGAATTTATTTCTGTAGGTCTTACATCATAATTTTGCCTGCAAGGGCTAGTTTCGTCTGCTGATATTTCTTCTCAATACATTTGAGCTAGCTAAATAATGTCAATCCATGACAACCACACTGTCTCTTCATTTGTAGTTGTTGTCTGGTTAGCCATACTACTAAAGCTTGTGTCAAGTTGGAATAAATTGGATGGGGGAGAGTGGTGTTTATCATCAAGTGAAATTTAGCTCAACTCTGCTGTTGGAGAAATCAACTACCTAGAATGATGCGTATAAAAACTTATGTGTGCATTTACTTTATTATGTTAATAATGTCTAATTCAGAGAACTGTCAATTTCAATCTTGAGATGCAACCTGAATAATTCTCTTATATGACATCGTGGTGAACAAGTTTTTTTACTTGTAGCCTTAGGTATCATCTACTTCATCCAGACTATCTTTATTATCGGATAAGGGAATTGCCGAAGAACTTCAAGCTTCGTGTAGTTTTGTGCCATGTGGATGTTGTAAGGCCTGGCAAACAATTGTTATTTTATTATATCTTACTGTTATTAATCTTTTAATTTTTTTCCCTTTGGCATTGTAGGAGATTTTGTTTAATTCCCACTTCTTGTGCATGAATCTCATTTGCTAATAGGTTTCTTTGGTTCCAGGAAGATGTTGTTAAACCTTTGCTCGAAGTCACAAAAACAGCTCTCCTTCATGATTGTACTCTTTTATGTGGTTGGAGGTACCTTCCTGAAATGAAATGTGTAGGAAAGATGTTATACCCCAATGATTTTGTTTTAGTTGGCATCTTCTATCATTAGGATTCCAGGCTTCTGTTGTATCTGAAGCTCAAGTGGATGATGGTGGCCTTTTCTAAGTCTTTATTAACATGCATAATTATTGCATACAAGATTTAGAATGTTTGAGAAATTAGTATCATTTGTCAAGGTATGTGAATTGAATACAATCAACCCAAATGGATCATATACTTTTATTCATTGTTTTGTGAAGGTTCGTTTGCCCTCTGTTAAAACTAGTTTTGAGTGCTAGAGAGCTTCATTCTCCTAATCAAAGTGGCTGCACTTGTCTGTGATTTTTCAGCTTGGAAGAATGTGGTAGGTACTTGGAGACAATAAAAGTTTATGAAAATAAACCAGCAGATCTTATTCAAGGCCAGATGGACTCAGATTATTTATCACGGGTAAGAATAATGAGGAGTTCCTTGATTTGATGAACCATTTTATCTGAGAATGAAAGTTTAAACTTACTAATACTGAGCATTTGAGAATATCTATGTATATAGCTCAAAATGGAATCTTTCTTGGTTGTGGTTGGATTCTGATGATGAAATGATTTTACCTTCTATTGTAGCTAAATCATGGTCTGACAACAGTACGGCATGTTAACAAGACAGATGTTGTCACTCTTGGCTCTACATTTGGGGTATGCCGGTACAGTTGTGATAAGCAAGTAAAGGCTCTCATCACATGTTAGTCTGTTTCACTAAATTAGTTGTCATCTCTTCCAGTCTCTGTCTAACGTTATGGATGCGTCCATGGAAGATCTAGCTCGTTGCCCAGGCATAGGAGAGCGCAAGGTGCTCAATAAATTTATTGTGTTAATTGGAATTAGCAAACTATATTTTTAGCATGGTTGCTTAGACAGTTTTGCTAATTAAAATGGTCATATGAGGAATGACATATTGAAAATGTTCTATGGTTATGTGTCCCTTGTCAGACCATCCCATTCATTGATGCTTCTTTTAACTCATTTGGGGATGTTAATTGCTTCTTCCCTTAGGGGACGTTGGAGGGTCTTAATTGTTGTTTTTCAAGATTATATAATCAGCTGTGAATTATGTTTCAGGTGAAACGGCTGTATGATACTTTCCATGAGCCTTTCAAGCGTGTAGTTCCTATCCGTCCATCTGTTCCAGAAAATTCTGTCCATGTTGATGCTGAACCAACCTTTGTAAGTGAAAATAAGGAAGATGACAAGGAAATTGAGGATGAAAGTAAGAAGAGGAAGAAAGAATCTGAATTAACCGTTAAATCAGCATTATCAGTTGCTTTTGCAAAATACTCTGACAGAATTGGTAGAAAGAACAATAGCTCAGAAAAAGATGAAACAGAAGAGGAAACTATTGCTTCCCTAGAAGCAAATGATGAACCAATGTGTATAAGCAAGGGGCCTGCTGGTCAATAGAAAAAACTTATCTAGGATTTGGTCCCCATCCAATGTTGCTGTTTTTGTCCCCATCCAATGTTTTTGTAAGTTTGTGGCCTTGGGTGACTCTGTTTGTTGTCATTTTCTCCCTCGGCATTCCCTTATCTGGCATCCTTCCGCCCAATCCTTCTCACATTACCAGCCCGCTGAGTTTAGGCATCTCTGAAATGTTGAACTGTAGGCAGATTTTGTACATTACAAAGTTGTAGGCATACTTTGTGCTGTAACTTCTGTAACATTTATTTATTATTATTTTCTTTTTGGGAAAATGGCAACTTCTGTGACTTATGTGCAAATAGAGATCATGGAGAAATTTTGATGAAAAAACTTCGCAGTTGCCAGACATAGTCAGAATTAGAAAACGAGGCCAGAAAAATGAAGGTGCTTTGAGTTACTGGAGAGATGGTAAAGAATTTCAATTGGAAGCTTGCAGGCTTTTTGCCTCTAATATTTCCTCAATAAGGATCGCTTTTCAATTCCGGGAAAGTGACTCAAGAAGTGGTTAACAAAGAAATATACTTAATAAGGGACAGAGAAGAGGATTGGGGGCTTTACATTTTTCAGAGCAAAACTAAGTAGCAAGTAACCAAAGCGAAGTGTTTCTAACATGTTAGTGGCAAATCTCACAAGAGATCTCCTTGTTACCAAACTAAAACCTGGAAATATTCGCCTGAGCTGTAACCAGTTCTATTTTTTTGTTGTGTTGTGTATCCCCTGCTTAAGTTCTTTTTATCATGTGTTACTATCCAAAGATTGTTATCTTAAAATGGGGTCCATTTACATCATCTGCATCCCCTCTTCAATAGTGCAGTGTCATTGTCTTCCAGCAGCAACTTATTCTGACAAATCCCTTTTGCATAACAATGCAAGAACTGTCTGTTGTGCACTGAATCATTTCAGTGCCAATCAAGCAATCCTGCTGTACTAAGGTGTTCTTTAGCAATCATTAGCCAGCACCATAAACGTGTGGATTCTAAATTGCCTGAATTGATTCGAAGATTTTCTGCCACTGGAAAACGTATCTCTGATGCTCAGCGCTATACTAAAAGGCATTTCAATGGTAGGGAGAGTCTTAACATTCTTGTTTTATCTTAGAAATGCGCTGTTGACCTTTGAGGTACAACAGCAAGTTATGGCCAGATTTTGTTCCTTTATTCAGGAGTAATTCATCTTTCAGACGGAAACAAGCATACTGGACCTAGATGTCCTTGAAGCGAGTATGACACTAGAATATATTCGTGAAGAAGTTTAAAAGATGATGAAAGAAGCAGAGCAAATGAAGTTGTTAACATTTCGGTGTACGACTTTGAATATGAGTAAGAATTATATATTATTTTTCAACCTGCTGTTTATAGAGCCAAAACAGATTTCATCTGCCAAAACAACATTCACAAGTGTTATCAGGTATACAAATTTATATAATTCACCCCCACTGTTATATTTGTTATTGCTCCAGACTGCCTCAGTTGATTTCACTGCTTCCATTTTAAACATTCCAATCAGCATTCTCAGAAAGGAGTTGTCATGAAAGAGCCATGGGAGAGAACCTATACAATTTCTGAGTGAACCAAAAAGTTGATTCCGTGAATTTTCTTTGCATTCAAAAGTGCATGGAATGGACAAGAAATGGGAGATTCATAGTCGTATGTTTCTGATGTCCAATATCTCAATTTCAGCAGTCAAATGGCATTAGTTCCTCGGACTAACTGATTGAACAGATCTGAAGGAACCAGAGGGACAATTAGATGAGAGATTCTTGACCAGAGGGATTAAGGACTGCACAACATCTGTCATTAAAGGGCGATAATCTGCTTCTGTTTGCACACACATGGCTGCTATAGCAGCTATCTGAGAAAAAATAAAAGCGAGCAGAAAACAATATTTAGTTGGATATTTCTATGTTATCCTCAATAATCAGGATTTCGTCGTTAGAAATCAATCTCAACTTTACCTGAATAAGATCCTTCATGGAAAACTGGCCTTGTAGTGCTGGATCAACCATTTCCATTACTTTTTCTCTGTTAGTTAACCTTGGCAGAGCCTGTAATACATGCAAAGAAGAACATTCAAGCTTTTGACAGCAGGGATAAAGTCATGACCACTTATATAGTAAAATTCGTTTCTTTGTTGACAAGATTAAGCTTCTTGTTCAAATTCCAGGGATTATATGTGAGTGGTTGAAAGGGGCAATGTCCACACTACAGCAGGAAGTGTACAATAAAGCCAGATTAGTATAATGGTGATCCCAGTGACATCAAGTGCAGGACAACGAAATGTACTTCGAAAAAAAAAATCACAAAGGACATCATTGCTGACCCATGACACAAGAACATGCTCTCCAGGAGGGCGCTTGGTATCAATTGGTACGCGGCCTGTCAAGAGCTCCAGAAGAACCATGCCATAGCTATATACATCTGATTTTGTAGTAAGCTTACCAGTTGAAGCATACCTGCATTTCAACATTCAATGCAGGAGCAGTCAGCAGAAAGTTTGCAGAAGCTGGCTAGAAATTGCTACGTACAAATGTATGTGACAAGATGTTAAAGAAGGGCCATGGGTGCAATTCAGTTTTCCTGAGGATGAATTGAATTGCTGCTTCAACCATAATCCTTCAATGACTAGAAAATACGGCAAATGACTGTGTACCTGATAGGGACCTTATTAGCCTTTGCATGTGCATACTTGCGTGAGAGTTGCATAATAATTGGACAATATGTTACAGACTTACAATAGAAGACGGAAGTCCTGACATGTGATGGATTCAAGAAACTTACTCTGGGGCCAAATATCCGGTGGTCCCTAAGACACGTGTCGAAATCAGACCATTCATCTTGTCTGATCCTATTTTCGCCAACCCAAAATCAGAAACTTTGGCTCTGAAGTTTTGGTTCAGAAGAACGTTACTGCATTTGAAATCACGGTGGATGACTGATGGGGTTGTGTATTCATGCAGGTATTCAAGGGCTCTAGCACAATCCAGTGCTATTCTCAACCTCATTCCCCAGCTCAAAGTCCTACCAGATTGAGGATTGGAAGAGTGAAGAAGCTGTTGCAGAGTTCCAGTGGGCATGTATTCGAATATTAGGAGCCTGTGATGTTGATCAGCACAATAGCCAAGAAGCTCTACTAAGTAAGGTGAGTGCAAGTGGCTAAGTAAATCCACCTGCCAGGGACAACTTTAACTTCCAGTACAGATTCGAAGGAGATCATATTTTTGTATTTACTTGCAACATTACAAATATCTTATAATAGGATTAGAGAGCACTATCATTACACTGGATTTTGTCTTATTATTTCACACCCATGTTCCTTTGTATAAGGGAATTCATCAATGAAAGTACATGGGTATATAATTGCAGATAATGGAATGGGGGAGTAACATTCCTGACAGGCTTTATGAGGCAAGAAGGGAACAGACGGCAAAGTTGGAACAGAATGAGTGGTGAGTGTACTCGGGTAGGCATGTGGATGTATATATCTTTGGCTCTTTACTTTCTTTCTTCTATTTCTCTCTCTTTTTTTGGCAATTCTGGGAGAGAGAAAAGTCAACAGCATATAAAGCAATTGGAGCAGTCTATCAACCTTTGAGTTAACATATAAGAAGCTGTTAGGAATTGCTTAACAGTAGTTTATGCAGTATTATAATCACAATCAGCCACTAAGTCAAGACCCTACAAAAAATAGCTCTCTCTCAAGTCCTATGTAAAATATTTGATAGCAACTATTTCAACCTTAAGGGTTGGGTTGGTTGGTTTTGGTTCATGTGCAACTAACTATTGACTAGGATAGGATAACACATCTCCACCTTTTGCATGAATTGAACCACATCACAGACAAGCACCCATCAAACAAGTTCAATTAGGATGTTCAAGACAGCAATGGCTGGACCAATACTAGAAAGTACCATTAATTTTTTCAGGCAAACATCTCACTTCCGTTCTCACTCATCACTTCGCTTTATTCCCCAATGTATTTAGCCAGATAGGGAAGAAAAAAGAAAAAAGCCATCTTCAAGTCAGTGGAGATATGAGTTTAATTGACAAGCTTATGCAGTTTTGAAAGAAGGAAAAAGAAAGGATATGAAAACTAGCAATAAATGAAGTCTACTAACCTCTAACCGAAAGGCACGTTCCCCTTGTTTCCCTTCTCTGTGCAGCATCTTAATTGCAGCAACAGTGCCATCATTCAAAATCCCTCTATACACTACCCCATACCCTCCATTTCCTATCACATTTGCTGCACTAAATTTGTTTGTAGCAATCTCAAGCTCTTTGTAAGTAAAAACTTGTACACCCCTAAACTTGGATGCAGCCATTTTAGTTGCACTGCTTCCGTACAAACATCCGCCTTTGACATCTGCTCCATTTTCATCAACAAAACATATATCCACAGCATTCAAGAACAGATAAAAAGTGTACAAACACAAGCAACTAAAGCAGGTTTTTTTGCATTATGTCTTACCTGGACTTGAGCCCATGTGTATGGAGCTGTGTGAAACGAACATGCAATCTTTGTTACTGATGATGCTTCCACTTTTGCTGCTACCATGGCTCTTGTGGAACTGAAGTTTTCGAAGCATTATTACTAATAGAAAGATTGCTAAGAGTAAAATGACTATGAAGATGGGAATGACTATTAGAAGGATAGTAGTAGAAGGAAAAGCAGCATGATGATGTTGATGACCAGGTTCCAAATGATGGTAATTTTGGTGTGTTTGGGAGTGGTTTTGTCCTGCAAATTCAGGGATTGCAGGAGCTGTAATGGTGCTGTTTTCCATTAGAAGTGCAGAAAAGAGGGAATGAATGAACCTAGCTAGAAGAAACGAGCACGAAGAAAGGGGGGGGGGGAGAAGAGAGAGAGAGGAAGGAAACAGTCTTGAGTATTGTTGTGAAGTGGAAAGAAAGGATGCAATTTTGAATATAATTAAAACAATTTTGTTTCCTTTCCTAGGATGATATATTGGTTGCGTGACCACATGATCCGTATTAAATAGTATTATTCTCCTCCCTTAAAATGCTGCTCTATTGCCTCTATAAGCCCATAGTCTACCTAAATTGATAATTCCACTGAGTCTGCATTCTGGTTGTCGAATATTGCTATGGAATTGTCTATACTTGAGTTTGTCTCTTGTGTTGTATTGAGTAAAAGGTCAAGTCTTTGTCTAACAGTGACATAAAATTGGAAGTTTTTTATGCATTTCATGACTATACAAGCAAGGAAGATGATTAGCATATAACCAAACTGTAGCCTGCACAGCTTTATCATCTAAATTCTTGTGAAACTTCGAAGCAAGGGATAGCTGAAATCGACTTGTAATAACCATTAAGGAAAAGGGGTAGCTCCACTTCCAAGACCTGGATTTTGAATACATGCGTATATACTGTGGTTAATAATCTCAATCACTACATGCATAAAAATGTGTTCAAACTGATCTGCATCACCAAGATCATATACTACTGACGGTGACTTCAATTCAAATGTGTCACACAGGTTTGAGACCCGAAACTGCTTTTGGTTTGGTTCTGTCAAAAGTTCTGTAGATTGTGAAAGATAGCTTACATATTCTGAATATTTTTCATGATTTTGATAATTTATACATTCGGATTACGAATATATATGTTAATTTTATATGCACTGATTCTTTTTAAATATGCTGACAGCACGTACACTTACACTCTAGCATATAAAGGTTCTTTTAAAAACTCTATTAACTTCTTTCACGTTTACGATGTAAGTCCTATTTTTTCGAATAAATGTTCCACTCAGTTATATATTTCTTTAAAAATAAGTCCATACAATTAATTAAGATGTCACTCAGTGAAAATTGATCTGTTTTATGTCACTTAGTAGGGCTCCAAATTCTTGTCATGGCCTTAAAAAAAAAGAAAGAAAGAAAGAAAAAATCCAGATCCAACTTGACCCGTGACCTGCGTCACAGGATATTCACAGGATGGATGATGAGAAACATAGGGCGTTGACCCATGGGCATCAAACGGTGGCTGCACTAGCAATTCATTGAGTTATTGTGTCCACATGCAAATCCGACGATCCGGAATCAGTGTTCAGAAAGTCAATTGCTGCCCTGATTTTTAGGGAACCCTTACATTCTCCACTTCCAAACGGGATATGGAATACAATCACAATGCGGGCTGTAGAGGGCAAGTAACCACTACTCGTATTGGTTTAATTTGAAATTGGAAAAATTCTATGACAAATTTTTTTTTAATTGATTAGACTTTTAAATGTTACTATTTTAGTATCCACATTCATTATACCACTATATCCATTAAACCGAGTTTGAAGAAGCCCAGATCCATTCCAAATCCCTTTCCTCTGACCCTAAGAAAAACTGAACAGAGAAATAGAAGAGATGATAGGCACATAACTATTTCATGCTAAGCAAGACCAGAAAGTTTACATTAAGTGGACTAAGTTTAATTCATTTAAACTAAGTAAATAACATAAAATAATTTTAAATTTTTATGGAGTTAAAAGCTTAAACTTTAAAAGAACATTGTTAAAAATTTTCAATTATAAATGGGAGGAAAATAAAAATTTCTAGAACCCCCCCTCCATAGGTCCATCCTTGCCCGTAGCAAAGAGTTATAAGACTTCTAAGCATATTAAAGACGCAATGAGTTACTTTCTTGGTTCTTTCTAGTATTTTTGAAAATCGAACCAAATTGCAAACCGACCATATTTTTTATTCGATTCAATAGTTGATTTAAAAGTTTAATTAAATCGATCAAACTCAATCAAAACCAATTAGACTGGTAAAAATCCAAAAAAAAAAACCCAACAATTCAACCGAATTACTAACTTTTTTTATTTTTTAAATAAATATTTCATCTTTATTCACATTATTTAATACTAAAATAAAAAATAATTAATCCTTAAACCAAGATTGAATCGATCAAACCAGTTGAACCGAAAGCTCTTCCCATTCATTTTTCAATTTCGGTTTAAAAACATGATGGTTCTTTCATTTGAACCTTTTCAAATTTTCTGTAGGCTAGATCGCAATAATACAGGATATGATCAAGTTTGTGAAAAGACATGAATACAAAAGAAACATACAAGACTAATTATCTAATTCTGTTCACAATCTCATAAAACAATAAGAATAAGAGACAGAGCATTTAGAGATTTAACCCAAGTACCAATTACCATTCTCTCCCCCCCCCCAAAAAAAAATGCAACAATATGTAAAACTTATTCTATCCTAATGTAAAGGGAAAGGGAACCCATCTAAGCTAAATGGATGGCTAGAAACCTATTGCAAATCCTTTGGATTTTTATTTTCATTGCAAGTGCAAGATTTCGAGAATCTGATCTTTTTTCAAGCCATTCTTGATAGCCGACTTATCAAAGGCAAATTAGTTACAGATCATTGGCGCGGCCTAAGCATCTCATGCTTGAACTAACATTCAACACATCAAACTCGCTTCAAATTCAAAAGTTAAAATGCCACATCTGTAAGTCACAAACTTCATGTGGCAATAACACCTTTTGTATTGGAACAATTACATTAACTATACCAGCACGAATTGAATACAAGTAGGACCAAAGCCCAAGCTTCGGTGAACATTGCAAGTCTGAAGTTCAAATTATCTTTCCAGACATGAATGCACTATTATCACCACCAACCTAGTAAAGCTTTCCAGAGTGTTGTCCCAGTCATTCATAATTGCTCAATCGATATCAGTGAGATTTGTGATTTTGTTGAAGTATGCTACTCTTGACATGCAGGATTGTCATCCCTTATGTGGTTCGATTAACGAGCTTGATTTTTCTTTCCTCTGATCCCACTTGCAGTACAGAGTACAAAGTACTGTGGGCTCAAAATGATAGACCGATCTTGAAGAGTCATCTCGAGTAAACCCCTCCCCCCCCCAAAAAAAGAAAAAAAGGAAAAAAAATTTGAAGTTTCAACATACAACTAGGCAAGAGTACTACCGTACCTCATTCATCTGGAAAACCTAGGAAACCATTTATAAGTTTGGCAACTGGAGTTGCATCACCAGGCTGATATGGAATTAGAGATCCCAAATCCATATCAGCGATGGTTTGATAGAGTGTTTGGGGGCGAGCACAAAATAAGTGTTTTCTCTCTGCCAGTTCTTCTGCCAGCTCACTTTGATGATTGTCCATTAAATCCTCATTCACTACCACAATCAACGGTTTCTGTAAACGTAATGTCTCAAATATGCTCCCTGAACCTGAAAAATTATGGAAACTTGTTACACATTCATCTCATCATTTTCTTTTCAGCTAAGGGACAACAAGATCTGGTCAATCATTGAGATTTGTCTAACCTCTTTGCTTAATGGCTTACAGTCCCCTTAATGTAAACATCCACAGAACCACATGTCTAGGGTTGCCAAAGTGGAAAACACGTATGTGTTTGGAGGTAAGCTACGAGTAAAGGCAAAACCGAGGAGTAAAGTGTAACAGAGTGGTGAGAGCACAAGAAGTAGAAATCTTCCACGTGAATGTGGCAATTGGTATCTTACTGTCCACGGCTTGGATGGAATAAATGAGGGTAAAAAGTATATAAATCTGACACAATACTGAATCAGAACTTAGCTCAGCAGCAACAAACACTTCGCAGTGAGTACAACTGCCATTTTCTTACATAATAGATCCTAAATCTAAATTAGGAACTACGTGACACAACACTGAACCAGTAAAACAATGTCAACAGGCCAACTGTGAACAATGTAAAACATGTAACATGTTTGCTATATACATTCAGTGATGCTTTGTATTTTGGCCACTTCACGAAATAGACAACATTTGCAAAAAGTACTACATACAGAGAAAGTTGAAAACAAAATTTGAAGTGTGAAGCATTCTGCAGCACCCATGAAATGACATTTTAAAACCAAGTGAAACATCTTTTCAACATTCTATCAATATAAAGATGGGAGTTCATGGTTTCTCACAATAAATGCAATACCAAGATCTACAGTCATTCAGTTTGAACCTCCATCGTTGTCATAGTTTACGATATTGAACTAGATAGTAATAATGTACTAAAGACAATTAATAACCCAGATAAGCTTTGATACTCAACTATGCATCTGTAGAGGGGTACTATGCATATGTATAGGCACCTCTAATTATATAACAATGCCACCATTAGCCACTGGAAACATGCATTAGTTAAAAAAGCAGCTGTTTTTGCAACTAATATACAATGCATGAGAAATTTTAATTTGTAAAGGGTCAAGGCCGGATGCAATTTTAGTACAAAAAGTAACATAATGGAATTGAAATAAGATAAGCATTTACCTGCATGACTGATAACAAGAGATGCAGATCTCAGATGGTCAGCGATGCTTGATGAAAATGTGAAGCAGTCTACTACCAGAGACCCATTTTCTTCATTAGACTGAAAAAAGAAAAGGTAAGATAAATACGTAAACAAATAACAATTAGTATAAACTCAAAGGAGAAAGTTTTGAGTACTAAAGAAAAATTTCAAGTCTATCTTAGTATCAAAAAACCATTGTCCAAAACTAGGAACAACTTTCCCCAAGAAAACTCAACATATTAGTAGGCGAGGTATTCTAGTTTATGTGGCTAACTCATCGTAAACATCACTATATATAGCATGTAGTAGTTGCAGATTCAATGTTTAATGACCAACTGCTCTATCAGATAGGGTTTTTGTCCTAGCCAGACGTCTAGGAGACATATATTCATTAACTGACAGTGTTCAGGCTATAGCAACATCTAAGACTAAATTCTTTCGTTTCACCATACGTTGAGGACTTCACTCATATTTAACATCCCTTTCATTTAATTACTTAAATTCTTCTAGCATTCTCCAAACAAGCCGTCTCTCATAGGCTTCCCAACTAATCTAGATTAAAATTCTAGTTAAAACAGAAATGGAGTTGATGCAACAACTTTGTCCATATTCTCTTCCAATTTGGCCTAAATTCTGAACAATCAAACAACTAATAAACAACTTAAAATCTAAAACGACCTTGTGTAGTGGAGCTATCAGAATAAAGGGAGCAAAATATTTACAATTACCTTTGCAGGAATGTAGGAACCACGACCCATTTGAATTAGAAGGTGTGTATAGCCTTTTCTGAAAAGTTCTTCCTTAACTTCCTGAGTGTCCACTGCTCTAACTAAAGAATCAAAACGAGTTGTCCCCACTGTTACAAAAACTGTTCTCGACTTCACATCCTCATCTGCCTCGGCCATTTACGAATTCTTCAAGTTTTTCAAAGAAACAGACTAAAACCTACAAGCTACCCCAAAAAGACACATGATTTCTCACATATTCAAAATCAGCATACCGCCATTGAAAGAGGGAAGAAGGAAGAAAAAATTAACCATAGAAATCCATGAGAGGCTTAGTATATATCTAATCATCTCCTATGGTCAAGCTGTCATGCTCCTATAAAACAATCCGCCAAATGCTTGGAAACGTTCTTTGCATGGAACCACACTTAACTTGAATATTTAGACATGTACAAAGATGCTCATTGAACTGACACCAAACATGTGCATGAAGAAGATGCCCATTTTTTTAATGCATTCCTCACATTCCCATAAGTTGAAATCTTAATCATCCACAAGACTGAAAATTAAACCATGGACTTAATATGTTGCATTCTTCTAAATTTAGATGTAGACTCTAATATTTCTTTGGCAAGTATCTTTTAATCATATACAATTAGAATCAAGCGTTTTACCATGATCTTTACACAAATGAAAATGATAAAAGTCGCAGTTTGCAACAATTAGATCATGCATGTAAACCAAGCAAACATTGCAGCTTTCTTACAAAAAGTCTGTTTTAACATATTTACAAAGGCTGAAAGCAGCCTCCAATATTCCCCTATGACCTGCCTCATCATTTTGACATATTGATTCCCAAAAGTTGACTATCTTCTTCCATTTACATGAAAAACCAGCAGTGTCCCCATTACTTTGCAAGTATGGAAAATAGTAGTAAAACACACATTACTATAGTAGAGTGATCAACCAAAAGATACAACCATCTGCTACTAATTGCTTTCCTACCAAACTTTTATGGCAATTCCCGTATTTATGATCATTGCCCATGATAGGAGCTGTAATACTATTAATTGACTTAAATTTCCAATTTTTCCCTAATCCCACAATGAAAAGCCCATGGATGCAATAATTTTAATCCAAGAACAATAATCCCTTCACTCAAGACTTTTGAAATTTCTCTTTACTAAATGCTGGTGCTTATGTCTCTAGGATTAGTTTTCTAAAGTTTGATGTCTGATTTAAGCATCAATTTGGATTGTCCACTAAATCAACATCCATCAAGAAAAGATAGTTTCTTTATAAACAAATATGATAGCTGAAATATATCCAAGAAAATGACCTACAAAATGCACATTTTGCCCATTTTAACAGAAAACCGCAAATGCAAATTATTTGTCATTCAACAATATTTCATGAAAAGAACCTAAATAACTAAATCTGATCTAAAATCAGCAAATAAAAAGATTACATCTTTGTCTTGTGAGATTAAACTTGCTTTGGTAGTTAAAATCTATCAACGGCGCCAATTTTTTCTTCGCTGTTGGTAGAGTTAGATGCCATATACCGTACTATGGATCATGCTCGGACCATCTAAAAATTAAACAACAGTAACCAGCAAGCCCTTAAAAACATCATTTATCTCTTTGTAGAGTAATGTATATAAGAGACCAAGATAGAGAGAGGGAGGGTGAGGATAAAAAGGTGGAGAAAGGAATGTTCAAATTTTATTTTTTTAATGATTTTAGAATGCAAGTCCCAAATCTCCATGCCATTCAAACAATCACTACTGCAAAGACAATGAACAAAAAAGAACCAAACAAGTTTTTTTGGAATGCAAGCAGCAATTTTTTAGCACATTCATCATTCCAATTTATAATGGCATATATTTATAAAATAGGAAACTGTAGAAGACGAAAAGTCCAACTAAATAACATTCATGCAAGGGAAACCAAATTTAAATACCAACAAGAAAAAAATCCTCTAATAGTGACAGGATATGGAGCAATTTGATGCTATAGTGCAAATGGCCTAATGTTCATACACTCAAACCGCAATATGAAATTTTTACCAGAATTTCTTAAATTTATATAAAGATAACTAATTATATGACATAGTACTTTTCAGTTCCATAAAACTTACCATTCGTCAACCATGCAAAGTGTTTGGTTGAAGACAAAGTCCTCAATATGAGATCCTACAACATTGGATTAGCAAATTCATAACATAACTGAAAGGAAAAATAAAAAAGAAATCTTCATCATCTGATCCCACCTCAAGGGAAAGCAGCCAATATTAAAGTTCCATCTAATCTAGAAAACAAATAAAATGGAACATGTAAGGTTAAACATTCATTAAATATTATTTTATTTTTGTGTAAATTAAGCTAAATTTACGATAAAAAGGAATTATATTTCTTCATATGTGCTGAAAAAATTAGGGAAAGTGTAACAGAGGATTTTTGTCAATCTAGAACATAAGAATGGTTGAAATTTGGTGACTTTGGAGCAAAGAGAAAAAAAAAATCATGGACAAAGTTTCTTGCTAATTTGAGAGTAACCACAGAAATTTGGTAGGTGAATGCAAAAGCCCAAAATAAAAAATGAAAAAAAGAAAGTCAAGGCCAAAAACCAGGATTTGAGGAGACAGACCTTTGGTGCTACCAACGGTTTTTTTAAGAGGAAAATAGCAAATTAGCAATGCAAACGAGGTGTACACTAAAGCAACTAAACTCTAAAAATAGAAAAAAGAGAGAAAAACATTAAATTCTTGGAACCTTAGTAAACACTAAAACATATAGGACGATAAGTACTGTAAAGGCAAGTAGTTATGTAGATTTTCAAATTCCTAAATTTTTAATCACACAAAACATTAGATATCAAAGAGGTGAAAAAGAATAGCCGAGTTTCATGAAAGAAATGAAAATCCTAAGAGTCCTCATCAGTCATTAGCAAACAAAGACCTCTACATTGTACTGTTAACCAGAAATTAAATAGATCAAACTTAATTTACAAAAAAAAAAAAGAAGAGAAATTCCATAGGTAGGGTATGAAAATAAAATATTTTTAAAAAAACCTCTAATTGTTGCAGATTAAATTTTTCCCCTGAAACAATAAAAGGAGTCTAGATATGTGCTGCAGCATACAACAAAGCATAAACCCCCCCCCCCAAAGTAATGGAAAAACTAAAAAAAAAAAGGTTAACAACATAAACAAGAATAGTAGAAAAACTAACCTGTAAATATGAGGAAGCAACTCACAGCAGAATCCACACAAAATAAAAGCTACCAAAAAAAAAAGGAAAAAAAGCACGATGATGCGAAAGTTAATGACAAAAGAAAGGCAAAAAAGGATTTGCTTTTATCCCACAGCAATGAGACCAAATGTGAGTAACAACATATCCATCACATCATATATGTCAATCTCAAGCTTGCCAGAGCAAGCATATTAGAATCTCACAACCATTGGAGTTCATGTGTGTGTGTATGTGTGCGCCTGTCTGTCTGTCTGTCTCTCTCTCTCTCTCTATATATATATGTGTGTGTGTGTGTGGCATGAAAAAGGAAAAAGGAAATACAGAATAACTAAACATCAGGATTAGCAGTGTGACATTTTGATTGGAAAGAATAAGAAATTACATAAAACAATAGAAGCATTCTAAAAGCGCAAAATACAAAGTTTAGATGTTAACGAATACATGCAAACTAAGCATTTTCATTGCAATAAAAAGAACAATAGAAATAATGGAAATACATGGCTAGTTCAATTGCAAATAGACAAATTAATAAGCAGTGCTAAACATAAAATGAAAAAAGAATCTGGTCAATGTAAAACGACAATAGAGAGTTCTTACAATTTTCTCAGCAAATCCCTATGAATCTTCATATTTCTATAATTATCTTCACAAAACTTTTCAAGTCATTATAGGCTTTCAATAATCCAACTTGCTTCCTATCCAAGGCATCTAATAGAAACAAAAGACAATGAAAAAACTACAAAATTAGAAACAATCTGGCAAAAGCTTCAAGACATACCATGTCATTCCCAGACCAATGCGTATCTCTTGAACAATCAGCCAATGTACAATAAGGTCTTTGATGTTTCAAACTTTAATTCCAATACCTATCCTGCATGAGAGTATTATGTACTTCATTTAGTAAAGTAGAAACTTAAGGAGTAATATGTAAGGCTTCCAAAAAGATCAAAACTAATCACAATTCTTTGCACCTTAATAATATGACAACTACTCTTGTCAACCTAGCAGAATTCTTCTTACATAATCATTTAAGCAAAACATTCAAGCTTTTTCTTTAAATATATTCCAATCTAGCTCCACTACAAGTTCCACAATACGCAAAAGTTGCAAACAATCGACTTTAGTCTCCAATTAATTATCACGATCCTTGCCAATTGAGGTTCCAAAAGCAGAAAATAAAGTAACAACAAAAACAAATACATATCAATACACCAGCAACATTCTAAGTCTGGAGTTTTAGTCCAATTAAGCACAATTAAGCATCAAGCCATCAACTCATCATTGATACCAAAATAAAAGAAGGGGAAAAAATTCCCACAATAGCAAGATAATGTTCAAAAGAAGCAATAACTAACTCATTAAGAAGTAAATTTGAATTAGTTTACCTAACCCCAACGCTTAACAGAAAAAGGTTCCATACTTGTTACTTTTTCTGACATAAACCTGAGCAAGCACAATGAATCAAATTAGAGTAAAGAAGTGTTTATAGCCTTGAACGCTATAGCTCAAACACAAAAATACCACCTGTTGAATGCTAAATCTGGAGCAATTTACTTACCCCCAATGTTGAACAGGGAAAAATTTGCCTACTTTTCTTACATAAATCTGAGTAAACAAAATGTAACAAACTGGGCAAAAAGAACTTGAGAGATTTACAAGGAAATGAGTCTGCTGGAGTCCCTGCAAAATAATACAATGGTGATGATATATTAGACTACAATTCAATGCTAATAAGTGAAAATGGCAGCATCCATTTCACCTACAGTGAAGCAAATTCCAAATTTTGCTTTATATGCGAGAGTCAGCACAGCAAGAATGCTGTTATAGAGATCAAATCAAGAAAAAGCTGCCAAAGTGACGTTAGATTAATGTTCCCCCTTGCTACTTAAGTTTTTACATATCCCTAACATCTTATAAGCCCAAAATCTCAGTGAAATACACAAAGCCCAAGTGAACATTCTGAAACTAAAGATAGCAACATCATAAAGTAATAATTCTTCTACATGTCATGAATCAAGAGCAACTTTAGTCTTCTTGTTAAAAATAATTATTCAGCTTAAAGAATACGAAAAACATATTCTCTTTTTTGATAACAATGCTAAAACATGAGATTATCATTTAAGTCCATTAGACATAAAAAGTTGATCAACTTATTTAGCATCTTTGACGTTACTTCTAGTGATTAATCTTAAAAACAAATAAATATAGAAGTAAATAATTGAGTTCAATTGCTTTGGGAAAAAACAAATAAATTTTCATCTTTCCTCCTATGGAATTAGAGACAAACAAAAAACCTTGAAGGGGCCTTAAAGCTGACAGAAGATTTAAAAAGAAAAATAAAGTTCTTACAGCCAAAACACAATAAAACATGCCCAAAAAAAAAGTAGTAGAAAACCTCCGGAGAACCCAAAAATGGAACAGATCTGCAATTACTTGTGCCTCAATGAAGAATAGGAGGAAAGCTCAGTATTTTATTCGCCTTTCTTCCTGCAAATTTAGAAAAATGAAAATAAAGGAGACAAAAAAAAACTTTATAGGTATATAAGAGGAGACGAAGATTAGAAGAAGAAAGTTGTTGTAATAAGAAAATATAAGAGGGAAAAAAATTAGAAACCTGGAGCATATTTGCAGGTTAATCACATCTCATCACAGAGAAAAGATAAATGAAAGAGAGGATATAAGATAATTCTTGGGCGTGCCTTTCTGGGCTTTTTAGTTGTTTGGAATTTAGGAAAGGTGATGTTGGTCGGCGGTGAATTTTGATGAGATGAAAAATAAAGAGAGATAAAATTGAGAGAGGCAGCTTGCTGAAGCCCTAATCTCATCCGGCAAAAAGAAAGCAGAGGAACGGGGGAACAAACCAGAAACTCTACTCTCTCACGTGCCGGGCACTCACTACTCTCTCACATGCTGATCACGTGAGTGACGAACACATTCTAGCCAATGGCAGCATGCCACGTCATCAGACAACCACTCCCCTCACCAAGTGCATTCCCTCTTCATATATATGTTAATAACTAGGAGGCATAACCGCGCTTCGCGCGGGATAACAGAGATGCATGCCCACAGAAGCATATTATTAGACAAATTATTAATAGGGAAATTATCTTTAGAGACAAAATTATCAATAGAAATTATCATTAGAAAGCATGAATGTCGCAGTACAGAGGAGAAATTATCATTAGAAACTAAACAGCTCTGTCCTTTTGTACAGTGAAAGCAATAACTTAAAGCAGAAATACATGATGCCATGGGTACATAATCTCCATGCTGTTTTGTCCAAAGATCATAACAACAAACAAAGTACCCACTGCAGCAAACTCTTGTAAACAGTCCAGTTTTGTTGAAGTTAAAGGAGTTTTACATTATAGTACCAGAATCTATGCAGTATAACTTTCATGTTTGACAACAAAAACTGTAAAACCAATGTGAGACATCTGACTGGTTGTAGTATTGATAAGCGATGTCGCACAATGCAGAAGCAAGTTTTTCTTGTTCAATAGAGTAGTAGTGGAAAACCACACGTAAATAGCCGAAGGAGAAAAGGCCACAAAGTCAAAACTCTAGGAAAATTTTAAATACATTTCTTGGATATTATTCACAATAAATTGCTCTACACTAATCAAATCAGAAAGCATGAAATTGAAATGCCAACAATACATCTTTTCCCTCATTCAAAAACAAATTTTGACTTTATCATCTGTAATCGTCAAAGAAGATAATCAGCTTTGACAGCAAGCCCTCTAGCAACTTCTATAACCCGATCATGGAATTGAAACCAAAAACCTGTGAAATATATTTCGTTGCAGTCACTAATGGTTATATACATTGCACATTAGAAATGGGTCAATAAACCTTTAATGACTCTAACACAAGATAAACTCATCAACTACGAAACCTATAGATAAACTTGATTACTGCGATATCCTTTCCTCTCTTCAAGAGGAACAGGATGTTCTAGCTATTCAACAATTGTCAGAAAAAATAAAATAAAATAAAATGATGAAATGAACATTGCAACCATTAAAGCTAGAGCACCTTGCTTTGTAAATAACAAACCTACCAAAGCAGAAGTATTAGCTATGCAACTAAATCCATAGCTTTCACAAATTGATCATAAAAGTGAGATACTAAAAGGGTAGTCTTTATATAAAGGGGGAATACATAGAACTTTCAAACTCAATCCAATAAGCCAAAAATAATCCTAAAATGTAAAAACACAGACAAAACTTTACCATAGGGAAGATGACTTTATATCTAGAATATATATCCACTTCAGAAAATACACATATTTGTAAATAAAAGTTCTAAACTGCAGCTTAACCACTAAGAGTCTGAAATATTGCACCTGGGGTATGAAATATTGTACCTGATTAAAATTCAAAGTTTGAGAAAACCAAAGCTGACCCAGGATTCATAACAATATAAACATACAACAAACTCACAAATTTAATGCTAAAAAAGGTACAAAATTATCAACATGCAAGCTAGATAAAAAGAAATAGAAAAAAAAAAGGATCTAGAGAAAGATATTATAGCTACCAACCAAAAAGAAACTCATAAAAGCAATAAACAGATTCAAAGAAATCAAATAAAAAAAAACCCTGTAGGTTATCCACCTCATATATAATTCTTATCTAAAAAATCCATGTCATCACTCAGCTAACAGCATAACATATTTTTTTAAGGACAGATCAAGTTTGGCTCACTTAAAATTTGAATCCTACCTAATTTTTCAGATTCTTGCACTCACAACAAAGTAGAAAGAACTGCTCAAAACCAAAAATTGTCCCTCTAATAAGTACCAACCAAAAAGATACTCATAAGAGCAATAGAGAGATTCAAAAGAAATCAAAGATAAAAATCTTGTTCATATATAAATTTTAGAAACCTTTTTTCAAACATCCATGTCATCACTCAGACAGCCAAAAAAAATGTGTCAGATGCAATCATTAATGGTAATGCATGTCTTAATTTACAAGGTTTTGACAGTGGCGATGCATTTATTCTACTCTTCTAAATATTATACCCTATCTGTGCAAGATGGGAATGTAAGTGGAATGGAATATATAAGGTCAAATATTAAAAACAATCTAGTCCTCAAATTATGTTCGAAAACAAAGAGAACTTTAAATACATGCTACAATATGTAAAATTCAGAATATAGCTCTCCCTGTAAACAGTCTTTGAAAGATAAGATCAAAACTGCTCCAAATCCTTCGAAGGGAACTCGAAGTTTTTCTAGCCTAATTGTAGACATGCATATTTTGTTAAATGAGCGAACCAATAGCCCAACTTCTCATGGAACACAAGACAATATCTCAATTGAATGCATCACTCAAAATACCTACAATCCAAATCGATGGCTCTAACCAAAAGAAATAACTGATGCTACACTTTATGCCTCAAACAATCTCCATCATATCCTATCCTATTCCTGTGGGATTGTTATAAGGAAATAAATAACTTGGTTGTTTAGAAAATTTTTCCAAAATGAGCTGCTATTAAAAAAGCATTGTGTCGACATCAACATTATCAAATTTAAATCCAGAAAGGTATGCAAATTTAACACGAGAATACATGTGAGCGCAAGGGATTCAAATACCTTAAAAAGATAGGCATATATGAAGCAATAGGATGGATGAAGAGATAGATGAAGTGTGGTGAGTGGTCAATAACCACTTCTGAGCCAAAAAACTATTGAGTGAAAACAAAAAAGAACAATCAAAACCTTGAGAAGAGAAAAAGAAAGGGAGATTTAATTTTCCTTGAATTATTAAAAAGTTTCAGAAGTACCATATACATACTTATACCTTTCCATGTTCCAAATGGATCATATATAAAACCTGCTCAACAATATCGAATGCCAAAATCTTCACTGCAGTGCTAGCACAACTCTTCTGTTGCAAGCTTCCCTAGACGACATGCATCTTGAGACTATTAATCACGCATACAACAAAATGTTTTCAGCATCTTTGAAATGTATTAGAAAAAACTCAAAACACAATATTCTTCTACTTCTAAAATTAGCAAGATCGACAAACCATAGCAGGCCCCGGGGGTGAGGACAACAAAACAGTAAAGCAGTAGAGGAAGGAAAAAAAAAGCTTACGTATAAAATCTAGAAGTTTAAAACCATTAGTTCAAAAACTAATGACTTTTAACCATCATTGCATAACTTTGTAACTTGTACAAAACAAAGAAATCGGAATTAAAGGACATTTTAATGTTCTTTATAATTCTTTTCTGCAGCATAATTTGAAATTACAAAGATGGTTGTAAGGTAGTGTAACTAATAATTTTAAAAAAAACACACAAATGAACAAAAAGCAGCCATAAGCATCTTTGAAGTATCTTTTCCTTTAGCCAAATACAAGCCCAAAACCATTATTATTTAGGTCTCTGACCTTATTTCAAAGGTTCCAGCTTATCCTGAATCATTACAAAAATTGTAGTTCACATATTAATCATCCAAATACCCAAACACCTTCATCATCAGTTAAAGTCCTCAAAGCTTTATATTATCCAACAAAACTCCATAAGGATCTATATTGACTTTTCCATATCAGATAATTTTCATAATTTTGTAATAATATATTCTGACCAAAATAATGCGAGAATGAAAAAGTTATCAATCGAGTAAACTGCACAGATTAAACCACTGCCCCAAACAATTATGCTCTAAACAAACAAAAAAGAAAGAAAAAAAGTACCAATTGCTTAATGGTAGCCTCGACAGCTTAAAATGGTATTCTTCCACCTAAAACCTGTAAATAACAGAAAATTCAAGATTTGATGCAGATTAGAATCGGGAAATTCCACACACAGGAACCCTAAAAAAAAGGAGGAAAATGAAAAAAAAAGTAACACAACCTTGAAAGATTGCTTTTTTCCCTTTTTTTCAATCAGACATAGAGGGAGCCATTTTTAGAACCTACCAACAAAAAAAGAAAAGGTATAAAGAGAGGGGGAAAAGAAAAAAGCAAAAAGCACCTATATGGTTTTGATTTTCTCCTGTTCATCAAGATGGATCCGGAGTGAAACAGAGAAAAAAATGGACGACATGTCTACCAGGTAAGATGTTTGAAAGAGGCACAGAAGAAAGAGGAAGGAAACAGAGAGTTTTATGTTGATAGGTGCTCTTGATAGAGAAGGGAAGGCTAGCCGTTGTGAGGATTTTTTTTAGCTCCCATGATCTAGAGTTGCGAGGAAGGGGAAGAGGAGGACCAAGGAAGAGAGAGAGCGGCAGACGAGAGACCGGTACCTAACCCTAGTTGTTGTTTCCCTGTGCTTGTTGAGCAGCAACTCATGGAGCGACCCATTGACCCGAACCCTTCGAATGGAGCATCAGGAATAGCAAACTTACCCAACTCACGTGCGCGGCACGTGACGACGACGACGAAACTTTTGGCTGAAAACCTTCCGCGCATTATATGTTACTAGGCGTGTGTACCCCGTGTTTGACACGGGGTGCCCATATTGGTTGAATTGTTTTATAAAATTTGTTATAATGAATTGTATTTTTTCAATTTAAATATGGGCTATTGTATTGCTGCTGGTAAAAAAAAATTTTGGATGGGGTAGAAGAACCAAGTCCATGTGCTTAAGCACTCGCATATTCTGCGTGTGTGCATGTAAGAGAGAGACATTGGCAGTGAAGCTACAAATTCCAGCACGTCAACCCAACATCAACCTAACACGGCAACTTATGGAAGAAGCACGCATGAGTTTCCTGAAATGTCTATTTCTCCTATAACATGCCACATTTTCAAGATATAAATGTTTGATGTAGATCTAAACAACATTTCAATATACAATTACAAGTGTTGCGACTTAAAAACATGAAATTATAGGTTTTGTGAAGCATTAAAAAATGTTATTTCCGGAAATGCACTGCACAACATCCCATAGAGAAGAAGTGAATATGCAGGTTTATCTATAAAGGTACATAATATTACTGGGTTTCAAGTCACGATGGATCATGCCATTTGCATACAATTATTGCATTGCCTGAGTATTATGAAGGCTAAATTCAGAAAAGCTTCATATCAGGGCGGTTGGGACGCATGCTCCGCAGGTATTTCTGAAGTATGCCAACTATCATAATCTCTGAACGTATTGCTAAGCTGGTTCCATTGATTATTCAAAACAAGATCACATCCTCAAGAAATGCAAAATTAGGATTTAGCTTCCAACTTTTAATATGATAGCTTCTTCAATTATCATTCTAAGACAATAATAATGAGTTCAATCGTTGAAAATGCATGCCTGAAAAGTTTATTTGCGCTTACGCAACATAAAGGACTGCACATTTCGCTATAGAACAACTTTTTGCGCTCATCTTTTTTATTTTGTCACATACCTTGACATTGTTATCATGTTTCACCATGGATAGCATCACAACCTCGCTCTCAATACTTTGGCAGCTGCAGGAACATACTTATATCTGCAAAGCATGCTAAAATTAATAAGATTCAGAACTTTCATGGTGCAGCATCCACATAAGCCCCCAAAAATTTAGGAGGACCAAAGTTTAAGGACATCAGAATCATGCTAGCTGCCAAATACACATTGCCAGGTGAGGGAAGCTTAGTTCTTTTAACCACCTCAGACATGATAGGAATGAGTTTTTGGCAGACAAAATCTACTTCATGGTTTCTTATCTGAAAGAATCAGAACAGTGTCGATGATCTCCATAACGAACTTTGTCATTTTGTATAATGAAACTAAATCTATTTGAGTTTGATCCCTAAATCATTTTAAAAACTCCTTCAAGGAGGGGTCAGTGAGTTTATTCATGGAATAGGTACTTACTTAATAGCCACATTCTTCTAAAACACCAAGAAACATTGGAATTCAGTATAGAATTGGCATAGAAAAGTAAATACAATAGTACATTGGCAGCTTTCTGATTTGTCAAAACTAAGCATACTGGCAGTACTTTAGACTAAACTAAAGCACTAAACTTCATAACAAAAATCATAAATTTATGAAGAAATAAAAGGAATTACCTGAAATGCAGTAGTTGAAGAACGCAGAAAGCTGGCTGCAAAAAAAAAAATCAATTAAACAAAATTAGAACAAATAATACATTACATACAGGCATTAAATCGAAGTGCTTAAATGAAAAGCTAAAACATCAAACAGAGAGCAGAAAAAATCTTTAGAACACATTGAAGCGCACCCATAACCAAATATTTTAACAACAAAGGCCTATTTTTATTATTCAATTTCCAGCTAAGTGTGATCTACCATATCCAGATTGGAAGCAAAATGTATACATATTCAACATCAATATTTTCTTTAAACCTTTGGTGAAATTACAGTTTTTTCATGAATTTACCTAAGTATGAGTTCAAAAAAGAAAAAAAAGAAAAAGAAAATAAAAATGGATTGCAAAAAGGGAATAAAAGGTGAACAATCAGTAGGGTAAGGAGAAGCTTGAAAGTGCAGCATGCATTGGTACCAGTTCCAGTAGTAAAGATATTGGCAACAAAAAGATGCTTGCTTTTGTTAAACAATTGTCATCCATCCATTGTGATGCATTATATGAATAAGAGGGCTCAACCAAGCAGAACAGAACAAAGGCAGGTAGTCTGGAATTGGAGTATACCTGAAAAAGAATCCCCTACCCTCCAAAAGGCAAAAGTAGTAAGAGACAACATGAACAGCTGCATAAACTCCAAAAAATAAAGGCCAAATATAGACGAAATTGAAAAAGGAAAAAAGAAATGTTGAAGCGTTTGAAAAGGAAAAAGAATAACCTTGCAAAAATTAAAGATTTGAGCATCAGTGATGCTGGCGGCCAGTAGAGCAGCTCCAATTCCAAAATTCTATAATTGACAAATTAATTATTAGCACAATGTCTTCAATACAGTTTCACCAATTACGAAAGCGGAAGAATACTGTAGAAAATTGAAGCGGCACAAAAAACAAAAGAACAAGATTCATTAAATTGAAAAAAAAAAACGTTGTCTGAAGGAAATTCTACCCAAAAATTTGGCTTCCGTCATGAGGTGGGCGAAACTGAAAAACTCTACCTACCCGACCTGAGAACCACAGGGTACAGTAATATTCGAGTAGAATAACGTCTCAATTAAATGTTTGCACTGTTAAAAATTCACATCTACAAATTGCAGATCCAAATTCTCCAATTAAAACTGAAAAGCCATAACAAATGGAAGCTCATTAAACTCAATCATGTAACCCAACAATAGAAGGAATCTTGAGTCATCTACAAGACAAAAAATTTTATCTTTTTCCCATTCTTGAATTTGTATATGAACAGAACGCCTTATCGTTCTACATATGCTCCGAGTCCAATTTGAAAATGATAATGCTACATATGAAAAGAGAGAGTAAACACGAAACCAGATCCAAAATCAAAACAGAAGAACCAAATTTTACTTAAAAAGGAAAGGAAAAAAGCATCACTTGATACTGAGGCTATGCCAATTATCTGACTTCCTATAGTCAGCAAATGACAAAATCGAGAAAGAAATGACGAATTCATGTAAAAACCCACCATTACCATGGGATTGCAAATCATTACCTGTATACTCGAAGTTGTTGCGATCTTTATAAGCCTTCATGGATCATTTCTGCAAGAAAACACAAATCGGGATGGAACTTCGCTTGTCAGATAGCTAGCAGTTGCAATTGGAGAATTGAGAGAGAGTATGAAGAAGAAAGTGGCTAATATCGTGACATTGGTGAAGGTGTCTGCCACCACAGAAATTGTCTACTGAAATGTCAAAAAGAGGCCCAATGGTGGGAGCATAATGACCTTAAAGGACAAAATCAGTAGACAATTACAGGACAACCGAGAAAAAAAGGGCAATTGAGTCCAAAAGACAATAAGAAAGCGACGCAAACGGCCAGAAATCGAGAGAGAGAGAGAGAGCCCCTGACGCGCGAAAAGACAATCGAGGACAAAAGATTTCTTCCAATGACAAAATAGCCGTGACAATCCATTGCGAGCCATTGTTCCTAACCCTTACACGCTTATAGATAGTTAAGATAAGATAAGATAAGATAAGATAAGATGTAGACTAGGAGGTGGTCCGTGCTACGCACGGTTTAAGTATGTATATAGGCGATTAAGTTGGTGCCCATTAAAGCAGCAGTACTTGTTTAAAACTGTAAAATTAAGTTTTAGTCATTGAAGTTGTAAGAAGGTATATTGTTTTATTGTTTTTGCTAAAGATGGCTGTTATACTATTACTGCTGTAACATGATCATAATAAGTTTAATATATCAATATTTTTATGCGGTTAAATAATTTGCTTTTAATTTGGTTTATATACTGATGATGATTCAATAAGCGAATAATTTATCAGGAATTTTTTCTTTGAAAATTTGCTTTTGACGTGGAAGTTTTATGATTCGTTTCCGGTAAATTTTTTTTAGGATAAAATTTTTTGGCTTCAATAACATAATTATTGTGGTAATTATTGAAATCTAATTATCCTTATGGTTTCGCAATCTGGTAGATTATATATATGACATATAATGGTTTAATAAGAATTTGATATCCCATACTAAATATCTAACTATTCAGATGTAATTTGGTCAAATTTTTTTTCCATATGTCTGAAGAGTCAACATCCAAATTAAGTTTCACTATTTAAGTTTGATATGGGGGAAAAATCGTAAATTTTATAACGAAAGAAATAAATTATTATAGTCCCTTTCTAGTATTTATAGAATAAAAATATTCATAGTATAGTAAAATCCAAAAAACACATGAAAGAGGCATATGGCGGAGAAAAGGTTTAAAATGATAAAGATGAACAATATAATTGGGTTTGTAATATTGTATACGTTCCGAAATTTGACCATTGGACGGTAATTTCATGATTTTTACGTTATTTTTTAACGTTTTCTTTACAAATTTTAATAGTCATTGTGTAAATCAACCTTTACTGTATAAGTCTTACATTAGGTGCATTTTGAGAACAGGAAGGACAATTTGCAATATCTATTATTTGCAACATTTCCTTTTATTTGTAAGATTGAGTTTTGCCTAGAATTTAATAATTTGGTGGATCATATATATCGTATATAGGGGTTCGATGAGAGATAAAAACTGTATAGTAAATATGTGAGCATTTAGATGTAAAAAAATTATGATGAAATAGATTATACATACGTTATATAATGAGTAAAAAAAAATTTCAGCATTGCAAGTTTTTTAAACATCGAAGTAGTAATGGAAAATTCGGTATTTGTAAAGAGAAACTGATAATTTAAAAGGAGAATTGCTTGTCAGCCTTTGTTGACGCGTTTTAATGGTCAGCATGATGCATTTAGTAGTTGCATGAGTAGAAAATTACATGATTAAATAATTTAAAAGACTTTTGTATTTTTTGTTTAATAAAATAAAGGAAAGCTAGACATTTAATTGTATAGTTGGGTTGTAATTAGACAACTACGATACTGAGAATTCATCTTTACAGTGTTGGTAATCTATGGATGGATAAACTGTCGTGAAAGAACGGAGAAAGTCACTAAGCAATGCTAAAATAACTTAAACTTAAAAAAAAAAAAAAAGGCAATACATGCGCATTCATATCTCCTACCAGTGAAGTCTAATAAGCATTCGTTTATTTATATTAAAAATGAATATTTCAAGCAGTTTTTGGAACTATACACAATCAAGATAAGGTATCTGAGGAGAACAACAATTCTTTGACAATGCATTGCAATTTCAAAAAAAAAAAAGGGTGCAAAAATCAAAAGCTAAAAGACGCAAAGGCATTACAAAACGAGAACAAACCTGAAGAACACAACCCAGAAACCAAAGCTGGTGCACACAAGCAGCAGAAGCAAAAGCAGCAAACGAATAAGCAGTGAAAAAGTTTATGGAACAAAAAGTGTATCCTTTTTCTATAAACACAAAGCTCAACCGCTCCATACATGTAAATGATGAGCTACATTGTACTCTCCCCGAAATTCAGCTCAAATGCAATGCAGTGAAGGACAAAAGAAGGAGGGAAAAAGCTAAATTTCCGTACAGAGCCGTTGGCTATCAAAAACAAATAAAATGACAGTAGTACCCTTTTCTATGTAGTTTTTTCTCTCATTTATATATATATATATATATATATATATGTCTATAATAATTATTATATATCTATATATACCTGAACAAGTCTATATATCTATAATAATAATTATTATATACAATAAATAACAGTGATCATGAATTATATTTGTTAGTCACGCACTTGTAATATAGTATTAAGAACGATAAAGAAATACAATAGCTAAACTACTAATATAAAACAATTTTATGTCTCATATTGATTGAGTAATAGTCGACATTTAATTATGCCCATAATTTTGCAATGCAATAAATTGTGTATACTTTATATAGTGATGATGATTCAATAGGTGATTAATTTATCAGGAATTTTCTTTTGGAAATTTTGTTTTTCATGTGGAAATTTTATGATTTGCTTCCGATAGAATTTTTTCAACAT
The DNA here is from genome assembly GCA_013103745.1 of Gardenia jasminoides. NCBI lineage: Eukaryota > Viridiplantae > Streptophyta > Magnoliopsida > Gentianales > Rubiaceae > Gardenia > Gardenia jasminoides. Next base: position 3,174,776 of record CM023096.1, on the reverse strand, counting down.
AGAAAAAATTTGCCTTCGATATCATAATTATTGCACTAATTATCAAAATCTAATTATCCCTACAATTTCGCAATCCGGTAGATTATATATACAACATATAACTGTCTAATAAAAATTTAATATCCCATACTAAATATCTAACTACTTAGATGCAATTTGGTTAAAATGTTTCTACATATGTCAGAACAGTTTAATATAGGGGAAAAAATATCTATTTAAGGTTGATATGGAGGAAAAAACATAATTACCTGGATGAAAATGCGCGTTGAGTTTAACTATTCATCATGCACTAAGTAATAAAATTCCATAGCATGCAAATCAACTTTAACTATTCAATGCTGCATATGTATATATGTAGTAAGTATTAATATTCATACGGTAGTATTAATTTTTTTTTGTTCTAGGAAACATTGTTATGTTTATAAAAATAAAAAAAAAGAGGCGTCCTAATAAAAAATTTATAAACACTATAAAGCAAAAATCGTAAATATTACAACCAAAGAAATAAATTATTATAATCCCTTTCCAGTATTTATACAATCCTTTGCTGTTTATATTCATCATGCACAAAAAGAAGCTGACACGTTTGAATCCTCTGCTCCAGCACCTCTGAAGACCGACACGTGTTTTCTATTGACCATGCACAAAAGAAGAAGAAGCAGAAGTAGATGAACAACTCCACAAATGCAAATGATGGTTGATTTGTCTGCACCGGTCTGAGCTTCGGATGGAACAAAAAAAACAAACAAGGGGCGAAAGCAGCCGTGACTGCACATGCAAGATGGACGACGAAAAGCATGAACAGGAGGCGTCCAATTCTCTTTGTCTATTTGATAGATGATAGATGATAGATGATAGATGATAGATAAAGAGGGAATGCACTTCCCCAACCGAGTGCCTGTTTGCTGATGTGGCATCCTGCCATTGGCGGAAATGTGTTCGTCACTCACGTGACACGCATATGTTCTTTTGCCCTTTTCCATGCCACAAAGCATCCTACCGTTCTGCTTTCTCCGGATCCTTATGTGACTGAAGCTTTTTCCTCTTTGCACTCCTCCTCTCTTTAATTCTCTTTTCCAAATCGACGGATTTCTTCTCATTTTTCACTTCCTTTTCAATATTCTCTTTCATTCATTTTCTGATGAGTTCCGTAATTTTTTGCTGCAGGTTGAGAGATCGGAGCATTGATTAATTATTAAAGCTGGGAGAAATGTGAAAACCCATTTTTCCCCAGTAAAGGCCAGCGCTTTTGAGTCTCTGCCTTTGTTCTTTTGCCCCTTTTTTCCACAAAATTTTTAGCTTTGAGTGTTCTTGTTCTCAGTTTTCTGATGGCTCACGGTTTTTTCCTTGCGGTTTGTGATTAGAGCCTGATTAGTCGATTGAAGCCTGATTGGAGATCCATTTTCCCCATAAAGGTCAGCTTTTACCTCTCTCTCTTGTTGATCTCTTCTTTTGGATCACAAATTAGTGGTTTGAGGGTTTTCCCTCGGGGTTTTTTTTTTTTAAATCTTCCTCAAAAATCTTGTTTGCCCAATTTTTCCTTGTTTAGGGTGTCTATTGGACAGAAGAAAGAAGGAGAGCAAGGATGCATAATTCGTTTTCGATCGTCGTCCCCCCCCGGGCAGTTTGAGATCCTTTTTTTTATTTGTTCTTTTTTTCTCTTGAGAAACAATCGCACCATTTTAGTTTCTACCAATACAGTTCCAACTTCAAATTAAGACAGGAGTCACAGAAATCCCACCACTTCCCACCACTTCTAGAAATTCCGAGAAGGCGCACGATCTCAGCTCAATTGTCCATAACACTTGTTGATAGATAATGATGCATTGAGATGAAATCACGTGTGTTTGAATTGTAGAATTGCTTTCTTGTTTGGATTTTTTCCTTTTTTTTACGATCTGAGTTTGATTTATGCCTTACATTTTTTTTGGTGCGAGGTGATGGAGATGATGAGGGGAGGGAAGATCAGTGGGTTGAAGTTGTCTCTTAGGAACCTAGAGCATTTATTTACCACAATTTCTTGGTAAACTTTTGGCTCCCACTCCTTGGTGGGGTCATATGGTATTTTAATTTGTTATTAGTAAATTAATCTGCATGTTTTTGTGCGTTTGTCCATGGCAAATGGTTGAAGAACTGATTAGGGAAGAGGGGAAATGGGAAGGCTGGAGAAAAATCGGTATATTTGGTGGTTGTAAATGTTGATTTGCTGGAGTCGTGAGAATGTAATTTGATTGGAAATGAAATTCATTCGAAGAAGTCAACAAAAATTTGTTCTTTGTTATGTATCCCGGTTTAATTGGTTTCATTGAATTAGTTTAAATCTCACGTGCAAGTTGATTTATCCGGCGGATGTGCAAATGTTTTCTCGCATATCGTGTAATTAAGTTGATGACCGAGGGTTGCTTTAACGAGATGTACCTTGATATTACTTGCTGCCAAGAAGATTAGTGGCGATTGGAAGTTGAAGGGACATACACAGTGATCCTATAAATCTGAAATGATTGTTGCTTGACTTTGTAGGCAATTTTGTGCTTTGCGTGTTTATTCATGAGGAAGATGTCTGTGATCGAGTTTCATTAGGAAACGTGATATGTGATGTGTGTCATATTGGGCTTACATTAATCTTTTTTGCCATTTCACTAGAAATTCTATTGTGTTCTTTAAGATGATTGATTTTCATTTTGATTTTTTTTTCTCCTCTTTGATTGTGCAGTCTAAAGAGGAATGTGAATATCTGATCAATCTTGCCAAGCTACATATGCAAAAGTCAACAGTTGTGGATAGTGCTACTGGCAAAAGTAAATATAGTAGGTTTGTACTCGTCATTCTTTATTTATTAACATATATATAAAGAGAGAATGCACTTGGTTGAGGGGAGTGGTCGTCTGATGACGTGGCATGCTGCCATTGGCTAGAATGTGTTCGTCACTCACGTGATTAGCACGTGAGAGAGTAGAGTTTCTTTTGTCTTCTCCCCTTCCTATGCATTCTTTCTGCCTGATGAGTTCAGGGTTTCAACAAACTGCCTCTCTCGATTTCATCTCTCTCTATTTTTCTTCTCATCAAAATTCACCAACGACCAGTTTCACCTTTCCTAAATTCGAAACAATTGACAAGCCCTGAAGAGGCACGCCCAAAAATTATCCTATGTTTTCTCTTTCATTTATTTTTTTCTCTGTGATGAGATGCAATTAACCTGCAAATATGCTCCAGGTTTCTAACTTTTTTCCCTCTTATTTTCTCTTATTACAACAACTTTCTTCTTCTAATTTTCGTCTCCTCTTATATAGCTGTAATGTTTTTTTCCTGGTCTCTTATTTTTCATTTTTCTGAGTTTGCAGGAAGAAAGGCGAATAAAATACTGAGCTTTCCTCCTATTCTTCATTGAGGCAGAAGTAATTCAGATCTGTTTGATGTTCTTTGTAAAAAAAAGAGACCAAGGGAAAAAAGAGAAGGCCATGAAATGAAGAACCAAAAGGGGAAGGCGGATCTTTAATATCTTCATCACGGAATGTATTTCCTTTTACTGTTTTTTTGTAAAATTTAAACTGGTTCTATGAGTTTTTTTTTATATAAGGAGAAAATGAGAATGACAGTAAGAAGATGGACAAAAAAGTATGGGTCCTCCTAATCTTGATAAGTTTCTTTATTTTTTTCAAATTTACGTGATTTTTGTAAGATTTTGTTTTACTTTAAAAAAATATTTTTTATTTGATCATTTGAAATGGAAGAACTGATCTTTGGCCTGATTCATTGTTGTGTACTTTTACTATTACTTTTTTCTTATTATTATATATATATATGTTTACTTTTTCCCCTGATGAGAAGCAGAAAATAAGGAGGACAGTAAGCAGATGGACAAAAAAATATGGGTCCTCAGCCTAATCGGGTCTGTAAGTCTCTTTGTTTTTTTTTTTAAATTTACATGATTTTTGTTTTACTTTAAAAAAAAATTTATTTAATCATTTGAAATGGAAGAACCCATCTTTGCCCTGATTCACTATTGTGTACTTTTTCTGTTACCTTTTTCTTATTATAACTTAAATACTTTTTTTACTTTCTTTCTTTTTTCCCTTTTTTGAATCTAATATTCTATTATTAAATTGGTAGAGGAAAAAATGGGATAGAAAAAAAAATTTATAATCCCAAGCGATCTTCTTTTTTCCTTTTAAATATGTGTAAGCTGTGTCTGAATCTGTACAAATTCAAAGGGTTATTTTTGTTGTTAGTCTCTTTATTCTGCCTCGTTTGTTCTTTTATTTGTCATGTTCATATCCATATTTTCCAATTTGATAGCTCTGTAGTTGGAATCTCAATAATTTATTGAAGCTGCCTGGTTCAGTGCTTCAAACTGTGCATCATGGTGCCTTAGCTATATGGCATGTTCTTGATTTTGTGTATTACTGAGTACAATGTATTTTACTGATTTATGGATCGTGAATGCTCAGGTTTTTCAGTTTCTTTTTTAGTTTTTGCTTGGGCTTTTCAAAATGAATATTCACTTGATTAGTCTTGTCCTACTTGCAAGTTTGGCTGGTTTGACCGTTACAAAATATTTGCCTGATGCAGGTCATAAACCGATAGTGGTGGAAGCCAAGGATGTTCTGGAAGGAAAGGTAGCCAAATTGCTCTTTTTCCTTTTCTATAGATCCCTTTTTTTGTCCTCAAAAGGAAGGTGGAGCAACTTCATGTCCTAAGTGCCCACTTGTTAGAAATTTAAATTTCATTATGCATATTATCAATATGTATTGGTCATTACATACATAAAAGTTGCCAGTTAAAATTTTCTTATCTGTACATTGATACAAATACTAAAAAGTGGAGTTTATTATAGATCCATCACTTTCACTTTTTGTTTTTTGTGTGGCTCTTGAATGAATTAGTATTAGTAAAAGCTATTTGCTCAATCTGATAGTGATATACATGATCAGACAGTAAATTTCACCAATTACTGCATGATCTTGTCTAAATTCTTTTAACAGAGTTGAGGTCTTGTATTCTTAGGGTGTGTGCTTCTGACTTATTATTTCCCAATTTCCTTTCAGACTTCACATTATGGCCTCAGTTTCAGCTAATTATGCACTCATGATCTCAGATTCCTTTTAGCTTAATGTACCATGTCAAAGCCCAAGTGGAGTCTTTCAAAATTTCTGGTATATGAGTGTAGGAGTTAGTCTATATGTGTGCATAATGTGTAAACTTTTTGACATCCAGGTTCCTATATGTTTCACATAGTGTGAAATTAGTAAAATATGGGGTTTATATGTTAACGGAAAATGGCATACCATTCTTGCAATTGTTGGTTGACTCCTAAACATAGCTTCCATCATTTACTTTTGCAAAATTGATGTGTAGAGAAATATGTTCTATTACCTTGATCATCATTTACCTCAAGCTCCAGCTCTGAACACTACTCATTTTTACATTATAGCAGGGTTAATTTTTGTTGTTATTGTTTTAATGTACACTTTTAGAATTTATTGCTACAATGTGGGCTAAGTCGTTAAAAAAAAGAGTGGTATATGTGATTTCTTTGAGATATAGATTCTGACGCAAATGATTAAGAATTTATGAAAAAATGGATTGTATTTCTCTGTTGAATAAGTTAATTGTTGAAATATTAGGATTGTGACCCTTTCGTTGCCAAATTCCAGGTTATATGCCAAGAAAATGCTTTCAGATGAAACCATTTTGCATGATGGACTCTAGAGTCTTAGTTGAGATGGTCCACCATTACCAGTATCATGAATAAGGTATGACTTGCAGTAAAGTTCTGTGACTTTTGCTGCCTTATGAAGTGAGGCTGCTTTGTTTATTCTAAAATTTTTTGGATAAGACTTTATGTGGAAATGAAGCTACCTTATGACTCTCTTCCCTTTACTTTATATTTGCAAATGCCTTTTTTAATACTTCACACAAAAATTGTCTGATCATTTCTTGAGTGGAAAAAGGTAGACTAAGCTTTTCTTATTCCTTTTCCTATTGGTCTTTGTGGTTCTGGTTATTGAGTCAATAAACATCTAGACCAAAATAATTGAATGGTAATCTTTTAAACTGTTCAATGTAGAATCTGTTGAAACAGGAAGGGAAAGTTGTTATTGCCTTACAATTTATAATATAAATCTATTGCTTATCCTTCTATCTAGCAGGTAAATTGATTTCTAGAGCTTGTAATTAATTTAGTTTAGGGTTTAGTTAGATTCGCTGTCTTAACGAAATAGATAGAGGCTATAGGCTTTGTATTCTAATTTTTTTTCACACATAACACCAACTTTATTGTGCAAATTTTTATGATCTCATTTTATGCTTTTGAGGACTTGTTCTTCATAACTTTTTCTATGTAGAATCTTTTATTCTCTCCTTGCATTTTTATATATTCATTTTAACTATCTATTTTATAGGGATTGCTTTAGAGGCATGTTTTCATTCTCTCTACATTTTGTTTATAAAAACTATTTTTGTAATCTTAAGAATTTGGAGACATGACTTTACAATCTTATATTTTCTTTATCTAGCAATTGGTATTCCTCTGAGAATTGTGGGTTGATTCATATGGAAAACTTCAATTGATATGTGTTGGGAATGTTGAGGCTCTTGCACATGATCCTTGGCTGAGCGTTCTCCTTCTTTGTCTTCTTGTTATTTGTCAAATATACTTTTTGTTTAATTTCTGATTTGGTCTTGATTTAATTCTGCATGCTAGCATATCCTAAGATGTAGGCAAAAGTAATGGTGTCCCTCCTTGGATATGAGATCACGTATGTGAAGCAAGTGGAGTTGGCTTGATTTGTTTTGCTCGATATTAGATCTCATCATAATTGCTCTTTGTAGCTTTTGTTGCTATTAGAGTAAGTATTTTAATTCTTAATTATTTCTAAGAAAAGTTGAATTGGATTTTATTAAATAACTTACGCATTCTGACAGAATTTCGATTATCGGTGAACAAAGCGTGATCAATGTATGCCGGTGTTCCCGATGATTCTAGCAAGATTGTCATCTTCAAACTTAATGTGAAAAAATATATACATGGGGCATTTTTCCTTCAAATATAATTTGATCAAGGGCCCAGAAATTGGAGCCTTGAAAGCCAATGGAGTTCTTAACCTGATACATTGTTCTTTCCTTCTTTCTAATATCTCGAGGAAGTTGCTTGTTATGTACCCTAACAATTATAGTGACTATAAAAATTCCATTTTCTTTTGCTTTAATGATGATTTCTTTGATTGTTTCAACCCTCATGACCATCTGACCCGATCAAACAAACATTTACAAGCAAAACTGTCAGCTCCTCAATTACCTCTTATCTTTTTATTTATTCTATTATCGTTGTATGAAAAAACAAGGAACATTTTAATGATCTCAGTGTTCTACTCATTATATTGTCTTGCATTTCCTTAACAAATTACTCATTTTCATTGCTTAGTGAAACTGCGAACATTTTGGTGCAACTTTATATAACTTTTCATACTTAATATTTGAATTTGAATAATTCGGCATTTTTGGGCAACCTTGAAAATTATTCCGCGCATCGCACGGTGTTCTCCTCCTAGCATATCTACAAAACGGGAATGCATTGGCTCAATGGTGTGGTCGTTCACTGATGTGGCATGTTTCCATTGGTCAAAATGTGGTCGTCAATCACGTGACTAGCATGTGAGAGACTGGAATTTTTTTTTTTCGTTCTTCTTCTCTTCCTCTGCCTTTTTTCTACCCGATGAATTTAGGGTTTCAACAATTGCCTCCCTCGATTTCATCTCTCTCTATTTCTCTTCTTATCAAAATTCACCGCTGACCAACTTCATTCCCTCCAATCTTTTTCCATTTTTCTTCCTCTCGAAAGTTACCCTAAAGGAACACCCAAAATTTATCCTATATTCTCTCTTTCATTTATTTTTTCTCACTGATGCAGTGCGATTAGCCTGCAAATGTGCTCCAGGTTTCTAACCTTTTCCTCTCTTATTTTTTCTTATTATTACATTACAAGAATTGTCGTCTTCTAATCTTTGTCTCTACTCATATGCCTGCAAATTTTTTTTCTCTTATTTTTCATTTTTCTGGGTTTGCAGGAAGAATGACGAATAAAATTTTCATTTTTTCTGAATTTGCAGGAAGAAAAATGAATACAATACTGAGCTCTCCTCCTATTCTTCATTGAGACACAAGTAATTGTAGATTTGCTCCCTTTTTGGTTCTTCGGAGGATTTCTGCTGCTCCTTTTTTTCGTGTTTTATTTTTTTTTTGGTGCTAAGACCTTTGTAATTTTTTTAAAAAATTTCTGTCAGGTTTAAGGCCCCTTCAAGGTTTTTGTTTGTCTCTAATTCCATATGAGAAAAGATGAAGAAATATTTGCTCAACTTTTTATGTCTAATGGACTTTAATGATTGAGTTGTAGTCTAATGATCTCCGTTCTGTGCTATGAAAATTTTTTTTTGTCTTTTAATTATCAGATGCCTTTTTTCTCTTCTTATGTCTTGGGTTTCTTTGTTTATTGTTGTTTTTGCAGGAAGAACAAATGAAAACATCCTCCACCTTTTTGTTCCATAAGACGTAAGTAGCTACAAATTTTCGTCACTTTATTCTGTTCTCATGAGCTATGCTCTGCTCTTTTTTATTTTTTTTATTTTTTTCCTGATAAGATTTTTTGAAGTCGCAGTCCATAAACTCTCAGATCAATTAAAAGTTTTTCTTTTGTCTTTTATTCTTAAATATATATGTCGTCATGTAGAAAACATAAAGCTTTATTAAGGTTACCAGAAAATCAATTGAATGAAAAGTTGAACAATAGCATTCTTGTTTATAAATGCTTCTTTGATCTAATTTGGTTGCTCTATGGTTACTCAGGTAATGTCAGAGAAAGTTACAAGAATGGAGCTTTCACCTTTAAGCACTGGGGATAGGTAAATTAATCCAAATTTAGTACTCACTGAATTGGTTATTACTTTTTTTTAATATTATCCTATTGTTGTAGGAACAATTTCCTTTCCTTTTATATCAGTATCCATGATGGCTTGACAATTAGTTGGACTGAAAGTCTGAAGTAAGTTTGTTTCTGATGTATTTAAGTTTTTTTCTTTCTTTTTCCATTCTTCTGAATCTTTTCTTCTATCATTGAATCTGTGGCAAAAAAAAATGAGATAGAACAAAATGAATTTTTATAATCCTAAGTGATTTTCTTTCTAAGTACGTTGTATCCATATTTGTACAACAGGAGGGTTATTTCTATTGTTCCCCTTTATTGTGCCTCATTTCTTCTTTTTTATTTGCCATTTCATATTTGTATTTTCCAATTTAATGGCTTTGGGGTTGGAATCTCAATAACTTACTAAAATTTTGCACGGAGGAATTGAAAAGGAGAAACCGACAAGTCTTTGTTCTTATACCATAATAGTTATTATTGCTATTTTAGATGGGTTTTCCCACTCATTTATATCATATATTTAAGAGCGATTTTACCTTTTTTATTTCTTTTTCCCAATTTGGCTAACTCAATATGTATTGCCGACTTCTTTGTCTTGAACCAAGGAAGCGTTATAATTCATGATCTAACATTGAGTTAGTTAAGCTACTTTCCTCTTAACTTTTGTTCTTCAATGGGTACCAAAATTGTGGGCCTTTTTCAATGTGTTTTCTCCGTCTCTTTGCAACTATCTTTTACAATTTATATTTAATTATATGATTATGGTATATGTTAAATAGTTCGAGTGATATGAAAAAGGTAATCTTTACTTGTAAATTGTCAAGTCTTTAACTTGTGCATTGATTATTAAAACCATTGACATTCTGTACCTTTGTTACTTTTAATTGGGTGTCGATTTTAGTTTGACGGGTTGCATTTAGTTTTAGTAAATTGATTTGGTGAAGACAGATAATGCTTTACATTTGCGCTTGTAAGGTTCATTCATGCGGACGATCATGCTTTAAAAAAAAAATCTTTAATCCCTTTTAAAACTAGAGGTTTTTTTCCTTGATAGGTTTCTCTCATTTTGTAAACCTTCAATATATAAGTTGTTAAGCTGGAATTGTTTACCAGTAGCTCGACTTTTGATGATAATTTCATGGGATGCTTGACTTAAAGAATTAATGATAAATCTCATTTTGTGCATGTGAAATGGATGGTTGAATTTTCCTTTTTGACAAAGTAGAAGTGTTGTTTGAGTTTAAGCATCTTGTCTTCTATTATTTTCTTAAGTATGCTTTTAGTATTTTTGGTTATAAAAGAGTTTTGCTCACATGCACCTTAGGTAATATTATTTTTCTGATGGTGACATTCTTCTAATTAGCAAAAGATTTTGCACAATTCACCTTGAGAATGAAAATTGTGATTCAACTTAAGGCAATGTAGCTACAATGGAATAAATATGCTTAGAATAAAATAAAATGAGCCAAGACTTCATAAAGAAACTTAGTCTTAAGTTTTTATCAAATAAAAGGTCAAAATTATTCGAATGTTGCATTACTTTGGTATTGATTGTAAACTATGGAAACTTTTATTCTATTTAAGTTCGCATTACAAGTTTTGTCTAATTTTGTAACAAAGAAGGAGAATTCAATCATTAAGAACTCGGTTGATTTGTTTGTATTTATGCTCTACTTCTATGTCATGTTTTCAATTGTGTTCTACCTCTTGAGTTAGAGGTGGTCGACTTTCTTTACTACTATTGGAGAAAGATAATCAAATAAATAGGTTACTTAGTTGTTGGAACAAAAGAAAATGAGATTAAAATAGCAATGTCATGAAGTAAAATTTGAGCTATAAGGCTGGTCTACCTTTGTTGATCTTTGCATGGAAACTTATATGTCATGACCTAGATTTTTGTTGGTGAATCTCGACTTTCTTTTGAAGGATAGTCTCGTTTAGAGATTTTTTGTACAATGTTTTGTATTTTTAGGTTCCTTGTTCCACTACTAAGCTGAAAAAAGAATGCTCATAATTTGAGAAAAACTGGTTTATATGTAATGCTGTGTATTTCAAGTTTCAGGTGTCAACGTGTCGGCAACTCTTTTATGCTTACTATCTATAAAGCAGAAAATTGTGTATAGTTTAATTGTTTAGATTATTGTGACTTACTATCTTTCTGTGGTTCAAAATTCATGAAGTAGGAGAAAACTGATCTGTCTTATGTATAGATTTTGCCTTGGTTGTGATATTTTTCCCACCTTAGAGGTTTTTTTAGTCTCTTCTTGTCATGTTGTCTTGATTTTCAATAGTTTTATTTGATCATTTCAAGCTGATTATAGTCACGGCTTCTAGAAATGTGTTTGTAGCTTCAGAAATGCTATTTCATATTAAGGTTTAACTGCTTCAAATTGGAAATGGAAATTGATGCTATTGATGTTTTAAAATCTTTTAAACTAAGTTGATATTACTAATTACAATATGTTGTGGTTAAATCTAATTGCAGGTACCTCCTCGTATTGTTGCGGCAAGTCTTAATTAAAGCATGCATCTAGTGGACTGAACAAATGCTATGTTTATTATTATGATGTCATGCCACAACATTTTTGTGACAAGATGCCTATTGGGGGATTTTATTCTCATTTTTTATCTAGATATGTTTGTATAAAATTACAAAAATATAACTCTAAGGATTTTGCTGCATCTTTATGTAATTTTTATACTTTATCTAAATTTAAACAATTGAGCATTTGTGGGCAATTCTGAAAATTACACCGCGCATCGCATCGGTGTTCTCCTCCTAGTATTTTAACTAATAAGCCTGAAGGTAAATTAATAAATATAATATATTAATTATTAAATTATTTTTTATCGAGTCAAATAGCTCGATAAGTAGTCGAACACTATGGTTGTGTTTGGACTTGTTTTTCCCCTTATTTTTGATAAATTGTTTTTCACACCTCAAATACTACAGTAAAAACAACCCAAAAAATAACCCCAAAAACAAACACAATGAGGGTGTTTGGTTATGTAATATTTGCATTTTCCCAAAAAACAGTGTAGAAAATTGTTTGGATAGTAAACTCAATTAACCAAATAACAAAAATGCCCCAAAATGTCCAGGCTGGCAAGAGGCACAATAAAATACAATTAGGCATGCGTAAAACCAAAATGAAAACGTAATTGACCCCAACAACCGCAATCTTCAAAAATGAACGGCCTTGATGTTGTGACCGTTGAAGCTTCATTTGTGAAGGAGTAAAGCTGCGCACCCACCGCAAGAGAATCGATTCCTCCGCTTCCGTCTTCCAGCTTCCATCCAGTTCCTTCACAAATCACGCTCTAAAAAAGCTGTGACCGGAGTGAAAGTAAAGCTCCGCCATTCCAGGCGAAATTACTACCCGTGATTCAACCACGGACTCTCGCCTATAAATGCAGCGAATGGTTTAGATCTGGAAATGCATTCTCCACAAGATCTGCTTGCTTGACATGGCAAATCGAGATAGGATTGTTTGAAGTTGACGCCTCTTCGTGCGCTTCAATTTGGAGTGTCGCTTGTGGTCCTCGGTTGGTGTAACGATAGCGGTCGATTGAGTCCACATAGCGTGAGTTCGGTCTCGTGAGTGCCTCGGTCATTGAAGTGGTAAAGGTAATTCTGCCTAACCCTTATCTCTATATCTGATTCAGAGATGTATTTTGCCGTGAAGTTTTTTTCTTTTGCTCGGATTTTGTGCGATGAATTGTTGTGTGCAATCAGCATATGGGCCATCTGCAATTTTGAAAATTTCTTAATTTGATAATTGGTTGAAGGTGGGTTTTTTGTCTGTGCTCCGGTTGTTTTTTTGTTTTGTTTTGTTTTTTTTTTTTGGTGTTTTGGGCTTTTTGGGATTCTCCGTCTCTGTGATTTATTTCTTGAAGACTCATGTTTAATGGAATTTCTTCCAAAAGTGCTTGAGTTAGAGCGTAAGAAGAAGCAAACGAGGTGACTTCTTTAAAAGCTTTTATCAGAACATGCAAAGCTAAAGATTCGCGGTTGTCTGTTGAATTCTTAACAAGAATCTACTGCAATTCCGCGTCGAAGCTTTAGCCTTTAGGAAGAAAAGTTTCATGTCGCAATTTATTTTCCATTGTCCTTTTTTTTTTTTAACATTTACCATTTTCCATTCTCCTCTGAATTCTTATTACTGTATTGGAATAGTATCCATCGTACTTGTTGCATTTGGTTCCAAGTTCGTTTAGGTCGTGTACAGATGACACAGTAGTACTTTTTGGCCTATGGCAGTTGGCAATGCCTTTTGGTCCTTTGGAATTTGCTCGGCATTTGCAGTTGTACTTGTACAGTAGTTCTGAGCAGTTACCACAGCAGAATGTATTTTCATGTTAAGGTTATATATGCCACCCATAAGTGTGTATAACTTGCTCATCCGAACAAGGCAATTAGCATACTCGTCTACAGTTTTCTCCCATTCATGCCTTCGTGCCTATTTTCTCTGTCCATTGCATGTTAGTACTTTAGCATCAGCTTCGTCTCACAGGATCAATCCCCAACTTCAGTGATTGATTTGCTTTACTTTAGTCACCAGGAAGGATGTTTCCACAAGTGATGGCCGACTAAGAGTACTGAAATCCTAAACAGAGGTTTAAGAAATTTACGTGAGAAAGAAATTTTTACTACCAAGTTAGAAGGCGACTAATGATCATAATACATTTGTTATGTCTTAACTGCAACTTACTACTCTGTTTTTTGGACAAAAGTGGGTACTTGGCTCCAAGACACGAGTTCTCTTTTCTTGTTTGCATTTTTTTTTCACAAGGTGCAATAATAAGGAGTGTAGGCTTAACATGTTGGTGTATATTTTTGTTTTTGTGATTCTGTTTATCAGGTGGAATCTGTAGGCTTAGATTATGTTTTCTTTTTCCTTTGCGTTATGACGGATCCCTTGTAAATGTGTGAAGTTGCCTTACCTTGGGTAAGACGCAATTTCCTTGTCTATTGTATTGTGTCTAATATGCTTAATTTTGTCAGCTGAATCCTCTGTTCTCGTGGTTCTTTTGTGCCAGCCCTCGTCTGCCCTGCTAATATGTGACAGATTTGCTAAACTATTATATTTGCGATGCTTTTAGGTCGTGTATATGCCCCCCAAGAAAAGGACGAAACAAAGTGCGAGTTCAGGTATGGAGCTTATGAAAATACCGTGTCGTAATGGGGATATGACGGGTAGGAATTGGGTGAAATCGTTAATTGAAGGGCATCCCCTGCGTATTTTGGAGAATTGTCGAATCACAGTTGACAACTTTTTGCGGCTATGTGAAATCCTTGTCCAAAATAATTACGTACCACAGAATCCCCACAAGCATGTCACAGTTGAGGAGTCATTGGCAATGACTCTAGTTATGTTAAGCCATAGCACCCGTACTCGTGTGGCGGCTGAGAGATTTCAACATTCAACCGAAACCATCCATCGAAATGTTCAGGAAGTGCTTATAGGGCTGTGTAGATTCGCACAAAGGATTATTCGTCCAAAGAATGGAAATGGGGTTCATCCACGAATTAGATACAGTACAAAATATTATCCGTGGTTCAAGGTAAGAGAACTCCGTCTCTACATGTACCTTTGATGTATTCGATTGTATGATCTGTTGTATTTAGTTAATACAAGGAATGTCTAATACACACATATGAATTTACTTGCTTCTGAATAGTATCAAGCTTATAGGTTATTTTCTTCGATGTAGTTTTAGTATCTATTGCATATCAAGTGAGAGTCATTTCATTAAAGCTGAAGCCCAAGCTTATCCAGGCTTTGGCGGAATTAAATTAACCGCTACTCTTTTTACGCCTGGAGCCACATAGTAGGATACTTACAACTATCTATAAGTGGAGGATCCTGTAACTTAGTATTTTTGTAGTAATCCCAAAATATTGTGTAAATTGTTGTTAAATGTTTTGCATGTTCTCGCTCTGTTTCTTCTGTAGGATGCTATTGGTGCTATCGATGGCACTCATATTCCTGCTACGGTTCCTACAAATGAGCAACTAGCATATACCAATAGGCACGGTACACAATCACAGAACGTTCTTGCTGTCTGTGACCTTGATATGCGTTTCATTTACGTGTATGCCGGATGGGAGGGTAGCGCCCATGATGTTCGAGTTTTGGAAGGTGCATTAAGAATGCACGCTGATTTCCCTATTCCGCCACCAGGTTTATAATTCAAATATACCTCGTACTTGACAATTACATGGGTTTTTTTTTAGTTTCATACCAAAGGGGAGATGTAAGTTATTTGATTTAACTTGTTCCTTGTACGTGTATAGGTAAGTATTACCTTGTTGATGCTGCCTATAAGATGATGCCTGGATTCTTACCGCCTTTCAAGGGTGCACGTGCTACACAAGGGGGGCGCGGCCGTGAACGAGGACAAGGGTCGAAAGAGCTATTCAATACATGGCACTCTCAACTGAGAAACGTTATTGAACGGACATTTGGTGTGCTAAAGCAACGATTCGCCTATTTGAGGGGGCCGGTTCCGTATTCGTATATGCAAAATCAGATAAATGTGGTTATCGCATGTTGTGCCATACACAATTTCCTTAGGGAAAACCAACCATCTGATGAACACTTCATGCAGTATGAAGAAGAGAACATGCAAGTCGAGGGTGAGGGTGGGATTGGCCCATACCCACAAATCCAACCATTAGCTGTGTCGCAGCAGGAGATAGACTCATGGAAGGCAGTGCGAGAAGAAATTGTGACTCAAATGCATGCCGCTTCACGTCGACGGAGACAATAATTACACGGACTGAGTTCAGCCTCGGGGAAGAAAATAAATTAGTAGTTTATTTTAGTAGTAAATTGGATTCGAGTTGGGCGATACCGTCTAATAATTTGCAAAAATAAACTGAGGTTGGTCGTCCAGGAGGCAACACAACTGAATAAAATGCATATTTCTGTGTAGGATGAAGGATTGGTATTATCCAATTGAATAAAATAAACTTCAATTTGATTGCTTACGTGGAAATTTGTTTTTTGGTATCCAAACGGTTTTCCCAAGTAACTATCTATTATCCAAACAGTTATCCCGTTATCTGATGTCTCATAAAGTTTGTCAAATAATATCTACCAAAATAACTAAAATAATGCATATCCAAACACCCTCAATATTTTTTTCTATTTCTTTTGTCTTTTCCTTTTCCTTCTCTTTTTTCTTTCTTTTCTCTTCTTCTCCCCCAACCTCTCTCACCCTTCTTCACCAGTGACCTGACCTGAAATTTTTTTTTTCTGAATCTCATCTCCACCACCTCCCCTTCCCTCCCCTCCCTCCCCTCCTCCTCTCATCCCCTTCCCCCATCGCCCCTCCTTCTCCTCTCATCCCCTTCCCAACAGATCAGGGAGGGAGAGGGAGGGAAGGGGAGGTGGGAGGAGGGAGGGAGGTGGTGGAGAAGAGGGCCAGCAAAAAAAAAAGAAAAAGGCCGGAGAAGAAGGGAAAGAAGAGAAAAGAAAGAAAAAAGAAAAGGAAAAGGAAAAGGAAAAAGAAAAGAAAAAGAAAAAAGAAATAAAAAAATCCATTTTTCCAAATACAGTTACAGTAACATTTTTTCACATTTACAATGCTATAGTACTGTTTTTCATAAACAACCCAAAAAACAAGGAATCCAAACGCAATAGGTCCGTTTGGATTAGGTTTTTTGGATCTGTTTTTGAAAAACTATATTTCACATTTCAAATGCTATAGTAATATACTAACAAAAAACAATTCCATAAACTCCAATCCGAATAAATATTTGAAAAATAACTTATACATACAAAAATAAAAAAATTATTCCTTCTTCTTCCACCCCAACTCTACCACCATCCATCACCACCCACCACCACCACTACCTACCCCGACCACCACCTCTGCCCTCCCACTCTCCCTCCCCCTCCTTCCCCCTCTCTTTCTCCCCCTACCCCTCCCTCTCCCCCTCCTCCTCTCCCTTCCCTGTCCTATGCAAATTAAAATTTTATTTAGGTATTTTTGAGGTATTTTTAAAATTAAAATTTTAGTTGGGATACTTTTAAAATGAAAAATATATTTGGAATATTTTGAGACATTTTTAAAATTCAAAATTTATTTGGGATAATTTATTAGGCATTTCTAAAATAAAAAATTCATTTGGAATAATTTTTGGACATTTTTAAAATTAAAATTTTATTTGGGCAATTTTTTGGAACATTTCTAAAATTAAAAATTTGTTTGGGATAAATTTTTGGGGCATTTTAAAAATTAAAAATTTATTTGGGGTATTATTTGGGGCATTTTTAAAATTAAAAATTTATTTGGGGTAATTTTTTGGGACATTTTCAAAATTAAAAATTTATGTGGAGTATTTTTTGAGGCATTTTTAAAATTAAAAATTTATTTGGGGTATTTTTGGGACATTTTAAATTTAAAATTTATTTGGGGTAATTTTTGGAGCATTTTTAAAATTAAAAATTTCTTTGGGGTTTTTTGAGGCATTTCAGAATTAAAAATTTATTTTTTATAATTTTTGAGGCATTTTTAAAATTAAAAATTTATTTAGGACAATTTTTTAGGTCATTTTTAAAATTAAAAATTTATTTGGAGTAATTTTTAGGTATGTTTAAAATTAAAAATGTATTTGGGGTATTTTTTAAAATTGGAAATTTATTTGGGGTAAATTATGGATATTTTTAAAATTAAAAATTTTATTTGGAGTTTTTTGTGGAATTTTTAAAATTAAAATTTATTTTTTGGTAATTTTTTGGGCTATTTTTTAGGGGAATTAAAATTAAAATTTATTTGGTGAAATTTTTTGGGATATTTTTAAAATTATAAATTTATTTGGGGTATTTTTGGGGGCATTTTTAAAATTAAAAATTTATCTGGGTATTTTTTTGGATCATTTTTAAAATTCATAATTTATTTGGGGTGATTTGTTGGGATATTTTGAAAATTAAAAATTTATTTGGGCTGTTTTTTGGGCATTTTTAAAATTAAAAATTTATTTGGGATGGTTTTAAAATTAAAAATTATTTGGGATATTTTTGAAAATAATTTATTTTTGTATTTTTCTTTTTAAAATTAACCCACCCCCATCACCACCCACCAAATAAATTTTAATTCTAAAAACACCCCAATAATTATCTCAAATAAATTTTTAATTTTAAAAATACCCTAAAAAATTGCTTCAAATAAAATTTTAATTTTAAAAATGTCCCAAAAATACCCAAATAAATTTTTAATTTTAAAAGTACTTCCAAAAATTTTCCCAAAAACGCTCTCAAAAATATCTCAAACACAACTATAGTAATTATTTTTTACATTCCAAATACTATAGTAGTGTTTTTGAAAAACAATCCCAAATAGATGGGGAATTGATCCACTTGCAAGGTTTTTTCAATTAATCAGTTTTGGACTTGATTAGAGGCAAGGATTTGAGGTCATTTATTCAAGAAAAACAGAGATGTTGTGCAGCATTGGGAATGGAAAAATTGCAAGAGGACACTCAAAAGTTACCCACAGAAGTTTCAAGCTGTACTACAACAATTTTTGCAAGTGTTTGCTACCCTTCAAGAGCTGCCACCATAAAGGAAATCGGACCATCAGATCACTCTCAAACTAGAAGCCGAACCATTCAAACTCAAACCATATAGGTATCCTCATTTTCATAAATCTGAAGCAAATAGCTGAGATGCTTACTAACGGTATTATTAAACATTGTAGCAGCCCTTTTGCTTGACCAGTGTTATTGGTCAAAAAGAAAGACAACTCATAGAGATTATGTGTGGATTATATGAGGTTGAATGAATTAACTATCAAGGATAGATTCCCAATCCCAAACATTGATGAGTTGTTGAATGAATTGCATGGCACTGGATATATGTCTAAATTAGATCTTAGAGTTGGGTATCATCAATTACGGGTTAAGTCAGCAAATCCATATAAGGCAGCTTTCTAGACCCATCATGGGCATTTTGAATACCGAGTAATGCCCTTCGAGCTAACAAATGCCCCAATTACAATCTAGGCACCAATGAATCAAAATTTTGAGCTCTATTTCAGGAAGTTTGTCTTAGTATTTTTCTATGACATTTTTATATACAGTTCTTCTTTTGAGCTACATATACAACATCTTTGTGTGGTGTTAGGAATCTTAGTTGAGAATAAGCTATATTGCAAATTATCAAAATGCTCGTT
Organism: Gardenia jasminoides; assembly: GCA_013103745.1. Lineage (NCBI taxonomy): Eukaryota > Viridiplantae > Streptophyta > Magnoliopsida > Gentianales > Rubiaceae > Gardenia > Gardenia jasminoides. Next base: position 3,155,677 of record CM023096.1, on the reverse strand, counting down.
TGCTTATTATCTCAGAAAATGGAGTGAGGATGGATGTCTCTAAGGTTGAGTGTATATTGTCCTAGCCAACTCCAACAACGGTGAAAGAATTAAAGGGTTTCTTGGGCTTGACTTGTTATTATAGAAGGTTTGTTAAAGGCTATGGAGTAATCTGCAAGCCATTAATTCAACTACTCAAAAAAGTTAGCTTTGCTTGGAATGAAAAAGTTCAATCAGCATTCATAGAACTCAAGAAGGCCATGACATCTGCACCAGTTTTGAGAATGCCAAATTTTGAGCTACCCTTTGTTATCGAGACTGATGCATGTGGAGTGAGGATCGAAGCTATCCTTATGCAAGAGGACGACCCCATAGCCTACCCCCAGTAAGGCTTTATCTCCATAGAACTTAGAACTGTTAGTATATGAAAAGGAATTACTTGCATTGGTATTAGCTATCACCAAACGGAAGCATTATCATTGGCCATCATTTTATCATCAAGACGGATCATCGGGTGATAAGTAAATATTTTTTCCTTTTTTAGTGTGTTTTTTTTACTTATTATTATGTAATTATATTATGAAAAATGATGGAATTAAGCTCTTTTTGATTAATATGCATTTAAGTGTGAATTGTACATAGAAAATGCTTTTTGGCAAATTAATGCACAATTGAATGTTTTATTTGAAGGTAATGAAGTTTGGAAGAAAAGATGGAAAATTGAAGTATCAAGAGTTGATGAAATTCCAAATTAAGATGATCAGAATACAATTCAATCATCAAGGAATCAAGGGATTAAAAGTTGGAAGATTTAGCGCTTCAATTTTACGATAAAAAATTCAAATTATGTAATTCTGCAGCAGATTCGCGAGTTGAAACACGAGGTGATAATTGGACAATGAAACAGCTCGCGACTCTCTCTCAGCAGAGCCAAGGCAGCTGGATCCGCGACCTTAGCGGATCTACCTTGCAGATCGCTGACAATGACTGCTTCAACTTGCAGCTAAATTCCAGAATTTTTCCAACTCACTTCCAGCTCAATTTTTGAGGAATTTCGGCTGATAGCTGTGCAAATTGGACTTGTAGGACCAAGAATCAATTTAGGTCTTTTTATTTTTAATCTTTTCCATCCTCAATCCTCTATAAATACCCCATGTATTCCAACGGGAAAAATATATAGAGGAAGAGAGGAAGATAGGAAGAAAAAGAGAAGAAAAGTGTAGAAGAGAGAAACTAACTAGTTCCTATAGAGAATTAGTTTAGAATTAAATTAAGAAGTCCATTGAACAAGGAGAAATCCTTTGAGCTTGTAAGTGAACTTAAGATTTGCAAAAAGTGAAGAATAAAGAGCTTATTTCATCAATTAGAGGAGTTTCTTCATTTCATTTCTTTAAGTTCATCCATGACTTCTTATGCAAGTTTTGTGTGCTTAAACAATATGAGTAGCTAAACTTGTTAATCCTAAGAGTAAGATGAACTTGTGTGTGATTGGATTGTATTCACTTAAGTAAGAAAGGTTAATTTGTGATTGTTAGTTCATGTATTTGTTCTTAATATTCATGATTGCTTGATCATCAATTATGAATTATTCAAGCACGTGTTAGTGCATGAAATATGTCTTACATATGTAGTTCAAAATATTGAATCCTAGATTGCATGTTCACGTTAGTAGGAGATGCATTTAGGAGGAATTATACTTGCAACCCATTGAGTTTCATGAACTTATGTTAAGCTAATTCATAATGTTAATAGGTGAAGGTATAATATGGGTATGTTTGTTTATTTGTGAAAGCAATCTACAAATGAAATTGGATGTTACTTCCTTGATAAGTCACAAGTTTATAATCTAACTTAATTAAGTGAACACATCCTTAACCAAACAAGGGATTCAAATCCCTAGGAATCTCTTACTATATTTTAACTTCTCTAACTTATTTATTTTACACCGCCAATTGGAGGATTAACTCATTGGATGGTTTTATTTATTTTCTTGTTTACCACCAATTGGATGTCATCGACACCTAACGTACGGTTGTAATAACTTTATCTTCATACCTTAGGTCGGCTAAGTCCGCCTTCTCCCGTTTACTTTTACTTTTCTTTACTTCAATTTACTTTTCATTTACTAACAATTAGGGTTGGTTCTACCACCTTAACCGGTTGGTTTTAATTGCTTCTAAAAGGGACGGTTGTACCGCCCAACATTTCATATTTTGCACTCCTCTGTCATTTTCTATTTAGATAATAAAGTAAGATTAAAAGCCGTAGTACTTAACTGAGTCCCTGTGGGATCGACCCCTAAATATCACTATACTCAATTCACGATCCGTATACTTGTGAAAAATCGGGGTAAAAAGGCTAAAATAGATTGATAATTGGGAGAATTAAACTTGAAAGTTTAGACCACGTCAAGTTTTTAGCGCTGTTGCCAGGGACTTAACGGTTAATATTAGGGCAAAAACAAACTTTATTAGTCTAAATTTGTATAAAATTCTCTTTTGTATATTTAATTAATATTACTAATTACAATGGGTTATTGAGGTATCAAAACAAGCTATACATAGGTATTGCCAACAAAACTAGAATTAAAGTGATTAAAGCTCTTCATCACTGCATGACACCATATTGGTCGTGGTAGATTGATTGACAAAATTTAGCCACTTCATTCCCTTGACACACCCTTTCTCTGCAAGGGATGTAGCTCAGCTTTCATGGATAACATTTATAAATTGCACGGTATATCGAAAACCATCATCTCTGATAAGGATAGAATCTTTACCAGCAGTTTTGGTTGGAATTGTTTAAAATAATTGGTACTAATCTTCACTACAGTTCATCATACCATCCTTAATCCGATGGCCAGAGTGAAAGAGTGAATCAATGCTTAGAGAACTATTTCAAATGCATGTGCACCGAACAACCCAAGCAATGGAGTCATTGGCTGTCTGTAGCAGAATTCTGGTGTAACTCAAATTTCCATACCAGTTTACAAATAATCTCAAATATTCTATTGTAAGTTTTAAATTATCTTTATAAATTTGTGGCTGCTGCATTGCCATGAATTTACACATGCATTGCACGTGTAAGCACAGCTTTTTTTATTCAAATAAAAATGCCTACCGTGCTTCGTGCCAATTTTTTTTAAAAAAATGAAACTGACACCAACATGTCACTGCAATTTATTCTTTTTAAGCAAAATCTGGCAATTGGACGTGACAATGTATTCATAGAATAAGAATAATTACTAGAATCAATTAAATTGGTGCTACAAGGTGTATTCACAAAATAAGAATAATTGTCAGAATCAGTTAGATTGGTATCAAATCAATATCCAAAGCCTCATAAACCGTCTGACTAGTATTATTTGATTAAATATAAAATATTCAATGCATTAACGTTTGTTTGGGGGGTTGCGTTAATTGATTTGAAGATTTTCAAATCTAAATTAAATGCACACTCGTGAAGCATCGGGAAAGTTTTTAAAAAGTGAAATTAATGGTATCCTTGCATGATTTGTTACTTCTCATGTTTTCAATTTGGGTAAATAAGAAATAAAAATGCAGATCAAATATAATTTTGATAGTTGTTTAACCATTTTACACAATTTGAACAGCAGGACTTTCATTAACACGTGGACTAGTAATTCCTTGGCCTAAATTGTTGTAGTCACATGGCTGACAAATTATAAGATTGTAGCTCCATGAGTTGGTGAAAGTCCAACTTCTTTAATCCTTCATTGAGCCATTTGTTGGCAGAATAAACCAACCTGTTTAGTATTTGTTTATCTATTTATTAATTTTATTAGAATTAGATTTTTAGAGTTGTGTAATTTAGGAATTTGTGTTTTATTTGATAATTACTTATGCAAGTGTTTTCTTACCCAACAACTTTAGTAGATTATAAATAGAATATTAGATAGAGTATTTTCTTAAGAGAGTCCAAGAAGACTCTGTAAGGTTTAATTGTGGTGAGACTTTCTTCTATTGTTTTGAGATATCAATAATAGTGTGTTTATTATTTTCTTCTCTCCTTCCTACATATATTTTTTGAGTGTTTTTTTATCCTTCAATCTATAGCCTTGCATGCATAATTATTATTAGAACCCTAAAATTTGGGTTCTACAATTGGTATCAGACTACGAGATTAGTCTTGGGGGACTTCCGCTGTCAGAGTTAAGGCACAAGATTTGCCAGAAAGTATTCTGTTGATTGAATTAGACCACGAGATTGGTCCTAAAGTGTGTAGTTGGTCAAGAATTTGATTGCAAATTAGTCCAGAAGTTATTAGATTGTTGCAAGTGTTATAACAGAAATCAGAGAAGAATCTTGTCAGATTTGTTGATTGCTGCAGGCTGTTAGATTGAAGGATTTAATTGGCCAATCAGTCAGGGTGGCCAAGAAACTGCATAAAGGGAAGAATTTGCTGATTATGTGAGTTATTAATGATGGATATATCTTAGATCTACGTAATGGTCAAAGGTATCGCATACTAACTCCCAAAAATTAAAGTCAAGAATCATAGTATTTTTGACTTTTAAGAGTAGAAAAATATCTTGAACAATACAATTTATATGATATTATCTGCATTGATGCAAGTGAACTGCCAAAACATGTTTTTAAGAAGAAGGTTAGATTATTTTTTCAAATTATGCGTAAAACCATATCTAATTGTCTTTTCAAAACATGTGTTCATTGGACTAAAATACCTTAGAGATTTTGGGTGGATATTCATTATGTTTTGGAAATTGTTGAGTTGAATGAAACTTTTAAACCAAAAACTGATTGGACATTGTTAGTTGATTTTGAGAGTGATAGATTTATTGATGACATGGGTGATTTGGAAAATTTTGAATTGGCTGATAATTTTGATTTGCATGCCATATTTGGAGAAATTGAAAGTGATAATTTTGTTGAAAAAAAAAGAAAGTGTTAATTTGACAGAGAAAGAAAAGGAAAATTTTGATATAGCAGGTAAAGGAAAAGAAATTGTTGGTGAAGAATTTATTGGCTTGGACTGTTTTCAAAGTGATGTGAAAAAGTTTGATTTGATTGACATGGATTTCATTGGAGTTGAAAAATATTTTGCTCCTGAAGAGTTAATTGACAAGGTGAAATTTTTTGGTAATTTTGGTAGTGGAGATTTTGAATTATCTGGTGGTGATCAATTTGGTAAAAGAGATTATTATGATTTCATATTTTTGGGCACTTATGTTGGTGATACATATGGTGACTATGGTGATGAATGGGTATGCATCAATGACTATTTTGATCAAGAAGAAATTGTTGAAAAAGTGTTTGCAAAGTATAAAGTCCGTCCACTACCCCGTATAAAGATGAAACTGATAACCGATAACAAGATGGAATTGCATATCGTCTATTCGGCGATAGAATTTTCAATGGAGATTGTTGCTCGAGATGGAATTGGATCTTATTTAATGGAGAGCTTGGTTTAAGGAAGTCAATGTTGGCAGAATAAACCAAGCTGTTTAGTATTTGTTTATTTATTTATTAATCTTATTAGAATTAGATTTTTAATAGTTGTGTGATTTAGAAATTTGTGTTTTATTTGGTAATTACTTATGTAAGTGGTTTCTTACCCAACAAGTCTGGTAGATTATAAATAGAATATTAGATAGAGTATTTTCTTAAGAGAGTCCAAAAAGACTCTGTAAGGTTTAATTATTGTGAGACTTTCTTCCATTGTTTTGAGATATCAATAATAGTGTGTTTATTATTTTCTTCTCTCCCTCCTACATATATTTTTTGAGTGTTTTTTTCATTCTTCAATCTATAGCCTTACATGCATAATTATTATTAGAACCCTAAAATTTGGGTTCTACACCATTTAATCGTAACATTTTGAATTGTTCTTAGTTTAATATTTTTCAAAACTGTAAATGTTGATTTTTTTTCGAACTTTGACCCAATTATACAAACATTTTGATAAGCTCGAGAATGTGGAGTATTATGCGTACATTTGGATGGAAATTACTTCGCTAAAATTTTTACGTTCCTAATCATCTTTTAATCTCATGTAGATCAAATTGCAAAAAGTACTATAGTAATTATTTCAAATAATATCCTTTTAATCTGTCTCAAAAAGTTTTGGAAAAGCTTGAAAATGATTGGACTCAAGACATGGACAGTGGCATAGTTGATGAGATGCTTATGTCAAAAGATACAAAATCCCCTTACTTTTTAAAAATCTCCCACATAGTAGCCTTATACTTTTAATTAAACTGGAAAGATGATCTTTGACCTACTATGTCATCGGTAGCAAGTTAAATATTATTTTTTATTTTGAAAAACTATTTGTTTCTTTCCTCTTCCTTCCTCGCTAATGCCATCCCCTTTTTTCCTGTTTTTCTTTTATTTTCCTTTTTTCTTTTCTTTTCTATTTTTTTCTTTCACTCTTCTCCTTCCACTCCCACCGCCACCACATCACCACCACCATGTACTGCCTCTCTCTTCCTCCTTCCTTCCCCACCACCTACCACCATATCCTTCTCTTCTCTCTCCCCTCTCCACTTCGCCATTCCTCCTCTTCTTCCTCTGTTCCTTTCCTCCTCCTCTTCCCTCTCCCCCTCCTTCCTGACAACAGGATCTAGTCACGAGGAGGAGATCTCCTAAAACCCAGAAGAATATCTGTGCATATTATTATTACGAGAATTAAGCCTCCGAATTGCACTTATCACAGGACTAATTTCTTAAAATCAGTACTCAATTATTTGAAACAACCCAATAAAGTAAAATAATGCTTAGCACCAGAAGAAAAATCAATTATATTTTGGTAACAAACTAGACTGTTGACTACACAACAAAGCAAAAAGCAAACTTTATCATTTATTTTACCAAATATCTGAAAATATACTACACATTCTTGAACATATATTCTCATTTAAAAATAAGCCTTCATTTTATCTTTCTCAATTGGAGATTTATATAAGATACTGTCCAGTAGAGCACACTAATTGAATATACTCTTGCCTAAATCTTCAGATTGTTTACATCTAGCAAGAGTGTGCTTGACAAGGACCAAAGCAACTTGTTTAGTGCTTTGTGTTATGCTTGCGTGCAACATATGGGCAAATCCAAATCATTGTTTAACTAAAATATGTATTAATCTACTTTAAGAGAACACGTTAAATATCTTATTTTAATATTTTTAGCTAGTAATATAACCGAAAAAACTATTATGCTATTTGGATTAGTAGTTTTTTTTTTTAAAGTAGTTTTGTCTAGTAAAATCTATAATAACCTCCATTTGAGAAGAATTTGAGCTTGTACACATGTAGAGGAGAAAATGGAATGCGTACATCCTGCTATTCCATTACAAATGTCATACTTTTTATTTCAAAATGTCTCAAAATATTTGTTTTGTTAAGAAAGTCAAAATTCATTTTAGACTCTTTTCTAACATTGTCCCTTACTAAATCATATGCATGTTACATTAAAATTTGAATTTTGAATTTAAGGGGGTAGAATTGAAAATAGAAGTACAAATATCGCAATCAAAATACTATATTTCAGTAAATTAGATTCTCAAAACACAACCAAAATAATTGGGACTGTGGAAATACTTTTTGTTGTTTGTTGTACATTAAACACATGTGGTACTTAGTGATGTACATACTAAAGTACGTTATGTACATCCTCTTGAAGAGTTTTTCCAAAAAGAAAAACAAAAAAGAAAAGGTTTGTTGCATGTGTGAAATATTAGAAGTCAATACAAAATAAATTGAGACATGATCGAATATGATTCCAAATTTATTTTGAAAGAAAGATATGTGGTTGCTGAGGTTGAGAACAGATTAAATACTGGTTAGGAATATGTAGCTTTCATGGACCGAACGATAACTAGGAACCAATAGAACCATAACATGCTGAGTGTAGTAATGCTAAATTTTAAGGGTCTAATTGTAAAATAAGTCTTACTTTTCCCAATTATTGATTTTTCTCCCAATTGATAACATAGGGTCCATTTAAAATTAGATATTTTTTAATATGTTTTTAAAAAATAGTACACCTATATTAAGTGACTCTTTTTTATGGGATTTCTATGCTACTAGGATCAAGGAAAGACGAGGGACAAATAATATGAATACATGTAATACAGCAGTAGCTGTTGGAAATAGGAAGATTGGCCAAGTCAAATCTTCAGCAACTAGGATCAACTACCTCTTAATAGTCATTTTTTGGAAGAAAATGTTTAGAGTAAACTACCCAGAATCCCATTGTGATATTGTTAAAAGATAAAAAATCCCCTTGTTCTTTAAAACCCCCACATAACCACATTATATTTTTAATTAAAGTTGGAAAGTGATTTCTAGCATGATAGGTCATGGTAGTAAGTCATATCTTTTTCTTTTTTCTTATCCTAAAAAATTCTTCCTTTTTTCCTCCTCCTTTCTACCTAATATCACTCCTCTTTTTAATTTTTTTTCCTTTTTTATTTATCTTACATTTTTTTTCTTTTCTTTTCTTTTCTATTTTTTTATTTCATTCTTCTCCCTTTACTCTCATTGTTACTATTGCCACCAATTGTCACCACCACCACCGCCTCCCTCTTCTTTCTCCTTCCTTTCCCACCATCTACCACCTCATCCTTCTCTTCTCCCTCCTCCTCCCCACTCCCTTTTTCCTCCTTCTTTTCCTTTTCCTCCTTCCCCCTTCTCTCTCTCTCTCTCTCTCCCCTCCTCTCCTCCTTTCTTGCCCCTCCATCTCCTTTCTGGCAATCAAATCTGGTTGCAGGAGGAGATCTCCTATAACCTAGAAGAACCTTCATGCATGTTATTAGTACGAGAATCAAGCCTCTGAATTGCATCCGACATAGGACCAATCTCTAAAAATTAATACTCAAATATTTGGAATAACCCAATAAAGAAAAATGATGTTTATCACCAGAAGACAAATTCAATTATATTTTAGTATCAAACTGGAATATTGACTACACTGTAAAGCAAAAAGCAAATTTTGTCATTCATTTTGCCAGATATTTGAAAATACTTGACATTCTTAAACATATATTGTCATTTAAAAAATAGGGCTTCCTTGCATCTTTCTCAGTTGGAGATTTATACAAGATACCATTTAGTAGAGCCCAATGATTAAATATACTCTTCCTTGAATCTTCAAATTGTTTGCATCTAGTGAGAGTGCACTGGACAAAGGGTGAGCTTGACAAAGGGCAAAGCAACTTGCTTAGAGATTTGTATGATGTTTGCGTGCAATATATGGGAAAATTCAAACTGTTGTTTTACTAAAATATGTATTAATCTACTTTTAAACCACACGTTAAATATCTTATCTTAATATTTTTAGTTAGTAATATAACCAAAAAATATTATTATGCTGTTTGGATTAGTATTTTTTTTCAAATAAATAGTTATGTTCAACAAAATCTATAGTAACCTCCCGAAAAACATAGTAAAAATCAAAATAAAAAATGATTAACTTTTTATACGTTGATATTATAGTGATTTTTTTATACTAACAGTTTTGGATGTATGCCATATGTGCATGATTTGAATTTTAAAATTAAATTTATGTTATGTTACACAATCTAAACCAGCTAATATAAAAAAAAATTATTTGGTAATAGTGTATAAAATAGTTATCTGAGAAAAAAAGCTACCAACATTAAATAAATAGTTCTGTTCAACAAAATCTATAATAATCTCCCGAAAAACACACCAAAAAATAAAAAAAAGAATAAATTTTTATACACTGACATTATAGTGATTTTTTTATACTAGCAATTTTGGATACATGCCATATATGCATGGTTTGAATTTCACAATTAAATTTATGTTATATGGTATAATCTAAATCTACCAGTGTAAAAAAAAAATTATACACTGATAGTTTATAAAAAGTTATTTGAGAAAAAAGCCACCAACACTACATTTACATCTCCTCCTCCACTCCGCACAATCCTCTCACTTTCTTGGACCCAATCTTTCCTACACATCGGTATCCCCAATTAGGATTTTTTTCTTCACTCCTCACTCTTAACTCTTATGCTTTCCTTCTTCCCTTCTTTAGCCTCCCTTTTCTTTTTTCTATAAGGTTGTACACTTTCCTTCCTTCCCCCTCTCTCCCCCCTCTCTTTTTTCCACCATCCTATCTTTTCTACTCCTTACAATCACGATTAGATCTAGTTATGACTAAGTCTATTGTAAGTCATATTTAGATACAATGATGATCTTGACTAGATATAGTTGCAATTAGGTTTGGTCACAGATAAGAATTGGAAGGACGGGTAGGCGGGAGACAAAGAGAGAAAAAGAGAGAAAAGAGGAAGAAGAGAAGGGGTTGTATTTGGAGACAAAGGGGCAGTAGTAGGGATAGATGAGGAGGAAACAGAGATAAGAAATGAGAGAGAAAAGAGTAAGGAGAGAGGGGGTGGCAAGTTTTAGTAGGGAAGAAAAAAAAAAAGAATAGAGAGAAGAAATATTAGAAGAGATGGCAATGGGAGAGAGGATTGCTAAGTTGAAGGGTTGAGTTGGGAAAGCATGAGAGAATAAGGGGCTAGAGGCAGTAGGATTGGAGATTGGGAAAGTGTCAAAAAAACCCAAAAAGAAAACTTTAAAAAATACCTAGAAACTCACTTATCCATCAAGTTTTTTAAATTATTTCTAAAAAATAGGAAACTATTTTAAAAAGATAAATATATACTAAGGTAGTGTTTAAAGAAAGTTGGTTATGACCTTATTCTAAATTTTCATTTTAACCCCTAATTCATCACTGTGGTTGTGCCAAAAAAATTGCTGTAATCCTCCCTTTCTCTTCCTCCATCTCTTTTTCCACCCTCTCTCTACTCTTGTCTTTCCTCACAATCCCTTTCTCCATCTCTTTTTCTGTAAAGCCCAAAGACAACTTAAGGGGGGAGGGGGGTGAATTAGGTTGATTAAAAATTAATCAAATTATGATGCCCCTCTTACATACTAGAAAATATAACCTCCTACACAATCAAATTATCAAGGAAATGAACAATAGAAATCAAGAAGAATAGAAGATATGGCAATAGATGAATCATAAAGTAAGCTGTAAATAAGAATGAGAGTAATCAAACCAATTTTTTTGAACTCCTCTTGAGTTTGAAGAACAAATCTCAACACAAGCAACTTTAATTTGATGAATTTCAACCAATCTTGTGTACAATGGAAGGCTCACTTCCTCCTTGCCCCAAGCAGCACTCAATCAAGTTAGGAAGTTTTACAATCCCTCGGATAACCCTCTCAAATCTACACTATTGAAGAATTCACTCACAATTGAAAAGCTTGCTCAGTAGTTCACACTATCAAGAACTACAATTCTTACTCAAAGAGTATTTTCTTGCTAAAATCACTCTTAAAAACTTGTATTCTAAGTGTACAAATGTTGCTTTGAAGTTCAGACAATGTTCTATTTAAAGGAGACCAAAAAGTGCTTTGATAATGGTTGTCAACGAATAGAAGGCAGTTGAAGAGTGAACTAGTCGTTGGAGCTATCGGACGTTCGATACAATGTTGCGCGTTCGGTGCTATCATCCGAAAGGCTGTTTCGATCTTTATTGGATGGTCGATACATTTTTCTGCTTCCGATGTATCCTGCGTCCGACACAGGTCAGAGAGATCAGAAATTTTCTTGAACTCGATCGAACGTTCGGTGATGCTGATACGCATCCGATACGAATGTCCAATATTTCCCCTGTCTATCGGACGTCCAGTGGATCAAGTTGAGTGTCCGATGGAGAGCTCTTGACTTTTATTGGACGTCCGATACGTGCTATGAAGCGTCCGACAAAGTTTAATGTCCTTTGCTCCTTTTTGATTAAGTTCTTCAATTTGCCGCCATTTGTAGAATGACCTGAGTTGCCAATGTTCTCAATGAAAAATATTAAATTGATTTCTTCAATTGTTTTGTAATTGTCAAAATTCGGGATCACGATTTACATTCTCCCCCTTTTTGATGATGACCAAACAATTGAATTCATTTGGTAAAAACGAAAACTTTGATAAAGAAAAACGTATATAACTCCCCCTCATTTTGTGAATTGTACACAACTTATGTTTTGACCATAATTTATATATCTTGAGCATTCAAATCATTCGGCCATATCCAAACCATAACTTCCCCTGACTAGATCAACCGTGTTTTTAATGAAATTCATCCAAGCCAAAAATTCATCCAATATAATTCATCCATTATAGTTCATCCAGGCCAATATAACCTTAACAAGCCAAAAAATTCATCCAAACCAGTATAATTAGGCCATATAACTTTTCTCCCCCTTTTTATCATCTCAAAAAGAATCAAACAAGTTGTAATATTTAATACCAAAAAGAATCAAAAGAATAGCTGAAATCTTCAATGCCAAATAGTTGAAATCTTCAATACCAAATGTGTCACAATTCAAATAGTTGAAATCTTCAATACCAAATGTGTCATAAATCCGAATAGTGAAAATCTAAGATCAATACCATCTAATGTGCCATTCAATTCACAATGAAAATTCCAATAATTCAATATAAAACCATAATGCAATACAAGGTCATCACAAATCCACAAAACCAAGATCAGTATCAAAACAATATCAGCACCATATCAACTCCAATACAATATCATAATTACCATATAGCAAGAACAGAATACTGAATTAGCACAATACTGAACATCCAAAATATCTAACAAAAATACTTAATACAAAGTAGCAATAAGGAAAGTAGCAAAGTATTTAGTGTATTATACACTTCAACCATTGACAAAGGGAAACAAAACAGAGAAGATGCATCCTAATGGTGAAGTGCAAATGATCCTAAAGTGCCTAAAGAGTGAATGTAGCCTTAGGTCCAGGCCTTCTTCTGGTAATGCGATATGCGGAGTGGTCTTCCTTCTCGGTGTCTTCATCATCTTCTTCATCAAGTTCATTAGTAGTTTGTTCCTTGCCCTTCTCAGATGTGAAGGGATCACGATGAGAGGTCTGAGAATCCGTCACTTCTTGAGTGCCAAGAGTGGGATCAGGACGAGATTATTTTGCATGTGAAGCATCCTCATCCATAGTAGTAGGAAACAACAGATTTTTCTTATCCAAGAACTCAGATTGCTGCTCAGGAGTCATGGTGAGCATGAGACCATGTTCAAGAAAAGTAACATGATTCTTAAGCTCTTTGAGCAACTCAACTACTTCAGACTGAGAACGTTTGGCTTTAGAAGAGGATTTTCTGGGATGAATGGAAGGACCAGAAGTAAAACGAAGAGATTGTGTGGTGTTGGGAGTGATTAGTGTGTCATGACCATGCTTAGAATGGGATTTAGAATCTGCCTCTTTTGTACACCAATGATCTTTAACAAATCTCAGATTTTTCCTTTCAAAATAAAATTTTGTGAAAACAGAAGTACAAGAGTCCTTAAGACATACTCCTGTGATAGAAACTTTAAAATGCTCAAAGATTAGAGTCAAAAACTTCCCATAGGACAACTTTCTCCGAATATCAGTACTCAATTTCAATAAGAACTTGCACATAACAAAATCAAAATCAATGTGGATTTTTTTCAACAAAACAGTAAAACAGATATAATTCCATCTTGTTTGCATCAGTACAATGCCCATCAGTAGGAACCAAAAGATTTGAAATGATTGAAAAAGTGATCAAATCTTTGGGAGAAAGATCCTCTAATTTTGCATCAGCAGGAATTTGGAATGGAGATTGAAAATATGACATGAATTTTTCAGCTTTAAAATGATTGATGGTTGTCAGATTTTCTTCATAGGAGAAAAAATTGGCAATTTTACTTCTATAACCATATTCAACAGAAGTTTTCAAAATCTCATTCACAACATCATGATCAAACACAAGGTTTACTCCATTAATACGCGATCTTAATTTATTACGTTCAGTGCCTTTCCTAATGTTAGAAAAAAACTGATAAAGCATTTCAGAATAGTAGCCATTTGGCATTGTGATAATGTGAGACCATTTTTGAAATTCAAACAGTTTAATAACAAAATTGAGATTAATCTTACGGAACTCAGAAGGATTGATTGATCTCTGGATGATGAAGCCTTTTTGTGAAAACAAGGCAAACTTTTCCTTGGCTTTATCATCGATAAATTGAGGCAATGGAGGGGGTTGGAAAGAAACTTGAGGATCAGTCTGAGTAGCACGAGGTTTTGGGTACTTGCAGAATCTTTTTTCTTCCTATTTGAAGTCCGCTTAGCAGTAACAGGTTGCTCTTCCTTATCCCTGAGAATTCGTTTGCGTCCGATAGCTGATGACCCTTCTCGAATTCGAACCATTGTGATGTGTGTGTGTTTTAAGTGATGAGTGAGATGAGAAATGAGATGTTGAGGACTAAAGCTACTTTATGGATGAAAAAGTCGTGATCAAATCGCTCAGAAGGTGAGGAAAATAAGTTTTAGGATTTTTGAAGAAATTTGGGACCGGAGAGGATTGTAATTGTTAATGTGAAATATTGACACAGTAAGGTTTGCAAAAGGCTCATAAACCAGTTTGTGAAGTCAATTTTGGAATTTGTTTCAAGACAAAGTGTGAATTTGGATTTTTGTAATTCGAGTGGTTGGGATGGTGCGTCTGAATAAATGAGGTTTGACTGATAGAAATGAGAGGAAACAACCTTATAAGTGGCGACTGTTGGTGTGTCGAATGTCCGAATGAAGTGAAGCATCCGATACATCCGTTCGATAGTATTTTCTGGAAAACAGTTTAAAACACTATCGGACGTCCGATAGAATTTAACAAAAATTTTCAAGAACTCTTTTCCAAATTCCCAATTTCGATTGCAAATATATAAATTGATCTTGGGGTAAAGATTTTGTGAAAATATCAGCAATTTGATCTTTTGAACAAATATAATTTACACAAATCTCACCCTTTTGAACAAGATCACGAATGAAATAATACTTTATGTCTATGTGTTTTGTCCTAAAATGTTAAATGGGATTTTTGTCAAATTTATTGCACTTATGTTATCACAGTAAATAGGTATATTATCATACAACAAACCAAAATCATTCAAGGTATGCTTCATCCATAATAATTGAGCACAACATGCACTAGCGGTAACATATTCCGCTTCGATTGTAGACAAGGAAATAGTATTTTGTTTCTTACTAAACCAAGATACCAAGCAATTACCAAGAAAATGACATGCACCACTAGTGCTTTTTCTATCTATTCTACATCCACCAAAATCAGCATCAGTATATCCACATAAAGCAAATTCATAACATTTAGAATATCAAAGACCAAAATTTAAAGTTCCTTTCAAGTATCGAAAAATTCTCTTAACGGCATTTAAATGAGATTCCTTAGAATAAGATTGAAAATGAGCACACAAACAAACAATAAACATAATATCCGGTCTACTTGCGGTTAAATAAAGTAGGTTTTCGATCATACCTCTATATTTCTTTTCATCAACACTTGTACCTTCTTCATTTTTGTCAAGTTTGGTAGATGTACACATTGGTGTGCCAACTTGCTTTGAATCCTCCATTCCGAATCTTTTGAGAAGTTCTTTTGTGTACTTTATTTGATTAATGAAGGTTCCTTCTTGAGTTTGCAGGACTTGAAATCCAAGAAAAAAAATTTAATTCTCACATCAAACTCATCTCAAATTCATTTTGCATAATGGTGGAAAAATTCTTGTACAAACGTTCATTAGTAGTACCAAAAATAATATCATCAACATATATTTGTACAATAAGAAGATCATTCAATTTTTATTTTGTAAAAAAAGTAGTGTCTACAATACCGTAGTGTCTACAATACCTCTTTTAAAACCATTTTCAATAAAAAATCCACTTAAATGCTCATACGAAACTCTAGGAACTTGTTTTAAACCATACAAAGCTTTTGAAAACTTAAACATATGATTTGGAAATTTTTCATTTTCAAAATCGGGAGGTTGATCCACATAAACCTCTTGATCAATAAAACCATTTAGAAAAGCACTTTTAACATCCATTTGATATAATTTAAAACCTTTGAAACAAGCAAATGCAAGAAACATTTTAATAGACTCTAATCTAACTACGGGAGCAAATGTTTCATCAAAATCTATACCTTCTTCTTGAGCATATCTCTTAACTACTAATCTAACCTTATTTCTTACAATCTCACCTTGATCATTTAGTTTGTTTCTAAAAATCTATTTTGTACCTATAATAGGGTAATTTTGAGGCCTCTCAACTAAAGTCCAAACATTATTCCTTTCAAATTGATTCAAATCCTCTTGCATAGTTAGAATCTAATTTTCATCTTTCAAGGCATCATTAGCATTTTTAGGTTCAAAATGCGACACTAAAGCAAAATTGTCAAGTAGTGGTTGTCGCGTCCCCTTTTTTTGAAAGGAGGAATGAAATCTCGTCGTTTCGGGTTTTTAGTTGAAAGAGACTTTTTAGTTAAAAATTAATTTTTGATTTTTTGAAAAATAAAAATAAAAGAAATGGGTCATGGGACTAAAAAAAATGCGACGATTTGGACCTAAAAACAAAAGTCTAGAAAAGGGTTTTTAGAAAAGTTTGGAGTTGCCACTTGGTATGGAGTTTAGGTGTACCAAGTCACCCAAAAATTTTAATTAATGAAAATAAACTAAGAAAACCCTTTTTTAGATGACTCCAAGTCTTTGAAAAACTAGAGAAAAAGGTTCTGGAGTCACGATTGAAAGAAGAGAAGGCAAAGATTCGATGTTACTCGTCTCTAAGGCACCCTTCTAACCTAACCAAATCTAGTTGCATGATTTAGTTAAAAATTTCCTAATTCTAACTTTAAAATTTAACTGTGACAACCCCACTTCTCCCTAGGGTGAACTCTAGGGTATCGGCGGGCCGCCTGCCCAACTCTCGTCAGGACTCACTACAGTCCTCAATTAATTACAAATTAAAAACTCCAATAAATAACAATTACAAATCTAAAACTCCAAAAAGTACAAAAATGCTAAAATCCACAAGTACGTCCTAGTAGTAAATACAACCCAAGTTCTCCAAAATATAAATTACAACTCAACCAAAATTATAATTGTACAAGAAATACTCCAAAATTACTAAGAAGGTCACTACACATGCTTCCGATCACCTCGATTCCTGTGGGGGGGGGGGAAATAAATATGTATGGGATGAGCTAAAGTTCAGTGAGGTTCCGAGAAAACAAGTATTTTAGAATTTAACTGTTTATCAGAGCACGAAAACATTAGAATATTCAAATCTTTGAAATCACGTGAGAAAATACTTTTCACTAGAAATTTGTGAGACGAAAACAATTCATGAAATAATTCAATTCATCACACGAGCACTTTGACAAATAATCAAGCACACTCACAGTACACTTTTCAACTAGGAGAGAACAATACTTCGGGCCGCTTCGACTCAGAGATCAGTGCTCACGAGGAGACTTGCTCGGATTGCCTCAACTAGGTGAACAATGCTTTAAAGAACATTAAAGCAGTTATAAAAGGATACAGTGCTCACTTGGAACTATTTCACTGGTCCACTTCACCTTATAACGCCTGAGCAATCCCCTGAGTTCATCTGGCCATCGCCTTATCCCTCCAGTGGTAATACTCGAGTATACCGAATCAGTGCCCAGGGTTCCAACCTACCCGACCGAGTCCGCTTCTGGCTCGAATAGGTTAGCAACCAAGGGTAGGGCCCAGTTCCGCCAAAGGCGTACAACATGCGCAAATAATGATCAGTCAAGACCAAGGAGTTTTTGTTTTAAGATAAAGCTTTCCAACCTATCCGGCTACACGAATGGCGTACTCAAGTAGGCTTTTGACCCACCGATCGCTCAAGAAGGTGTCTTAGATAGGCTTTCTAGCAAAAGGGTCTTGAGACTCAATTCAGTCGATGCGATAAAGTACACATCGACCTACAAGTAGTAAACGATGCGATAAAATACACATCGAACTACAATGGGTAAAATGCTCCTTGGTACACTACTATCAAACATTCAAGTTATCAACAAAACAAACAAGGAAACAAGTAATTATTTCAACTAATAAATAACAACCCTTAAACAAATAACACTTAACACTTGAGCATTTAATTAATATTCAAGGACACTCCAAAAGCAACATGTAAAGTCAAGTAGCATTCACTTCAACAATAAATTATTTTACTTGCACACATTAATTTGAAACACAAGTCCTTTGGAATCAATTTCTTTTGAAACCACGAGTAAATTAGGTCATTGACCAATATGTGTGGAAACGTGGTTGAAATAAATTTTAAAATAGAAACATAGTAGTAGCGAAATATTTACAAATAAGTTAACATCTAGTTTGAACACACGAAATACTAGAAAAATATTTCATTTAGAAAAGTAGTAACGGAATATTTCATATGAAAACCAGTGAAAAGCTAGTCTAAAAATCAAGTAGAACAAGTTTGACAAGCAAGTGGAATAAGTGCGAAAATAAGTTGGAAAGCAAGTGTGAAAACAATTTTGGAAATAAGATCGAACAATCATCTAGATATTAACAACTTAACGAACCAAGTTATTTCACACGACAAACTACATTAAACATCAAAAGAAGTTTGTAAAGAGTTTAAAACACATTTTGAAATACTTACAAATAATTGGAAAATATGTCATTTAAAAGATTAGTAGTAAAATGTTTCATGTGTAAATAAATGGGGAAAACAAATTAGGACATGTTTGAAAACAAGTTAAAACAAGTTCAGAAACAAGATGAGAGCAAATTTGAAAACAAGTGAAGTAGTAGGTTAGTGAACCATTTCACAAGTAATAACATGAGTAGCAAGTTTGAGATAGTAAGATCAAAGTAAAGTAGTAAGTCATTTCACAATTGAATTCTAGTAAAACATTTTAGTTGAAACGAGTTGGAACACTCACCAAATTTCACACTCGTCCACATAAATCACCAATCACCATTTAACCTTCATGGCATAATTGAATCCTGAGATCAACATAATATAACAAGAATTTACCACTTCTAATCCATAACAAATGAAAAACTTTCATTTGAAACCCTCAAACAACTCACATTAATAATCCAACTTAATCCCCCAAAATTAGTGTCCAAACTTACTAAACCTTTACCTCAAATCAAGGGAAGAACTTCAAACATTTAGAGCAAGAGTCCAGGTATAAAATGGAGTGAAAATATTATTTTGAACCAAGAAAAGTATTTGAACCAAACCAAAATGAAGGAATGAGTATAAAAGAGAAACATCAACTTTGGCAGATTTGACACCTCCCGGTGTTTTGATCAACACTAGAGCTACGCTTATCGGATTGAGTTGAATTTTACACCGTTTCGAAGCTAAGACATAGCTCTACAATTTTTGTGAAGCCATCAAAATTCATTTCATGCATTTTCGTAGTCAAAAATGGCAATTACAGAGACTTAAGAAAACTGTCGGGTTACGTCAGGAAAGCAGGAGCAGCTTCGGGAGAAAATCCATAAATCAATGTAGAAATATCGAAATTGAGTACAGTCAGTGGCGTTTAAAACTAGATTCATAGGGATTTCAATGGTACAAAAATCAGACTCTAGTTCGTTGCCAATTGATACCAGAAAATCCAACAAGTTGGCTGAAACTAGAGACTGTCGGGTAAACAGGGGAGCAGAACAGTCAGGAGTATTTTGGACATTTCTCATGATACAGTGCTCCGATTGCTCTGAAATTTTCTAGGTGGAAAGATAACTCAAATCCATACAACTTTCATGTTTTGAGAAAGAACTGGTTTGGACTCTAACATGGTCAAATTCGCAGAGGAATTGAACACAAAAATCTGGAATTTAAGATCAAACAGTTGGTGTGCAATCTTACCCTACTTCATCAAACGAATTTACCAAGCAATGATATCCATCCAAAATCTGTCCTCAGCTATCCTAATCCATTCTAAACATCAACCACAAGCTATACTACAAGATTCAAGGATTGTGCAAACTAGGTTACCTCTAAAACCTTCAAGGAACAAAGCTGAAAATGGAAGCTAGAGCAGCCTGCAGTCTTCTTTTATTTTATCTTGGTTTCAGCTGCTTGGAGCATGGAGCAAACCTCTCTTTTTCCTCTCTTTTCTTTCCTTTCTTTTCTCCTCTTTGGCTCACGGTTTCTTTCCCTTTCTTTTCTCCTCTTGCAGCCGACTCTCCCCTCTCTTGGTCTCCTAACTTGTCTCAATTTTGTTATATGATAAGGCCTAAGAGATATTTGTGGGATTGGTCAAAGGGTTGGTCAAAAATATCAAGCCAACCCTAGCAACTTCAATGATCCTTCACCTCGGCCCCAAGTGATTTATTTCCCAACAATTAAGTCCACTAATGCCTAATTTCACCTACTTAAACTACTAATCACCCAAGGATTTTAATCACCTTCGGCCAACTCTCACTACCTTAACCAATCGAGATCGCAAAATATAATCCAAAATTAGGGTTTTCGAGTAAATCAAAACTTATAACACTTGAAATACCATTGGGAAAAAATTAAATACGGGATGTTACATTATCACCTTTGGATGTTCTCTATATGGATGCAAAACTTAAACCTAATATTGGATCGAGAGGGGCAAAATGTCTCCTTGAGATTTGATTGGAATTGATCACATTAGTTGTGTCATCCAAATTTGATCCATCAAGGAGGTCACGAAAAATGCAAATGATGAGACTCGGAAAAAACGGAAAAAACTAGGGTTTTCAAGAGAAATACAATTTTTATAAAATCTCGAGGGAAAAGAAATTGGATTTTTGAAAAGATGAATTTTAAGTGCAAAAAGGAACTTGATTTTCAAAAGATGCAATTTTAAGAAAAATGGATTTTGATTTTGAATTGCTAAACATGAAGAAGAAACTTGATTTTTAAAGAATGATTTTGATAGAATTTAAAATAATGAACATGTATGTCCTAAAAAGGGATAATGCAACATAATGGGTGTGGGAAACTAAGTTCGTGACTTTAAATCTTCCTTTTCATAGAAGGAAATAAAAGCGTGCTAAGGTTTAGAGAGCCATACTCGCTCTTTTCCCTTATTCAAAGGGTAATGCCCTAAAAAAAACTAATCTATAAAAGAAAACTAAATGACATGTTTCGCATACGGGATGGGAGAAAAATAATATGCAAAAATGGAAAAGAAATCCTAAAAGTGGAAAGTGTGTGAAACTTGTATCTAATGCATGAACGGCTTTAAGAGTCTAGCATTGGACTAGCCTTGTCTAAAGGTTCTCACTAACATTGGATTAGTGAGACATCGAAAGGAAAGGCCACGCATAGTGTTGGACTAGTGTGACGATGTTAGAGGGAATGAACCACAACTAGCATTGGACTAGTGTGGTGACGTCAATACATTTACATAATAAAACATGTAGACATGATAATAAAGCAAGTAAATACATAAAAATACATAAACACATAACACATAACACATAAGCATAATATTTAAATGCAAAACCCTAGGAAAGCGGTAACCTAAACACATATGCACATAAATATTATTACATTTAGGGCTCTAATTACAATCTAAGGGGGGAAAGACGTAAAAAAAAACTAAAATAATTACCTATTCTATTATAACTTGGCCTTCAAGGGCCTCTTAACCACTTGCAAAGCAATTAAACGACATAAATGAAATTCTAACTAATGAAGCATTTAAAACCCATAAAACACATAGGAACACATAAGAACACATAATAGGGGAAAGAAGTTACCCTCCCTTGATGTGATGCCTCAACTGAATCCTTAAATGAGGGGAATGGTTATCTAAGACTCAATGTCAACAAAAGGGGATCAAGGCACCAATTTAAAGGAAAAATCAATCAAAAATTCAAAGAGAAGATATCAAAACAAATTATGCAAGCAAATCGGACAAGACTGGAAGACATGAACACTAAAGTAAGTTTCTGGAACAAAAGAGCAGAAAATAGGAACAAAATTGCAAAAAAAGGAGGTTACGCGGATAGTTACGTGGGACAAGTCCGCGCGACCTAATCTGCGTTACAGGCAAAATCAAAGTTCAAAGGGGAAACGCGGACAGGAAACGCGGACCGAGCTGCGTATCTACCCGCGTCTCTTCCCATCTTCACAAAATCCAAGGAAGATTGCTTCCAGTTTTTTCAACCAAAAACACAAATAAAATCATTAGAGATGGCAGGATCAATTTCAAGGCATAAATACTATCATTCAGATCATATCAAGACAAGCTAGACCCAAAAGGGTCGAATCTTAAGCATTAACGTCACCAAATAGAAAGAAAAGGAAAGGAGAAGAACTGTCAGACAAGAAACGCGGGTGGTTACGGACTAGGCAGCGCAACTACTCCGCGTTTCTTCACATCTTCAAACATTCAAACTGAAACGCGGAGAGTTATGCGGGCCATTCAACGCAAGAACTCCGCGTTTCTTCACATCTTCAAAGCGTGAAGAACATTTTTCCAGAAATTTTATAGAAAACACAACAAAATCAACACAGAAACATCAAACGTCTGATTTTAAACATAAAAACAAGTCTATGAGTCTTACCAAGGCTATATAAACATAACATACTCATACAGCCACAAATAACCATCATCAACCATTATAAAGAACATAGTCAAGATCTTGGTTCCACCAAAAGGTCACATTTTTCAACAAGATTTTCGTTCAAAAGATAGAGATGAGGATGGGGAATCACCTGAGCCTCTTTTCTTACAAGAGGATCGCCAGGAAAAGGGACGAATTTCAGATTGAAAGTGATCTCCTTCTTTGCTCCTGGAGTTAACTTCTTAGCAACTTGAAGGCCGGATTTGAAGGTTTTACAGTGGTTTTCTCAAATGGAGTTTTTCACAAGAATTGTTCCTCTATATCTCAGGTATTCCCAGAAAAAATTTTAGCTATAAACTCCCTAAAACAAAGGAGATTTCACCTTAAAGTAAGCTACCCAACCTAAAAACCCTAAAAATCTTTTCTTCTTCTTCTTCTTACTCTTTCTCTCCTCTTTTTTTTTTCTTTCGTTTTTTGTTTTCTCTCCACCTCTATTTTCTAAACCAACTCCAGCCTCTTTCTTTTTCCTTCTTTTCAGAAAACCCTATCATGAATTATTTATAGCCACTCTACCCTAGAACCAATGGCTTGGATCCTTTGGTGGGTTTTTTGTGGTTAATCTTGATCATTAGATGGGTTTTGTTTGTGTCTTAAGGATCAAGGGTGATCTGGGCATTAACTAAATCGATTACTTGATGATAAAGACACAAAATTACAGTTGGTAATGAGTGAGAAAGGGTTTGAAAATTTCGCACGAGTAATTTTTTTTCGTCTCTGATCATGTTACGCGGACAGTTATGGACAACCCCGCGTAACAGGTCCGCGTTTCAGTTCTGAGACTTTTTTTTTTCCATAAAACCCTACAAAAATAGGAAAATATGTTAGAATACTCAAAAATAAATAACTAAACACTAATAGATAAAAACATGGTAAAACAATTGAAATAGTCAAAATTTGGTGTCTACAGTGGTTTTGAAGAGGAATGAGTTCTTATCTTTTCGGATGGATCACCAATAATTAACTCCTTGGGATGATTTTGAATGAACTTCCAAACTTTAGGAAGATCCTTTGGTAGATCATCATCCTTGTCTTCTTCTTCTAGCACATGATTTTCTTGTGAGCCATTTTTCTTTGAGTTTTCCTCCATTTCAGCATTGTTTTTTCTTAAAGTGTTAGCTTCTCAAGTCCATTTTGAATACCTACATCATCATCTATACAAAGTACTTTTGGAAGAATCACCGTTAGACTCATCAAATGTAATGTGTATAGTTTCTTCAATTACAAGAGTTCTTCTATTATAAACTCTATATCCTTTTTTAGTTTTACAATAGCTCAAGAAAATACCTTCATCGGTTTTCTTATCAAATTTTTCAAGATGTTCCTTGATATTTAAAATAAAGCATTTGCACCTAAAAACTTTGAAGTAGCCAAAAATTGGCTTTTTACCAAACATTAATTCATAAGACTTTTTGTTCAAAATTGGTCTTAAGAGAACTTTATTCATTACATAACATGCCGTATTCATAGTCTCGGCCTAAAAATATTTTGGTAAATCATTTTCACTTAACATAGTTCTTGCGGCTTCACAAAGTGTTCTATTCTTTCTTTCAACAACACCATTTTATTGGGGGGTTTTTACTATTGAAAACTCATGAGTTATTCCATTGTGATCACAAAATTTCAGAAAACCACAATACTTAAATTCCGAGCCATTATCACTTCTAAATTTGACAATGTTTAAGCCAAGCAAATTTTGAACTTTTGCAAACAAGGAAACAAAACCTTTGAAAGCATCATCTTTATGAGCAAGAAAAACAGTCCAAGTGTATCTAGAAAAATTGTCAACAATTACAAGACAATATCTTTTACCACCCAAGTTAGTAATTTGTATAGGACCAAACAAATCAAGATGTAAAAGCTCCAATGGTTTAGATGTAGAAACACACTTTTTAAGTTTAAAAGAGACTTTGGTTTGTTTACTTAATTGAGAAGTATCATAAATTTTATCTTTCTCAAATTTGATTTTAGGCAAACCTCTAACAAGTTCGTTTTTAGAAATTTTATTTAATACATCCATATTGAAATGACAAAGTCTTCTATGCTACAACCAATGATCTTCATTTGAAATTTTAAGACATTTAAAACTAGAAGAATCGATTTTCTCAAGAATCACAACATAAATGTCATTCAATCTTTTTCCTTTGAAAATGATATTAAATTTTGAATCAAGAACTAAGCATTCATACTTTTTGAATAAAACAAATATATCTCTATCACATAATTGACTAACACTTAACAAATTATAACCCAAATTATCAACCAAGAGAACATTATGAACAAATGTTTCACCATTCTTACCAATATCTCCTACTCCAATTGTTTTTGCTTTCATGTCATCTCCAAACGTCACTTTTCCACTTGATTTTGACTTGAACTTAATGAATTGTGATGGATCACCGGTCATGTGTCTTGAGCATCCACTATCTATAAACCACTTTGATTTCTTTATGACTTTTTCAATCTTCACCAACATAAGAGATGAAGAATTTGGTATCCTTTAATCATTGGATCCTTGATGCATGGTTAGGAACATGTTTAACTAACCACATACATTTCATACCTCTTTTCATGTTTTTCTTTACATAACAATCATGTTTCAAATGAGCTTCTTGACAATAAAAGCTACATATAATGGTAGGATTGTTCACATGAATTGGTTTAATAAATCTTACTCCTCTTTTTCTATAAATTGTGAATTCATTTGCACTAAAAGTTAGCTTTCTTTCATAAGCATTAAAGTGAGGTTTCAATTCATTTTTTACAAAATAGTTTTGTTTCTTATGTTGGAGAATCATGTCTAGACTATCCATTCTACTTTTCAAATCACTTTGTTTTTCCTTAAACATTTCACAAAGATTTGTTTTTCTATCAAGTTCATGTTGTAACTCAATTTCAGCTCTTATCAAGCAATCATTTTCATATTTCAACTATTTGTTTTCTTGAAATAGATTTGCATTATCGTGCAAGAGAAAAGTAATTTTTTGTTTTAACTCTTTATTCCTAGTATAAAATTCTTTCAAGCTATCATGTAATTTTCCAACAAATGACTCAAGATCATCATCATCATCATCACTTTCAGATTGAGGATTACAAGATGTTATCTCATTGTCTCCAATTGCCATAAAAGCTATTTGAGCAGATTCTTTTTCCTCTTCAATTTCACTTTCCAAATTGCACTCATTCCAAGTGATTTGAAAGTTGTTGAATCTTGGCTTCCTTTCATTCTTTATTTCTTTCTTCTTCTTCGTTGGACAGTCAATTGCACAGTGTCCAAACTGTTCACATTCAAAACATTTATCTCCTTGCCTTTTGTTTGCATCTTGTTTTCCCTTGTATCTTGTGTTGAATTGATTGGGGTTTTGATTGCTAGGTCCTCCCTTTTTAAATCTCCTTTTGTTGAGAATCCTCTTGAAACTTTTAGTAATGGGGGCGAGATCACTATCATCACCATCCATATCTTCATCATCCAATGAGACCGAATCATCCTCATCTTGGGATGCCTTTAGAACAATGCTTCTTTTTGCCCTTACATCTTGTTCATCCTGCACTTTGCTCTTGAGTTTTAAATCATAAGATGTTAGAGAATTTATGAGAGATTCAATGGACATTGAGTTTAAGTCCTTTGCTTCTTCAATTGCGGTCACTTTACTTTCCTATTCCTTAGGTAAAGCATTCAAGATTTTTCTATTTTTCTCACCTAATGTATATTCCTTATCTAACACTTCTAAATCTTTAATGATATAATTAAATCTACAATACATTTTATCTACATTTTCATGAGGCTCTATTTTGAATGATTCATATTTGGTGACCAAGATAGATTTCTTTTGTTCTCTTACATCTTCACTACCTTCATGAATTTCCCTTAACTTATCCCAAATTTCCTTAGTTGATTTACATCCTTTAACTCTAATAGATTTATTTGTGTCTAAAGCACTATATAGAATATTCATGGCTTTAGCATTTGAAATAAGATTAGCCCTATCCTCATGAGTCAATTCATTCATTGTTTTTAATCTAGGAACATGAGTAATGGGATCATCAATGGTGGCAGTGTATGGACCTTTATTAACAATAAACCACAAATCAATATCAATAGATTGTAAGAAGATGATCATTCATTCCTTCCAACTAACATAGTTTGAACCATTGAACATGAGTGATCTAGTAACCGATTGTCCTTCTACAAATATAGCATTGTTGGTTGTCATTTTTTCTCTAAGCAGTTAAGATTGATTCTAGAGACTAAACTCTGATACCAATTGTAAAGTCCAAAGACAACCCAAGAGGGGGGTGAATTAGGTTGATTAAAAATTAATCAAATTATGATGCCCCTTTTTCACACTAGAAAATATAACCTCTTACACAATCAAATTATCAAGGAAATGAACAATAAAAATCAAGAAGAATAGAAGATATAGCAATAAATGAATCATAAAGTAAGTTGTAAATAAGAATGAGAGTAATCAAATTATTTTTCTTCAAAACTCCTCTTGAGTTTGAAGAACAAATCTCAACACAAACAACTTCAATTTGATGAATTTCAACCAATTTTGTGTACAATGGAAGGCTCACTTCCTCCTTGCCCCAAGCAGCACTCAGTCAAGTTAGGAAGTTTTACAATCCCTCGGATAACCCTCTCAAAACTACACTATTGAAGAATTCACTCACAATTGAAAAGCTTGTTCACTAGTTCACACTATCAAGAACTACAATTCTTACTCAAAGGGTATTTTCTTGCTAAAATCACTCTTAAGAACTTGTATTCTAAGTGTGCAAATGTTGTTTTGAAGTTCAGACAAAGCTCTATTTAAAGGAGACCAAAAAGTGCCTTGCTAATAGTTGTCAACGGATAGAAGGTAGCTGAAGAGTCAACTAGCCGTTGGAACTGTCAGACATCCGATACAATGTTGTGCATCCAGTGCTATCGTTCGAAAGGTTGTTTCAATCTTTATCGGATGGCCGATGCATTTTTCTGCGTCCAACACAGGTTAGAGAGTTCAGAAATTTTCTTGAACTTGATCAGACGTTCGGTGATACTGATACGCGTCCGATACGAATGTCTGATACTCACCTTGTCTATCAGACATCTGGTGCATCAAGTTGAGTGTCCGATGGAGAGTTCTCGACTTTTATCGGACGTCCGATACGTGCTATCGAGCGTTCGACATAATTTAATGTCCTTTGCTCCTTTTTGATTGAGTTCTTTAATTTGCCACCATTTGTAGAATGACCTGAGCTGCCAATGTTCTTAATGGAAAACATTAAATTGACTTTTTCAATTGTTTTGTAATTATCAAAATTCGGGATCAAGATTTACATTTTCTACCTTCTCACCTCTTCCATCTTCAATTGGTTTAGTGCTAATGGTGTTTTGTTGATGGCTGTGTTAAGGATGGCAGTGGTATGGTTATGGTGAGGAAAGTGGCACTAATACCGATAGTGTTTTGTTGATGGTCATGGTGAGATAGTGGTAGCAGTGTTGATTGCATTTTGTTGATGGTTATGATGGAAGGTGGTGATACTTGTTGCATGGTGTTGTTATTGGTGATTTGTGGTGGTGATAGGGATGGTGGTGGTAGTAGATATCATTGTCAATAAAAAAAATGGATATGCTTTATTTGTGCAATTAATAATATAATCCTCTTATATGCATCAAATATATTCTATGAAGAACTTATTATTTAATTGGTTGGAACATTAACAAAGTTAGTGTGAGGTACCTAATTCAACTTTCAAATCTTTCCCTTTGTCTCTTCCTCCTTATAAGGTTTGGAGTTCCTCTTAAACCAACAAAAAATCATCTGTGCATTTTATGTGCCAACTATTTGGTATTCTAAATTAAAATTCTTGAAAGTTTCATTTGGATTGAGGGATTTAATGAATGATTTAAAATCCCCCAATATATGCCAATATTATTTAGATTATTTAGGAGATATATAGATTTATAACTCAACAATTATTTTAACATTTAAATGCATAAAAGGTAATTGGTGAATTACAAGGCCAAACACCACCCAATTGATACCCAAAAAAAAAATAGGGGAATTTGAAAGAAATTGAAATCTTTCATAGCCAAAGAATTTTTGTTCATCAGGATCCTTAAATGGATATGAGGCTACACACATGATATATAATGTCACCCCACATGACAACATAGCTGCTGTCTTGCCATAATATTTGTGAGGGCATGAAAAATTCATTTTTATTCGACCTATTTAATTAATTAATTAATTATTTCCTCTGCATAATTAATTTAGATCATTTTAATTGCAAGTACGCCATACGTTACTTCCTTTTATTTTAAAACCTTGTTTAACCATCAATTTAATTTATAAAATTGCAAAATTCCATAATTTCATAAAATTACTTCATGAAAATTAGTTTGAATTATTTGAATGTCGTTTATCAATTGTAACGGCACGAAAAGTTTTAAAATGCATTTTTGTACATTTAAACTGTTTGAATGGTTAAATTTCACACTCGGGCCTAGGATCAATTATTAGATATAAATTTCGAATGTTAGAATATGTATTTGGGATATATAGATGAGAGAAACCGGGATCATAGTGTCACGTCACGTGAATTGATCCGACACGACAAAAGTGGCTTTATGTCAAATTACCCAACTTCCCCTCATTTCTTCCATTTTTCACAAAGGCCCAAAAGTCAACAAACAATCCCTTTCTTTCTTCCCCAATTTCTCTCCAAAATAGCCATCCCTCTCTCTTCACTTTCCTCTTCTTGTTTCATCAAAACCAGCAACTCAAAACCACCATTGAAGCCAACAAAAAACTTGAGGATTGTGCTAGTTTTTTGGTGAAAGCTTTGGTCAAGCTAGGAAGAGGGGGAGCCAGTTTTTGAGCTTGGAAGTTGAGAGATTTTGTGAGCTAGGTCATCCACCATATGCCAAGCTTCTTGTTGGAGTAGAGGTAAGGTTGCAACACCAAGAACTTTGCTCTTTTGTTTCAATTCTTTAGCTAAGAAAGCTTATGGCTCTTGTATTAGATTTTATTATTAAATTTGGTTGTGTGTGGGCTCTATGAAATCCCACTATCTATGAACTTGGGCTGTTGGTGATGTGTTGTGTGTGTGTGAGGTGGTTATGTGGCGATTAGTTGCCAAAATGAAAGAAAGGAAAAGAAGAGGAGAAACCGAGAGGAGAGAAAAGGCTTGCTGTCCTGTTTTTGGTTGCTTTGATCGCAGCCTTTCTGTGTGAGTTTTTAGTCAAAATTTGGTGAAAACGTAGCTTACATACTAAGGTTGTTGCCTACAAAATTTGGTGTTTTTATAGTACCATTTCATTGCTCAAAGAATGTGTCAAAGTTCTTCAAATCTGGAATTTTCGGAAATCAGGGTTGGTCATGCAGCCTACTTCCAATTGTTATAACTTGGTGTAGGAAGGTCCGAATTGAGTTCTATTTGTTTTGTTTGAAACTAGAATCTGAGTTATTTTAGCAGTATAAATTTCAAGGGCTAGTTCAATTTTGGTGAATTTTGGAAAATTTTCAAAGTGGACTGAAAATCAAAACTGATATGCTTTGTTTACACTGTGACAGCAGCTTTAAGCTGAATTTGATTAGTTTTCGATTCGAATCTTGTAAAAGTGTCTCCTCGAGAGTTTTATTTCATTGAGTCTATTTTCCAACGGTATAAGATTCGTAATTTTTGGACTTATAGAACTCAAGTTATGATTTTTCAAAGAACACTGCTCAAAACTGAAAATTCTTCCATGAAAGCTTAAAATCTGGAATTTGAGGGTTCAAAACTGGCACTTGTCTTTTGGGGTTATTTTGCCCTGTTTTAAGACCATTATGTTGAGGTTATTTACTGCTAAGATGATGGTCTAGATGAAGGCTAGACTCTTTGCAAAAATGAGCATTTTTGGTGCATGAAAATGTTTAACAAAAGCATGTGAAAATTGATGAACCAAAGTTGGAATTTTGCTTTGATTACTGCCCGTTTACCTTGCTATTTTTCAAGCCTTGTTTTGGACCTCTTTTTGTGGATTTCTTGGTTGTTTTGAAAGCTTAAATGTTACAACATGTGTCGGTAAAATGTTTTGCAAAGGTGAATTCGATTGGTGTATTAAAAGTCCTTGACAGTTGGAGTAAAAGTTGGAAGTTTTCTTCTTGTGCTTTGCCGGATGGTTGTCCTACTTTTGGAAGCATTTTGATTCAAATTTTGCTATTAATTTTGCTTCCATTTGAAAAAAGAATGCTGCTAGAGCTTTTGTGTCAATGTTTGAGTAACTTGGGGCTGCTTTAGTTGAACAAAAGGTTTGCAAATGAAAAAAAGTAAAATCTTGCAACTTAGTGTTTAGATTTTTCGCAATCTTTGGCCATCTAAAAAGTTTTCTTCTCGTGTGAGTTTTTAGCTTAACTTTGGTACACACATAGTCCACCTAGTGAGGATTGAGTGTACAAAATTTTGTAATTTTCCAGTGGCATTTTGATACCCAAATGCTGTCTCAAAATTAGCTTCTCAAATCTGGAAATCTTTCCGTCTATCTTATCAACCCCTATACTTCTGTAGGCTATAACTCTTTGCTCGAGGGTCGAAATCGAGTACCGTTGGTGGAATTTGAAACTAGAATCATAGGGCTATGAACTGTGTAAATTTTAGGGACTGATTCAGTTTCTACGATTTTTGACGAATTTCCAAAATATGCTAAAAAACTAGCTTGTGCTGCCCTATTTTTCACTGTAGCAGAATTCTAAACGAAAATCCGGACAGTTTTTGTCTAGAATTTCATCAAGGTGTCTTCTACAAAGTTTTAGAACTTTAAATGAGATTTCCAATGGTACCAACCTTGTAAAATTTGGACTTATACAACTCAAGTTACGATTTTTACTATAATTCTGCTCAAATTGAAAGTTTAATGAACCTTCTCTTTCTTGAACTAGATTGGACCATTGAACCAGAAAACTTATTTCCATTGTTCTTTTAATTATTTTAGGGAGTGGTGCTGATTTGCAATTTGAGCAAAACTTGAACACGGAACCCTACTTTGTCGGTGAGTTTCCAATGCATGTTAATTGCTTTAATTAAATGCTTTGCGTGAATGTGTTACATACTTGTTTATTTGGAAATGAAATTGTTGAACCACTCACTTAGAGAGTATACTTTATTGCTCTCTTTTAAGTAGAGTTGGTGACATGATTGTGCATGCATGTGTTAATGCTTGTGGAGAAAGTGTTTATAAAACTACTCTTGGCCGCGTCTCTTGAGTAGTTAAGTGTTAAGTGTTTTGGAGTGCGGGCCCAGTAGGGGGAGTTCAATGGAAGGAGATTGGCGTGAAGAGTCGTTTACTTGGATTGGAAAGTCGACGGAGTGTCGACTACTTTAAACGTTCATGCATTGTGGCTTTGAGCTCCTGAGAGCCACTGTATCCTGCTTACGTGTTAAGTGTTTTCCTTACTTGTTCTAAGTGTTAATTATCCTGCTTTATGCTTGTGCATGTTCTTTTGGAAATTCACGAGCTTCTAACTCACCCCCTTTCCCAATTGTTTTTTTCTTAACAGGGTCTGAGAACTGAAGTGCTTAAGCGATCGAGTTGACCTTGAGATGTAACCTTTGAGTAGAGACTTATTGGAGTTATATTTGTGAATTGTAGACTCTGTGGTGTAATTTAAGCTTGTAATCATGTATGGAATTGTGGTTGGTTAGGAATTGTACTCCTATGGTTGTAATTGGGCTTGTAAGATGATATTGTGGCTATTTTGTAAGCTCTTTGAAGTGTAATTTGAAAAGTTTGAGTTGTAGGTTGAAATTATTAATGATATTAATTGTAGTTGGTTTAGGAATTGTTATCCGAGTCTACTTTTAAAGGGTTGTTAGTTATTTGAATGAGTGAGCCCTGGCGAGAGTTGGGCAGCGATCTGCTGACCCCTTTGGTACGCCTTAGGGGAAGGTGGGGATGTCACAATATTCCTACTCGAATAAAACCTCAGGAGCAAGCTATGAACGTAGCAAAGAGGACATGAAATACACAAATTCACATCTTTAGAGGTGGAGCTATGCTTTTGTCTATCAATGTATTTCCTAGTTTATGGTCACAATGACATACTTTCACTGAATGGTAGTAGCTGTCTCCATATATAAGTTGTTGGAAAAAAAATCAAGTCTCATCCTTGTGATGGCCTCAAAATTTATTTTAAATATCGTTAATATTTATTATTTTAAATGTTATTATTATCGTCAATAATCTGTTTAATTATTTTAATGTCGTTCTCACACATATTTTTCAGAAAATTTAGATGAAAATTTATTTTATTTTGAGAAAAAATTTAATTTAACTTTATATTTATTTTTCAGGTAGATTTTCAATATTTCATTCATCTTGTCTTAAAATTCACCTTTTTTGTATCAGTTAGACAGAAAATGAGAAAAACACGTTTTCCGAGGTAGAAATTCGGGCAATGAGTGAAGTAGCGCTGGAGTGTAAGGATGATCACTCGTAGGTTAGAAATGTAATCCAGTGACTAGAGGTGAATTAAAAAGAGTGATTATAATTAGGGATTTGAAATCTTAGTTTAAGTTGGATTAACCTTCTTGAAATTAGAATTTTAACTAGCCATTGTTTCTTCCACTTAATTCACCCTAATTCACTCCCATTTTAGTCCTTTTCATTTCTCCCTCCTAACCGAGATTAACCCTTTAATCTTTAGTTAAGTGAGATAATTATTTTCCCTCCAAAAATTGTTAGCAAAAGATTACTATTCTTTAGTTGACTTTTGTGCCATAATACAAGCTTTATGTCTTGTCTTTCTTTCCTCAATTAATTCATTCAAAAATTGCACAAAACATCTCTCTCTTTCTTCCTCTCTTGGCCGAACCTCCCCTTCCCCTCTTCCCTTGAAATTTCATCAATTTCTTCTTCCAATTCCTCTCTAAAATCACCTACAAACTTCTATTAATCTTGGCCTAAGCTTGGGTTTGTGGTGAGGAACATTGAAGAGGAGCATTTGGGGAGATTAAAGCTAGCATTCTTGGGGGAAATTTGTTAACTTCTTAGAAGAGGTAAAATACTAAAGCTCTCATCCTTGTCTATTGATTACATTTCCAAGCATGATATTAGGATTGGGGAGTTGAGAGGTTACTAGAACCTTGATGATTGTTGATGAAAATGAGTTTTGTGTTGGTTTGCATTTGTAAGATGTTAAGTTCCTTTAGCTTGTAATTCTTGATAATGGTTGATTGAGTGGGCTCTTGGATTCCAACAAGTTTGATAATTTGATTTCTAGCATGATTAATGATATAATGTATGTGTATAAGTTGGAATTTGTGGTTGAAAATTGAAGGAAAAATCTCAAGGAAAAACCGGTTAGGAAAAGGAAGAAAATGAGGAAGAAAATTGCTGTTTTTCTTTTAATCTTGTGGCTGTGTTTTTTGTAAGCTTGAAGGCTAAATGTGAGGTTTAAATGTTGAGGGTTAGGTTGTTAATTTGTCCCACACAAATTCCTTCAAAGGTTAAGCAAAATTGGTGGCTTTGTTGAAACAAGGAAAATTGGAAATTGAGCAAGTTGCTGTCCGAATTTGTGGGCCTATTTTGTGCTAAAATTTGATAAAAGCTATTATCTTTTCTGATCACCATTAGGTTTATGAAGGTTGAAACTACCTTAGGTTCGAAAATGAGGTCAATTGATGGTGGTTTAGGTAGGTTAGGAGTGATAGGAAGAAGAAGAGTAAAACTTCACTGGTTTGAGACAAATTGCTGAGTGAAATTTGGGCAGTTAGACAGCTATCTTCCCATTAGATTCTTTGGTTGAATTTTGGTATGAACCTAACCGATATATGGTGTAATTTGTTTACCAAATTTGGTAATTTTTGGGTAAGAAATCGTCACTCAAATGAGGCCTTGAATCATGCCCTGTAAATCTGGAAATCGGAAAATTCAGAATTTCGAACCAGCCATGTTTGGACTGCTATAATTTCTTGCTTGAGTGTCAAAATTGAATGCCGTTGGTGGCGTTTGAAACTTCATATGTAGAAATTTAAACTGTGTAAATTTCAAAGGCCAATTCGGTTCCTACAAAATTTGGTGAATT
This sequence comes from Gardenia jasminoides, assembly GCA_013103745.1. Taxonomy (NCBI): domain Eukaryota; kingdom Viridiplantae; phylum Streptophyta; class Magnoliopsida; order Gentianales; family Rubiaceae; genus Gardenia; species Gardenia jasminoides. Next base: position 3,121,107 of record CM023096.1, on the reverse strand, counting down.
TTCAAAGTTGGCTGGACAACTAATCTGTTATGTTCTGTTTTGTACTATAGCTATTTCTTAATTGAAAATCTGGGCAGTTTTTGTCCATAATTTTATCTTGGTGCCTTCTACAAAGTTTTATAAATTTAAAAGAGGTTTCCAACATTACCAAGCTTATGAAATTTAGACTTATATAACTCAAGTTACGATTTTTCAAAGATTTCTACTCAAGTAGGAAGTTTTTGAACTTGATTTTTCTTGAACGAGATTTGATTGGTAAACTAGAAACTTATTTTCGTTGTTCTTTAAATATTTTAGGAAGTGGTGCTGAATTACAAAGTGATCCAAGCTTAAACTCCGAGACCTACTTTGTCGGTGAGTTTCCAATGCATGTTATTCGCTTTAATTAAATGTCTTACGTAAATATGTGAAATACTTGAACTTGAAAGTGTTAAACCACTCACTTAGGAGGGTATACTTTATTGTCCTCTTTCAAGTAGAGTAGGTGAATTAATTATTTTGCATGAATATATACACACTAGTGGGGAAAGTGTGTATAAAAGTGTTTATAAACTACTTTTGGCCGCGTCCCTTGAGTAGTAAGTGTTTAAGTGTTAGGATTGTGGGTTCGGTAAAGGGGGATGTTCGGTGGAAGCAAATGGTAGTAAAGAGTCGTATACATGGATTGGAAAGTCGACGGAGTGTTGGCTACGTGATTTGAACAAGCGAAGTGGATTTGAGCTCCCGAGACCTCCCGTATCCTACTTGTGTGATTTTGTGTTTCATTTTACTTGTTTTAATTATGCTATTTACTCCGCTTTATGCTTGTGCATGATATTTTGGAAATTCTTGAGCTTTTAGCTCACCCTCGTTCCCGTTTGTTTTTCCTTAACAGGTGACGAGAATCCAGAGACCTAGTTAGGTCTAACACTATATTTTGTTCTTTTGTCCCGAGTATGGAGAAACGAACTGTATATTCTTTTGGTTTTTGAATATTTCGAATTCCTGGGAATGTACTAAACTATGGCTCGAGATTTTAAGTATTTTTTTACTTGATAATTGTACTTTAAGCTTACACCTTTCAATATTATTGTTGATATGAATTTTGGATTTTACCCTCTTTAGTTAGTATTTCTTGAATGTTTCAGTCCTGGCGAGAGCTAAGCAGGCAGCCCGCCAACCCTTTGGTTAGCCTTAGGGGGAAGTGGGGTTATTACAGGTGGTATCAGAGCCTAGGTTAGAGGTTTATAAAGGAAAATTTTAAAAGTTCTTTTTAGAATGGTTTCTTATACTTTAAGTTTGATATCTTAGTATGGAGGGTGGTAGTGGTGTACCAGGAGCTAACGGGCTGGGTGCTAACGGTCATGAGCCACCAGCTAGGCCCGTTCGATATAGAGTGGGGGATGATGGGACCCGACTTCTATTTACCCCATGTCGGAGAAGAGGAGGTTGTGAGTGTAGGAGGAGATACTATCAATGTCTGTAGTCATCTGGCGATGAGCCAAGAGTTGATTGATGCTGGCTAGGGATCTCGTGAGGGAGGTATGGCTTCATGGGATGTCATGGCTGGATTCAGGATTTGGAGGCTCAGGTTGAGGTGCTAGAGGCTTGGGTTGATGAAGAGCGAGGGTCACCGTGACAGTTCGTGAGGTTCCGACTTTTGCTAGGGTAGTGATGAGGTCCGTGATCGTAATCACAGATTAGGTCGACGCCACCGCCTGGGTGATTCTGGCCTTGAGTGAATCGGATGCTTTTCTTGAGGAGCCTTTGGGAGAGGACTCTTGAGGAGCCTTGAGAACATGTCGAGAGAAGGATCCCTCTGAGGAGGTCGAGCCTGAGGAGGAGGAGGACCCGTCCAAGGAGACCCCTCCTGGTGGTCCTGCGGAAGATTTGGATAGCTGTATTAAGGATTTAGGATTTTATTAACCCTCTTTGTAAAATGAAACCACTAGAATGGTTCTCGTCTCTGTGGATGCATGTTTATTTACTACTTTCATTATTGTATTTTGTGTGGTGAATTGGCCGTGAAAGCGACTTTTGTGTACTCTTTTGTAGTAAACATGCCACCGTAATGTACTTGACTCTCTCGGCATATATGTATGGAAATTTGGTTAATTTTAGAAAATTCTCTAGTTTATTCCACAATTTAATTTGTTAAATTGCTTATTTTAATTTATGTTAATCCATTATATTCCCCCCTATCTTATTTCACCTTGTTCTGTAGTATTCTATTTTATTTTATTTTACTTTCGCATTTATTTATGTCTACCTACTATAAAGATCATGGACGGTAGATGAGGCCGAGACCGAGGTAGAGGTCGAGGACGAGGGCGCGGGGCAAGACAATCCCAAAATATGGGTGACGACCGAGGGTCGGTAGTTGACCAAGGTCGAGGACGAGGAATAGGTCAAGGATAGGGAGAAGGTCAAAGACAAGAAGTAGACTTTGGAGAACAAGTGGTGACCGCTATAAATCAGATGACGGGCATCTTGGCTTGTCTAGTGGACCAACAAAGTCGGGGTCCAGCACACTAGCCTGGGGGCTACGAGGGTGGCGAGGATAGGGCTTTAGAACGTTTTCAAAAGTTCGCCTTGCCCAAGTTCTTTGGGGAACCCGATCCAGAGGCCGCTGAGGGTTGGCTGGATCGTATCATAGATATTTTTGGGATCTTGAACTACACTGAGGAAAGACGGGTGTCTTTTGCCGCTTTTCAGTTCGAAAGACCAGTCCGATTATGGTGGAACATGATTAGGGCAAAGTGGGATAGGGACCAGATCCCTCGAACTTGGAAAAATTTCACACGAGAATTTTATGCTAAGTTCCTCCCTCCTTTGGTCCAAGAAAAGAGGGAAGACGACTTTATCAAGTGCCATTAGGGCCTTCTTAGCGTCACAGACTACGGGGCGCAATTCACCAAGTTATCGAGGTTTGCTCCAGAATTGGTGGCTACAGAGCAAAGGAGAATTAGAAACTTTATTCAAGGGTTGAATTTGGAGATTCAGGAAGGGCTAACGGCGGCCCAGATTAATAGCTTTAGTGAGGCTATCGAAAAAGCCCAAAGAATTAAGACTGCAAAGGCTCAATTAAAGAGCTTTCATGCTAGGAAAATGAGCACCCCTTCTAGTAGTCGGGGGCCTATGGATTCAAGTGCTTCGCCTTCTAAGTTTGGGAGAGGTTCCAGTGGGGCTAGCATTTCGGGAGTTTCAAGAGGGACCTTTCCCGAGGAAAGACATCTCAGAGGCTCGGTTAGTGGTAGAGGGCCAGCAAGGAGTGCTCCGCAAGGGAGCCAGGCCTCGAACTCTGGCCTTACCTGTGGATTCTGTGGGAGGCCAAACCACACCGCCAATGAATGTTGGAAGAAACAATGAAAGTGTTTGAACTGTGGTAGCTCCGAGCACCAGATATCTGCCTGTCCCCAGCTCCGAGAGCAAGGTAGGACCCAGAGGTCGAACCAGAGCCAAACTAGTGCGGTGGGGAGTAGGACGAGAGTGCCAACTCGAGTTTATGCCAGCTCGAGTTTATACCTTGGATCATCAAGAAATACCTGACTCGACTGAAGTGGTCGAAGGTACTATTCCCATCTTTCACCGTTTAGCTAGAGTTTTAATTGATCTTGGTGCATCGCATTCATTTGTCAATCCTGCATTTATCTGTAGTGTAAATATAAAACCTGTTAGGTTACCATTTGACCTAGAGGTTAGAACACCCACGGGAGATAAAAGTCTAATTACTAGTCTGGTATATAAAGACTGTGAAGTGTGGGTCGGAGAGAGAAAGTTAAAAGTTGATTTGGTGAGTTTGGATATCAAGGGGTATGATGTGATTATTGGGATGGACTGTTTAGCCAAACACCACGCCAAAGTGGATTGTAGATTGAAGGTAGTGGAATTCTGCATCCCGGGGGAAGCAACTTTGAGGTTGGATGTTAAGGGAAGATTAGCTTCATCAACTCTCAGTTCTGGGATTAGGGCTAGAAAACTTCTGAATAAGGGGGTTCAAGGGTATTTGGCTTTCCTCATAAACCCTCCGAATGATAAGGTGAAATTGGAAGACGTGTCGATTGTTAAGGATTTTCCTGATGTATTTCCCGAGGAGTTGGAATCTTTGCCTCTTGAGCGAGTAATAGAGTTTAAGATTGATCTAGTACCTGGAACGACACCAATTTCTAAGACCCCCTATAGAATGGCTCCGGCCGAGTTTAAAGAGTTGAAGTTACAGCTACAAGACCTTTTGGAATGGGGATTTATTAGGGAAAGTGATTCTCCGTGGGGAGCACCGGTTTTGTTTGTCAAAAAGAAAGATGGTAGTCTAAGGCTATGTATAGACTATCAGGGGTTAAATGATGTGACAATCAAGACCAAGTATCCCCTACCACTCATGGATGAACTATTTGATCAGTTACAAGAGTCGGTGGTATTTTCTAAATTAGATCTCAGGCAGGGGTATTACCAGTTGAGAATTAGAAAAGAGAACATTCTGAAAACAGCTTTTAATTCGAGGTATGGGCACTTTGAGTTTGTAGTGATGCCCTTTGGGTTGACTAATACTCCAGCCGCATTCATGGATTTGATGCAACGAGTATTTAAGCCCTACTTGGATCAATTTGTCGTGATCTTCATTGATGATATCTTGGTGTATTCGAAATCCCAAAAGGATCACGCCGAACACCTGAGGATTGTATTACAAACCCTCCGAAAGTACAAGTTATTTGCAAAGTTCAGTAAGTGTGAATTCTGGTTGGAGGATGTATCTTTTCTAGGGCATAGAATTTCCAAGGACGGGATTGCAGTTGACCCAACTAAAGTGGAGGCTATTACTCATTGGAAACGGCCTGAGAATCCGACCGAGGTAAGAAGTTTCTTAGGGTTGGCTGGTTATTATCGTCGGTTCATTCAGGATTTCTCAAGAATTGCTGGACCTTTGACGGATTTGACTAAGAAACATGGAAAGTTTGTTTGGAGCCCTAAGTGTGAGGAGAGATTTCAAGAGTTGAAGAAGCGGTTGACTGAGACTCCAGTTTTAACCCTACCTGATGGTAAAGAAGGATTTGTGGTATATTCAGATGCCTCTAAGGATGGATTAGGTTGTGTTTTGATGCAAAATGGAAAAGTCATAGCATACGCTTCTAGGAAGTTGAAACCTCATGAACAGAACTACCCAACTCATGATCTAGAATTGGCGGTGGTTATCTTTGCTTTAAAGAAGTGGAGACATTATTTGTACGGGATAACTTTTGAGGTGTTCACGGATTACAAGAGTTTAAAGTATTTGTTCTCTCAAAAGGAATTGAATTTGAGGCAAATGAGATGGATAAAGTTCTTAGAAGACTATGATTGCTCAATAAAGTATCACCCGAGAAGGCAAATGTCGTGGCCGATGTGTTAAGTCGCAAGACTCAAGTGGCAGGGTTAATAGTGAAAGAATGGGAAATATTGGAACAAGTAAACGAGTGGAAACCTTGCTTAGGGACACAAAAGGTTATTTTCGGGAATGTGGAACTAAAGTCTCCATTGTTGGAGCTAATTAAGGAAGCTGTGACAGCCCCACCTCCCCCTAAGGCGAACCAAAGGGTTCAGCGGGCCGCCTGCCCAACTCTCGCCGGTACTCACTACAGTTTCTCAAGTCGATTTCGAGCAATTACTTCTCATAACAAAATAACTTTAATATCCTCCAATCAAATGTAACATTTAAACTCCAAAACTTCCTTAGCGAACCACAACCATCCAAACTATAATTACAGATACAAAAGTTTATCTATTTCGAATTCCATAAGTACAATTCAAAATACAAGAATTACATCAAAATACAACTTAAGTCTCTAAACCAAACATCCTAGAGCAAACCTTGGAGGCTCTCGTTCTCAAACCCTACTAAGGAAAACAAAATTGGAAGGACTGAGCTAAAAGCCCAGTGAGCGATCCCAAAACATGCAACTCATAGTAGCAGTGAAACAATATATATCAGTTAAGCACTCAATAGATCAATATAACTTAGTTGAAAGCATATAATTTATAGAACACATAAACAGAAAACACTTTGAAAGGATATGTCACTGGAGGCAGTTGCAGTCCGTCTGGTCCATCACTTAACCCCTTACCTCCTTATAACCCTAGTGATATTACTCAGGTATAACAATATAGGTTCCTAACCTACCCGAATCAATCCGCTCGGCTCGAATAGGCTAGTAACGATGAAGCGAGCCCGTTCCAGCCAAAGGCTTACACTCATGCACAAATAGTCAAATAACAGTCAATTAATCATTTTAAATAAAATGTCACATTTGACTAGGCCGAAAAGGATAAAGTACACTCGTCTAACAAATGGCATAACGGAGAAAAGTTTCACATTTGAACATTTTTTTAAAAAACACTTAACACTTAAAGAAGTAGTGAACATTCAAGGAGCACATAACAAGATCATTTAAGTCACACACATGCAAAGATCACTCACCTTTAAGCAAAGCAAACCCTATGCGTCCGTTCTCGGATCCCCTTTGTATCCGTCTTCCAAGTCTAGTAGCACACAAGCTATGAGATATTTAGGTTTGAATAGGGTTTAAACCGAATCACAAAATTACGCAAACAATCACTAAGATACCAAAACAACACTTAAAAACACTCAAAACAGCAAAGAGAGCACATGCATGGGCGCTCGAACCAAAACGGATGACATTAGATTCAAAACGGAAAACACACACTAGAAGGTGTGAAAGGCAGATTTGACACCTTCAGCCATTTTGATCATAACTCATGGTACGAGTGTCGGATCAAAGTGCACAAGGTGCCGTTTTGAAGCTAAGAGAACAAGCTATAACTTTCATGAAGGCCATTTTTACCCAGATTCACTCCATCAAGGTCAAAAAGTACAAAAAATGTTCCAGAATTTCAGTTTCAGAATCACTGACATGCCAGATTCAAATGATCATATCTCAGCGTTCAAAGATCCAAATCAAGAAATTCCAAAGGCATTGGAAAGCTGGTATACAAGGCTACAATTTCCGTGTTTTGGCCAAGAGCCAACTCACAATGAATAGATATGAAAAACAGAGCCAAAGTTGCTGTTCCAGCCTCTCCTGTTTTTTGTTTTTGCGCCCAAACAAATGCAACTCACGCACATGCAATTCAAATGACTCGAGAGCAATATTAAACATGAAAATACAGCTTTTCAAACACCCCAACCTCATATTCGAAAGGCATAAACCTCCTATCTATCTACCACATGCTCATAACCATGCCAAATTGCTTCCAATTTAACCAAATCTCATGCATTTCTCATCAATGTGCACCAATGCACTACTAATGGATTAGCAATCATTCAATGAAGTGATCAAAGAAACTCATTAGGTCCAAGATCATCAACCCCTCGCTAGGGTTTCAACCATCTCATTAACAATCTATCAACGAAACTATCAAACACACTTTAAATAACAATCAATGCATACCTTAAACACTCATTTGCACACTAATGGAAGCAATTATGGAACATTAAGCCAAGAAACCTAAATTGATCAAGCTGGCTGAAATTCACAAGGCTGGAAAACGGAAAATTGACATCATTAATTCACAATTTCAAGCAAGAACAAGCTCTAATTTATTCAAAACAATCACATAGACATCAATTCCCAACAATGAATCTTGAAAAAAATAAGAAACCCTAACCTAGCTTCTTGGTCAAGAGTATACACACTAAAATCAACCAAAGCAAACCGTAGAATCATCTCAAAAGCTAAACATAAGCATGAATCAAGCCAAAAGAACCACAAAATCCAACAATTCATCACCTCCATCAAAATTCTAGCTTGTAAAGATAGAAAAAAAAGATACCTTTCTAACTTATGTTCTTGGTGCAACTCCAAGTTCCCAAGTGCAATCTTCTCCTCCTAGCTCCAAATCAAGATTGGATGATTGAAGTTGGATGAAATCTCAAGTTTTTCTCTCTTTTTTTCCCTCTCTTTTCTTTCCTTTCTTTCTTCCTCTTTGGTTCACGGTTCCTTCTTCTTTTTTTTTTCCAGCCTTGTAGCCGACTCCCATTGAGCTCCTCAAGTGACTAATAGTTTAAACTAATTAGATCTTTTATGCCTCTAGTCAAAGGTTGGTCAAGGGTCAAAGTTATCATGCCAATTAAACCTAACAACTTAGGTCATCTTTCACCCTTGCCCAAGTAATTTCCTTTCCTATCAAATTAGTCCATAGGTGCTCAATTCAACTTAGCCTATCAAAGCTTAATTACACCTACTTAAGCTACTAATCACCCAAGGATCTTAATCATGCATTAACGCATATACAATCAAAGAGATAACAAACTTGTAATTGGTCATAAAACTTAAATTCATTTTCAAAACTATGGCTTTACGAAACCAAACTAGGGTTTTTCATATACAAATTAGGGTTTTATTCAAATTTAGGGTTTTCGAAGCAAACTGGGGATTTAATTTGAAATTAGGGTTTTCAAACTTGTAAAACAAAATAGTTAAACCAAACATTTTAACAAGTAAAACAAACCATATAAACACATTGGCAAACAATACTTACTATAATTAACATTATTTAATATTTTCCAAAAATTGGAAAAAATCGGGATCTCACAGAAGCACAGCCAAAAGATCCCGTGGTGTTGAAATTTTTGGAGAAAGTACAGAAAGGGGAAGCCCAAGACTTTAAAATAGGGCCAAAGGGTGTATTGAGGTTCCGAGAAAGGATAGTGGTGCCAAATGATGAGATGTTAAAGAAAGAGATTTTCGAAGAGGCACATCGGTCCAAGTATACTATCCATCCTGGGAGTAATAAAATGTACCAAGATTTGAAAGGATTGTACTGGTGGGATGGTTTGAAGAAAGATGTAGCCAAATATGTACAAACATGTCTTACTTGTCAACAGGTTAAGGTCGAACACCAAAAACCCTCAGGACTCTTACAACCTTTAGAAATCCCTGAATGGAAGTGGGAGCATATTACTATGGATTTTGTCACTAGTCTACCACGGAGTCAAAAAGGACATGATGCTGTATGGGTAGTAGTAGACCGACTCACTAAATCTGCTTATTTTCTACCAGTGAATATGAAGTATCCTTTGGAGAAATTGGCCAAACTTTATTTGGATGAGATAGTGAGGTTGCATGGGATTCCAGTAAGTATTGTTTCCGACCGAGATCCTAGGTTTGTTTCGAAGTTTTGGCAGAAGTTGCAAGAGACCTTGGGAGAACTAAGTTGAAGTTGAGCACAGCCTATCACCCTTAGACAGATGGCCAATCTGAGCGGACCATTTAGACTTTAGAAGACATGTTAAGATCCTGTATAATGGATTTTGGAGAGAGTTGGAGCCAGTTCATGACACTGGTCGAGTTTACGTACAACAATAGTTACCATGCCTTGGTTCAAATGGCACCTTATGAGGCACTCTATGGAAGGAGGTGTAGGTCGCCGATTCATTGGGATGAAGTGGGGGAGAAGAAGGTTCTTAACCCAACTGCTATACCTTGGATTGAGGAAGCATATGAGAAAGTGAAGTTGGTTAGGGAAAGACTTCTAACAGTTCAAAGTCGACAAAAGAGCTACGCAGATAATAGGAGAAAAGATTTGGAATTTGAGGTAGGTGATAAAGTTTTCTTGCGGGTTAAGCCAGTGAAGAGTGGAGTAGTGTCGAAGAAGGGGACGAAATTGAAGTTGAGGTACATTGGACCATTTGAGATTCTTAAACGAATTGGAAAAGTGGCTTATCAGTTGGATTTACCCGCCAGCATGTCGAAAATTCACAATGTCTTTCATGTCTCGATGCTCAAGAAGTATCACCCAGACTCGAGTCATGTGTTGCAATTAGATGAACTTGAGATGGATGAAACGCTCTCATATGCGGAAAAGCCTGTGAAGATACTCGATCGGGAAGTAAAAGACTTGAGGACAAAGAAAATCCTTTTAGTTAAGATCTTATGGAAAAATCATGACATCGAGGAGGCAACTTGGGAAGTAGAGGAAGAAATGCAGAAAAAGTATCCAGAATTATTTGTTTAATAAGGTGAGAATTTTCAGGACAAAATTCTTTAAGGGGGGAAGGATGTGAGGGCCTCAAAATTTATTTTAAATATCGTTAATATTTATTATTTTAAATGTTATTATTATCGTCAATAATCTGTTTAATTATTTTAATGTCGTTCTCACACATATTTTTCAGAAAATTTAGATGAAAATTTATTTTATTTTGAGAAAAAATTTAATTTAACTTTATATTTATTTTCCAGGTAGATTTTCAATATTTCATTCATCTTGTCTTAAAATTCTACCTTTTGTATCAGCTAGATGTAAATGAGAAAAAACGCTTTTCCGAGGTAGAAATTCGGCAATGAGTGAAGTAGCTGAGTGTAAGGATGATCACCGAGGTTAGAAATGTAATCCAGTGACTAGAGGTGAATTAAAAATAGTGATTATAATTTGGGATTTGAAATCTTAGTTTAAGTTGGATTAACCTTCTTGAAATTAGAATTTTAACTAGCCATTGTTTCTTCCACTTAATTCACCCTAATTCACTCCCATTTTAGTCCTTTTCATTTCTCCCTCCTAACTGAGATTAACCCTTTAATCTTTAGTTAAGTGAGATAATTATTTTCCCTCCAAAAATTGTTAGCAAAAGATTACTATTCTTTAGTTGACTTTTGTGCCATAAGACAAGCTTTATGTCTTGTCTTTCTTTCCTCAATTAATTCATTCAAAAATTGCACAAAACATCTCTCTTTCTCTTCCTCTCTTGGCAACCTCCCTCCCCTCTTCCCTTGAAATTTCATCAATTTCTTCTTCCAATTTCTCTCTAAAATCACCTACAAACTTCTATTAATCTTGGCCTAAGCTTGGGTTTGTGGTGAGGAACATTGAAGAGGAGCATTTGGGGAGATTAAAGCTAGCATTCTTGGGGGAAATTTGTTAATTTCTTAGAAGAGGTAAAATACTAAAGCTCTCATATTTGTCTATTGATTACATTTCCAAACATGATATTAGGATTGGGGAGTTGAGAGGTTACTAGAACCTTGATGATTGTTGATGAAAATGAGTTTTGTGTTGGTTTGCATTTGTAAGATGTTAAGTTCCTTTAGCTTGTAATTCTTGATAATGGTTGATTGAGTGGGCTCTTGGATTCCCACAAGTATGATAATTTGATTTCTAGCATGATTAATGATATAATGTATGTGTATAAGTTGGAATTTGTGGTTGAAAATTGAAGGAAAAATCTCAAGGAAAAACTGGTTAGGAAAAGGAAGAAAATGAGGAAGAAAATTGCTGTTTTTCTTTTAATCTTGTGGCTGCATTTTTTGTAAGCTTGAAGGCTAAATGTGAGGCTTAAATGTTGAGGGTTAGGTTGTTAATTTGTCCCACACAAATTCCTTCAAAGGTTAAGCAAAATTGGTGGCTTAGTTGAAACAAGGAAAACTGGAAATTGAGCAAGTTGCTGTCTGAATTTGTGGGCCTGTTTTGTGCTAAAATTTGATAAAAGCTATTATCTTTTCTGATCACCATTAGGTTTAGGAAGGTTGAAACTACCTTAGGTTCGAAAATGAGGTCAATTGATGGTGGTTTAGGTAGGTTAGGAGTGATAGGAAGAAGAAGAGTAAAACTTCACTGGTTTGAGACAAATTGCTGAGTGAAATTTGGGCAGTTAGAAAGCTATCTTCCCATTAGAGTCTTTGGTTGAATTTTGGTATGAACCTAACCGATATATGGTGTAATTTGTTTTACCAAATTTGGTAATTTTTGGGTAAGAAATCGTCACTCAAATGAGGCCTTGAATCATGCCCTGTAAATCTGGAAATCGGAAAATTCAGAATTTCGAACCAGCCATGTTTGGACTGCTATAATTTCTTGCTTGAGTGTCAAAATTGAATGCCGTTGGTGGCGTTTGAAACTTCATATGTAGAAATTTAAACTGTGTAAATTTCAAAGGCCAATTCGGTTCCTACAAAATTTGGTGAATTTTCAAAGTTGGCTAGACAACTAATCTGTTATGTTCTGTTTTGTACTATAGCTATTTCTTAATCGAAAATTTGGGCAGTTTCTGTCCAGAATTTTATCTTGGTGCCTTCTACAAAGTTTTATAAATTTAAAAGAGGTTTCCAACATTACCAAGCTTATGAAATTTAGACTTATATAACTCAAGTTACGATTTTTCAAAGATTTCTACTCAAGTAGGAAGTTTTTGAACTTGATTTTTCTTGAACGAGATTTGATTGGTAAACTAGAAACTTATTTTCGTTGTTCTTTAAATATTTTAGGAAGTGGTGCTGAATTACAAAGTGATCCAAACTTGTGTGATTTTGTGTTTCATTTTACTTGTTTTAATTATGCTATTTACTCCGCTTTATGCTTGTGCATGATATTTTGGAAATTCATGAGCTTTTAGCTCACCCCCGTTCCCGTTTGTTTTTCCTTAACAGGTGACGAGAATCCAGAGACCTAGTTAGGTCTAGCACTATATTTTGTTCTTTTGTCCTGAGTATGGTGAAACGAACTGTATATTCTTTTGGTTTTTGAATATTTCGAATTCTTGGGAATGTACTAAACTATGGCTCGAGGTTTTAAGTATTTTTGACTTGATAATTGTACTTTAAGCTTAAACCTTACTTTACAGATTTCAATATTATTGTTGATATGAATTTTGGATTTTACCCTCTTAAGTTAGTATTTCTTGAATGTTTGAGTCCTGGCGAGAGTTAGGCAGGTAGCTCGCCAACCCTTTGGTTAGCCTTAGAGGGAAGTGGGACTGTCACAATCCTCGCTAAAGTGCCCAGGGTTACAGATTCAGCTCTCCAACTGAAGCATATTCCATCAAAATAGCCAAATTGGTTGGCATCGAAATCATCAATTTAAATCTAACAATTTTTTTTCGTATGCCTTAAAATCTGGTCATTAATTTGCCTCTTCACATTTTACAAACCAGCTTTTTGGTCAGCTTATCTCTAAAAGTCTAGCCATGCTGAAATTATCTGACCTAATATCCTTCACAAAATCATATTAGTTACTTTTCTCTATAAAACTTATTCTCTCCTCTTCTTTGTAAAACTCCTTTAGACAAAGCCTGATTTAACTATTTTATGGTAAAGAGATCAAACAATTCCAGTCTTTCTATATAGGAGGAACCTCTCTCGAGATTTTATTTCTTAGTAAAATATAGAAATTGCATTATGGCTTCATCAAAAGTCACCCTCTTGTGCTTTTAAACTGATATGGAATTTCATCCATAACATGTAAATGATTTGCGAATGATGTATTATGGTTTAATCAAAAGTCACCCTCTTGTGCTTTGAAATTGATATGGAATTTCATCCATAACATGTATATGATTTGCGAATGATGTATTATTATTTTTAATCTCTTTTATTTTTCATTTTTCCTTTTATTTTTGGTGGCAAATTACTTTATCTTAACTATCAGGGGTATTTTTACAAATCCAAAACTTTTGAAGCATTTTAAAATTTTTAAAATTATCATCCTCTGTCTTCCCCTTTTCTCTCCTACCCCCCCTCTATTGACCACTACTGCTGGCCACTAGCCAACACCGTCTGCAACCACCCTCTTCTCTTCTTTCCTTATTTCCCTCTTCGTCATCCTCCTCCTCCCTCTTCCTCTCTCCCAACTCTCCTACTCTATCCCCATCATCCTTGGTGATTAGATCTCCTCTCTAGTGATCAAATATAGTTATTGGATAGAATGGGAATTGGAGGGAGAGGGGAAAGTGGGGAGATCTAGGGAATGAAAAAGAAGAAGACAGGAAAAAAAGTAAGAGGAGGAGGGAGAGGGAAGCAAGGAGAGGAGCGAGAATAGAAGGGGGTAGTGGAGGGTGGTAGACGGTTGTGGTAGGAGGAACATGGTAGTGGTGGTGATGGAGGTTGTGTTGTAATGGAGAAATAAAGAAAGAAAAAAATAGAAAAGAAAAGGAAAGTAAAGCACACCAAAAAAGAAAAAAAAGAAAAGAAAAGAAAATTAACAAAATTAACAAAAAATGGGCTATTGATACTACAATAGGTCAAAAAGATTTATTCCACTTTAATTTGAACAACGAGAACATTATGTGAATTGTTCAAAGCTCAGCTCGTTGATTTTTTGCAAAACCACAAGAAAGTTTTTCATATTTTACCCTATTTCTTTTGTTAGAATTAATTTTATCTCCTATATTTTTTTAGTGAGAGGTCCTTCTCTTTTATAATTTCCTAGTAAGATTTCTTCTCTCCAATATCCTTCTAGTAAGAGTTTCTCATCTTTTAAGATTTTTACTTGTGATTTATTTTCTTCTGAAATCTAAGAATTTTTAGATCAGATCTAAAGTTTCTCACATCTATTATGTCAGATCTAAACAATTTTTCTTTGGATTTGAAGTATTTTTTGTGAGATATGACTATTAGAACATCTAATAAATCTATTTTGTTGCTATAATTAATCTCAATAGAAGATATTTTGAAGCTTCAATTTTATCTTTGTTTTTATTGGCTTTTTAAATCTATTGTGTATGTTGATTTTCAAATCTATGTGCATTTATTGCAATTTTGATGTATTTTCTATTATTGGTGTCAATTTAATGCAATAGAATTTTGTTTTTGATAAAAAAAAATGTCATTCGTGGTGATGTTGGTAAAAAATGAATTATGATAGATAGACATGTTTGTAACAAAACTCCAATTCCATCTTTTAGGATGTTATTATCTTGCATACATATGAGCTTTGTACTTAATTGATTGATAAGGGAATACATATTCTTACTTAAATTCGAATTTCAGAAAACATCATCTTCCATATGTTCTTTCCCACTGACTTCTGATATGTCAGCTTCAGGCCCACGAACCAGCTAAGAAATGGTAGGGAATGACACAATGATATATTTGGCTGGTATATAAGATTTTGGACAATAACATTCAAAGTGTGATAGAATTTGAGTGAATCCTGGTTTTAAAGTTTATTGTCATCATCTGATTCAACTAATTATCATTTTAATTGATCATTTGCAAAATTAACTTGATTAGCCAATTCAAGAAGTTAAACTGATGAAAAAATAATGAGAATAGAAAAAGAAAATATCATCCTTTTTATTTTTTTTCACCCTTTCACCCCTTCTCGTATCCTTCCCATCTCCAACTATCAGGCATAAGAAAATTATCATCATTATTTGAAAAGAAAAACACTTAAAAATACCCTTATCCTTAGTTGGAAAAAGAGTATAAACAAAGTTAGTTGGCCAACTAGAACGAATGTTGCACATATGTGAATAGAAATGGAAGGACCAAAATTATACCCACATTCTAAATATCCATCTTGAATGTACTAATAATTTATAGTATTGGTACTAATAACTCCTAGCTTTAGTGTTAAAATTTCTACAAGCTGTGAATTGAAAATAGAGAACTGTGAACATAGTTCATCCTAACTATGAATTACCCTTTATACAAACTTAATTACCTGGTATTATTATACTAAATGTCAAATACTTAGTTTATATGGATAATTAGTGTATCAACTTCATTTCGGTATATTAATGATTCGTACATTCTCAAATATGAATCAACGCACACTCAAGCAATATGGCAATTCTATTAAGAGTAAAATTTACTTTTCAAATATCCAATGATTTATTACACTTCATGTTCTTCATTTAGGCTAATGGAATGGAAAATGATCTATTAAATGATATTTAGATGGTAATTTAACTATTTTAAACATGTGGGTTTTCATCTATGCTGTAAGCTGGATTAGTTATTCCGAATCCTATGTGGTTTTCTTGTATTCTTCCCATCTTGGCTTAAATTGTTGTGGTCACATGATTTGGATACCAATTTCGAGCAATTGCCTCATCTTGTTTATTAGTCATCTTATAGTTTCTTCTAAAAGAACCATGATATCATAATGCCACTTACTAGACTTCTTTGCGCATTTATCCTATTGCCGCCCCTTCTCTCCTTTTTCTTCTGTTTCTTTCCTCCTCTCTCACTCCCCTTTTCTCCCCAGTCCCCTCCGCCCTCTGCTCTATGACCAGATCTGATTTTGGATTAGAGGGTGGAGGAGTGGTGGGGAAAAGAAAAGGATGGGAGAGAGAGAAGGAGAAAAATGAGAGAAAATAGAGGCATGATAGAAGAAGTTGCATGATATAGAAGCGTGCTGTCTTGGGAGTGCTAGTGGCTATAGACGGTTGGGCAGGATGAGTAAGAAAGTGGTGGATAATTGTGGTAGCCATCATGGTTCATTGTCATGATTATTGGTTGAGGTTGTGGATGCAGTTGCTCTACATTGTTTAGGAAAATCTAATCACGAATCTAGTACTATGAGTTAATTAACCATTTCCAATACAAATTATAGATCAACAATTAGATTTTTTTTTATTGAACGCAGTTTGAAAATTATTGCGAAAATTAGTAGATTTGGATTTAATGTTTACTTCCGAAGTGCATGACAAATAAGAAGAGTTATTATTTACAAAATATGTTTACATAAGAAAAAGATGGCAATAATACATAACCTTAAAAGATGGCTATATTTTATTCCTCAGCCATGTAACTAATATTTTCTTTGCTAGTCTTTGTTTCCTTGATGCTTTCATCTTCATTGTAGTGATTGTACATCAAAGAAATTCAAGCTTAATTTTTTTTTAAAAAATAGAATTTTGTTTCTTATTTTGGTATTTCTCAAGTAGTTAGTTCATATGTTTGACTAAATTGCTTTCAAGAAATTATAGTTTTTAAGTTTGTCAACAAACATTTATCTCATTTAAATGTAAAAATATAATTTTAAATTTAATGAGAAAATGTGTCACATTAAACATTGAAAGAAACTCCTTCATATATTTTACTAATCAAAATATAACTTCCTGCATTCTATTGAATACTAAATCTTGGATATTACATTTCCATAAGCAGTACAAGAAATCTTATGACTTATACTCAACCACGTTTCTTTTTTTTTTTGGAAAAATTTTCCTAAATATATGAAGCTTCTATATTTAACTTACCTTTTTCATTATAAATAGTTCTTATTGAAGATATAACACATTTACACTAGACAAATAATTAAGTATCACTATTGTATTTAGTATCATGCATATCTATATATTTTATGAATTCGATTATTAGGAAAAAAATGTAGCACAACATTACTATCTTCAAGTAATCATACAAAAATCATTATTTTATGTTTACATTTCTAACTTCACAAAAATACAATATGGTCTCTATATGCAGTGCAACTTATTAAGACTAATTCAAGTGAAAATGTTTACATCATTCAAAAAAGATTTTCAAGTATGGAGAAAAAATTAATATTTATGAATTTGTACTAGAATCTCATACGGCACTTCATTTAAGACTACATTTCCACGTAAGTATAGTAGATGATTCCTATAATAATCTCAAATAGTTTATTGTAAGTTTTGAATTATCTTTATAAATTTGTGACTGCAGTGCTTTTTAATTTAATAACATCCACTTATACTTATATAATTTGGCACCTTACTTAATAACATCCATAATATATTTATATAATCTAATAGGAAGCAGCAAAGGGCTAATTTCTCTAGATAGTGATGAAAATATTGATAAACAAGAAAAATAGAAAAGTATGCCATTATCCTGTTTGGAGTGATGAATCTTGTATGTTTTCCTGAAAAATGAATTTGTCCATTTTTCAGGTTCCCAAAGGGATATGAAAACTTATGAGAACTCTTGAATAGAAATAGAAATGAAATGTAACTCTAGTTTCTTTGAAATCAGCAGTCAATCCTATTTAAAACTTGACAAAGTCATGTGTAGGTGTCATGTAATTCTTTTTTTAACAAAATCATTGGACATAGTGGTGTATTTCACAAAATAAGAATAATTATTTAGATCAGATAGATTGGTGTTGTAATCAATACCCAAAACCTAATAGACCATGTGATTTTCTATTGAGCTTACATCAAAGGTGGTTTCCTTTACAACAGATGCAAAACTAACCATGTCAAATCAAAACAGAACATTTTATACTTCAGAAGAGAAAAGCATTCTTTTAAAACATTTAAACTTCAGAATAGAAAAATAATCCTATAAATAGTTTATACTTCAGAATTTCCCTGGAACAAAATTGATTTTCCTATACCAATCCCCACAATCAAAATTAAAAAATTTTAAAAAAAAAGATAAAACAAAAATCCCAATCCTACTAACACTAAATTATAGTTGCTGTTTTTTGTGGTATATTCGCGGAATAAGGATAATATTAGAATCAGTGCCACAATCAATACCCAAAACCTCATAGACCATCTGACTTTCTATTGGCCTTACATTAAAGATGGTTTGCTTTACAATAGAAGCAACAACTAGCTATATCATGTCAGAATAGAATTTTCCTGTAAACAGTTTATACTTAAGAAAAGAAGAACAATTTTGTAAATTGTTTGTACTTCAGAATTTTTTTGAAAAATATTGACTTTCCTATTTCAATCTCCGCAATCAAAATTCAAAAATTAAAAAAATCTCAATCCTATTAAGAGTCAATTATAGAAAGGCCTATCATCGAGTAATACTTTTCATTTTCTTCATCAATATTTGAAGAAATTAACCATTTTGAAGCTACTCATAAGTTGCACGAAAACATGATATGAGTATGTTAACTGACATGGATTAGATTTCAAGTTAAAAATTCCCAATCGTCTTAATTAATTAAGCCAATTTCCCCAATTTACCGCAAATATATGGGTCAAACAAGTATAGTGATAATTAGGGTCGATCCTGCAAGAACTTGTTAATTACTATGGCTTTTTAACTCACTCTATTATCTAAACTACCAATTTTGCAAATAAAATCAAGACTTCAAATTAAACTAGCAATAAGCAATAAATAGTAAGGACTAAATTGCTAGAGAAAACTTCGTACGGTAGTTGAATCCCTTATAGTTCAAAACTTGTAATTCACTTGATTGAATTAGGTTATATCCTTATGACTTATTAAGGAAGTAACTTCTCAAATTATTTGTAAATTGTTTTCACAAATAAACAAACATACTTATGCAAAACCTTCGTCTGTTGACATGATGAATAAATTTAACATAAGCTCATAAAATTCAATGAAGATACACATATAACTCTACTTAGATAATCTCCTACTAACATAAAAATGCAATCTAGGGTTTATACACACACATGCTTGAATGATTTAAAGTTGATGATCAAGTAACTATAAATATGAAGTGCAAATATATGAACTAACAAGTTCGCAAGGAACCACAAATCAACTCAAGTTAACACAAATCAAGAAACTATAATTTCATCTTCCTCCCTAGAAACAAAAAGTTTAAGTTGTCATGAAAATAAACAAGTTTAAGCACATAAAACTCATGGAAATCATTATGAACAAACTCAAAGAAGTAAAGAGAAATAATTGAAGAAATCTTATTCAAAGATAAAACAAGTCCTCCAACTTTCACTCCTATAATTTTGTTCCACAATACAAGCTCACAAACTAATTCCTTACTAAGAGAGCCTCACCTTTTGCTTTAAGAGATAATTCTAATTCAAAAACTAGCTATTTTCTCCTACCTCCCTACTTGTTTGTTCTTGAAATACAAGAGGATACTTATAGAGATTTGATGAAGCAAAAGTCTTCACTAAAAAGATATAAAGTTGTTTCACACTTCTCCAAATCTTTCATGATCAGCTACAACCTAGATTTTCTGCCCAATTGAGCTAGAAATGAGTTGGGAAGAGCTTTACAAAATCCGGGGATCGAATCTGCAAGGTGCACATCACTATCAGGGATTTGCAAGGTGGATCCGTGAGGTATAGCCTGTGGATCACCTTGCAGTTCTGGCTGCCTGCTTCCAGTGAGAGAGAAATGCGAGGCTTGAAATCTAGGAGCTATTTTCTTCACGTTTCATGTTGCGGACCACCTTCAGAAGCTTTGAAATTTAAGATTTTCCTTGAATTCTTGAAGCTATAATCAATCTTATAATACCATGATCCCTTCACATTTGAATCACCTTCTAATCATCTTTACTTGAACCATTTCAGCCTCAAATTCTATTAACATTGTATTTCAAGCTCACATTTCTATAAGAGACACCAAATATGCATCAATTTACTCTAAAAGTCACATAGAGTGAACAACTGCCAAAAGGAGGTCAATTTCATGAGTTTTATCTAAAACGCATACTAAAAAGTTGATCAAACAAACATACTTATACTAGTAAAATAATTACTTATCATTAACTGAAATTCAAACATTATTATTCAATCAATAACTGTAAATTTTTTGAATTAATTTTTCTACATTGTCAATGTATACACTAATAGGAATGGATAAATGTTACATCATTTGATTTTGAATTTGAACATTAAATTTTATATATGTGGCATGCATCTAAATCTGCTAACATATACATTATGAATGCATAAAAGATTTATCCTTATTTTTTCATTGGATAGCTACCATCAATAGCTTTTCCTTTTTTTTTTCCAATTTTTTGGACTACTAGCAAATTTAATTAACTAGAGAATCGTGCCCGTTATTATCATGCACTATTGACAAGCCTTCAACAACTTAAGAGCATTGAATTGTGCCTTTATACGAAAGCACGTGCATTGTACGTCATCAACAGCTATATATTTTTTCTCCTTATTTCTACCTATATCAAGACCAAATCCTACAAACTTCACATGAAAATAATTTCATTAAAAATAGAATAGAAACTAGAAAAGAAGTCATCACAAGAACATCAAGAAGTCTTTGATCAAGAGCCAAAGACCCATAACCCATTTTCTTTTGGATCCACAGATTTGTTTAACAAAAAAAACATGTTTCGCTTTGGATTTAAAAATCTGAAACCGATAAGAACTCCGATGTTATAGGAGGCAAAGGTCTAAACAAAAGCCCCAGTTTACATTTCATGAATTAATAACTTAAAGTAGAACTCTCTTTTTGAGGACAATATGCCTGAATGGCTTCCATCACAGTACCAGATGCCAACATTGATAGACAAGCGCCAGCCATCAGCTGTTTTGGCCTCTGTGTTTTCCCCCTCAGCCTTCCAAAATCAACAAGTTCCTGGAAGGCCACTGATTCATTCTTCATTTCCAATCGCAATTCATATAGAATTCTCTTCCTAAGGGCCCGCTCCACCCCATGATCCTCCTATCTATCCTAGATTGCCAGCAACCATATGCCTCATCAAAATGGTCTAAGTTCTTCAACAGAATTTCAGACCAATCCAGTTCTAAGGCAACCCTCTAGTTCATTTACCACCAATTATCCAGTTCGACATACTTATACAAGAAATTGGAGGCCATGACACATAAATACTTTTCCCAAAAATGGGATTTGTAAATTGCTGTTAGATGAATGCTAGAATACTTATCATTGTGTATATTGGGTGGTATGCTTCGTTTTTTGGGGGCAATTTGCTATCAGTTTTTTCGGGGAAAAAGAAGAAGAAAGTGGAAAAGAAGTAAAGAAAAAAGGGAATAAAGACAAAAAAATTAGGAAAAAGAGAAGTGTAAGGAAAAAAAGAAAGAAAATATAATGAATAAAATAAAATTAACACTTTTGGGATTTCACTCACAAACGGTGATATACCGTATTATAAATCATTTTTCACATCAGTTTGAACCATGAGTGAGTCTTACGGACATTTTTGAACTACAGAGACCAGCTGTTTAGGCAAAGTCATAGAGATTTCCATGTATTTTACCATTCATATTTGCATGCGTGCAATCTTTATTCTAGTTAGCCAACTAATTTCATTTGTATTCTGGTTGCGGTTAAGCATGAAGCTTTCTCAGTTTCTTTTCTAAACCAAAGATGATGTTTTCGAAAATTCAAGTTATGTGTTTTTTTCTTCTTTTCTTGTATAAGCTTGCTAGATTGTTATCAACATAGCTAGTAAAATTATGAATGAACTTTACCAAAGAAGTGGTTGTCTAATGATGTATTTTGTTGTCATTGGCCAGATTATGGTCATCCTCACGTGATTAGCAGTGATAGATTAGAAATTTTCCTCTCTTTTTTGTCTGACTAGTATGGGGCCTCAGCAAACACTCCTTGTTACCTCAGCTCCTCCATTTTTTTTCTCTTTTATTTCATCTCTCTCTATTTCTCTCTGTCAAAATTCACCAGTCGATCAACTGATATGGAATCTATCAAACAAATCTATGATTTATATAAAAAAAACTCCTCCAACCAAAACCTGATTTATCATTTTTATGGTAAAAAGATCAAAAAAATCTAGTGTTTTGTATAGGAGGAATCTATCTCGAGATTTTATTTCTTTGAGTAAAATATAGAAAACTCCATGTGGTTTCATCGAAAGTCAACCAGACATTTTATGATTTTGAAATTTCTATTTAACCTCATGCTTTTAAAAATTGATATGAAATTCCATCCATAACCTACATGTGATTTGCAAATGATGTGTTATTATTATTTTTAATATTATTACTTTTCATTTTTTCCTTTAACTTTTGGTGCTCAAATTACTTTAATTTAACTATCATGGGTGTTGTTACAAATTTCACAACTTTTAAAGCACTTCTGAAATTGTTAAAGGTTATCATCCTCCATCGCTGACAACTAATCAATGCCATTTACCACCACCCTCCTCGATTCTTTCCCCACTTCCCTACCTTCCCCAAATGTCACATTTTCCTCTTTCCCCTCCCTCATTCTCTCCCCTATTTCCCCGTCTCCTCTCCCAACTTCCCTACCCTTCCTCCTCTATCCCCTTTATCCGTAGTGACTAGATCTCTGTTTGCAGCTAGATCTCCACTCCAATGGCTAGATCTAATTGTTGGAGAGAATGGGGATAGAGTGGGACTGGTGGAAAAGTGAAGAAAGGATAGGGGGAAGAAGGAGAGATGGGAAAGAGGAAGAGGAGGGAGGAGCAAGTGGGGAGAGGGAAGAGAAGAGGAGGGGATGGTGAAGGGTGGAGGATCATAGTGGTATGAGGAAGATGGAGGTGGTGGTGGTGGTAGTTGTGTGGTAATGGAGAAAGAAAGAAAGAAAAAAGAAAGGAAAACACAAAAAGAGGAAAGGAAAAAAGAAAAGAAAAGAAAATTTTAAAAAAATTAATAAAAAATGGGCTACCGGTACCACAACAGGTCAAAAAACATTGTTCCATTTTAATTTGAACAACAAGCAGGTTATGTGAATATTTCGAAAGCATAAGACGTCTAGTGAACTTTCGGTGAAACCGCAAGGTTTTCTATATTTACCTATTTCATTTGTTGAAATTAATTTTCACTCCTAGGTTTCTCTAGTCAGAGGTTCTTTTCTTTTACAATTTCTTAGTGAGATTTCTTCTCTCCAATATCCTTCTAGTAAGAGTTTTCTCATCTCTTAAGATTTTTTTATGTGATTTTTTTTTTGACATCTAAGAATTTTAAGACTGGATTTAAAGTTTCTCAAATCTATTATGTCAAATCAAAATAATTTTTCTTTGGGTTTCAAATTCTTTTTTATTAGATATCACTGTTAGAACATGAGCACAAATCTATTTGGCTGCTATAATTAATCTCGTTAAAAGATATTTTGATGCTTCAATTTTATCTTTGTTTTTATTGGTTGTATAAATCTGTTGTGTGTATTGATTTTCAAATCTATAATTGCAACTTTCATGTATTTTCTATTATTACTATCAATTTAATGCAATAGAATTTATTTTTGATAGAAAATGCCAATTGTGATAATGTTGGTAAAAAATGAATTATCATAGAAAAATTCAGTTCCATCTTTTAGGATGTTATTATCTTACATACATATAAGCTCAGTATTTTTTTGAGAGAGGAATACATATTCTTGCTTATATTCAAATTTTAGAAAACACTATTCTCCATATGTTCTTTTCCACTGACTTCTAATATGTTAGGTTCAGGTCTACGAGCCAGCCAAGAATGGGTAGGGAAGGAAATAATACATTTGGCAACTATACAAGATTTTGGACAAACATTCAAAGTGTGACAGAATTTGAGTGAATCCTGGTTTCAGAGTTTATTGTCATCATATGATTCAATTAATTACCATTTTAATGGACCATTTGCAAAATTAACTTGATTAGACAATTCAAGAAGTTAAGCTGAAGAAAAAAATAACAAAAAAGTTAAGCTGATGATAGAAATAGAAAAAAGAAAAACTCATCCTTTATGATTTATTCTTTTACCCTTTCACTCCTCCTACACCCTTCCTATCCTCAATTGCTAGGCATAAGAATACATTATCCTTAATTGAAGAGAAAAACACTTCAAAAGAAAAAGAGTATAAACTAATTTAGTTGGCCGACTGGAACGAATATTGCACGTATGTGAATAGATAGGCAAGGACTAAATTTAACCTCGCATTCTGAATTTCCATCTCGAATGTACTAATAACTTATACTGATTACCACTAATAACTTATAGCTTTGGTGTCAAAATTTCTACAAAAATTTGTAGATTTGGAATTTAATACTTACCTCAGGAGTACATGACAAATAACAAGAGTTGTTATTTGCAAAATATGTTTGTATAAGAAATAAAATAGCAATAATACATAAACTTAAAAGATGGCTATATTTTTTCCTCGCCATATAACTAAGATTTTCTTTACAAGTCTTTATTGCCTTGATGTATTCATGTTCATTACAGTGATTATACGTCAAAGAAATTTAAGCTTGATTTAATTTAAAAAATAATTTTTTGCTTACTTTGGTAATTTCCCAGTTAGTTAGTTCATATGTTTGACTAAATTGATTCAAGAAATTATAATTTTTCAATTTGTTAACAAACAATTATCTCATTTAAATGTAAAAACATACTTTGAATTTAATGAGAAAATATGCCACATTAAACAAAAGAAATACCTACTTCATATCTTTTACTAATCAATATGTAACCTTTCTTCCAGTAACTGATTCTCTTCCCTTATCACCAAAAAATAAAAAATAAAGGCTAAACATAGCCAATTGAAAAACAACTAAGTCTAATATTGTGGCCAACAGAACAAGACTAGACATATGAAAGAAAATATCAACGAGTTTCGTCCCTTGGTTTAATTTGTATTGAACACCTTGTTGAAAACAAAACACACAAGATAAAAAAATAATTGATAAAATTAAACCCTATAAGTTTAAATAACTAAATAAGAATAGTAATTAATTCAGTATTATGTATACATTAAACTGATACAACTAGTCTTGAAAAGGAACACTTTAAGAAGCAACATTCCCAAGCAAGCAATGAAATGTAAATGATTAATTTGTTATAATTTTGACCTGAAACCTAACCAAATTGCAGATTTTGACAAATATGGCATATGTTCTTATAAAATGTAGAAACTAGAAGAAGTTTGAAGAAATTCACAAGTGAAAGAAATGTTTGGTGAGTATCTAGTTGGACACAAACTCTACCACCATTATATACTAAAATTTACTGACCTCTTGCTCTTCAAATTTCTAACTAGCCTACCTTTTCCTATTGCATTCAATCCATCAAAACACAAAAATTTGAAAACTTGTAGTGAAATTCAAGAACTAAATCAAAGAAAATTATAGAAAAAAGAGTTAAAGAAGATAATAGAAATGCATTTTTACCCAAAATTGAGAAAGAGAAACCACACTTTTTCTAGGGCCTTAATGACTCCTCAGCAATCTAATTTTGTAATAGATTTCACTTTACTATAGATTCATCCCTTTTGTAGAATCCTTCTTATCCATTATAGCTCCTTCTGTCCATCAATTCTCCCTTACCCTGTAAGTTTTCCTTGGCAACTACACCCCAAAAATCAAGCAATCCCAAAAAAAAAAAGCAATAGTACCAAAGTGATAAAATGTACAAGTAGAAACTTGTATAAAATTTACTTTAGAAATTTAGGCATCAGATTATAATTATATGTACATAAAGAAACTCTAAACAACTAGTCATATTGATTTGTACGAGAAAAAACTTGGTATGGAGGCTTAGTAGAGCCTATAATGTAGAGCCTATTTGGATATTGAATTTTTGAGTGTTTGTATAAAACTTTAATGTAACTTATTGTAGAATTCATGAAAAACTTTTGTGTATTTAGGATTTGAAATTTTTTTTTATTTTTTCTTTTCTTTTCCTTTTCTTTTTTTTTTCTTTTTTTTCCCCTTTCTTTCCTCTCTTCTACTTCCTCTTTTTTTTTTTTTTTTTTTTGTAAAAATGGCAACATTTCATTCAAATATCAAAGGTAATACAGTCTAGAGCAACTGCTTGTTCATGTCCACTAGTGCTGACTCCAGCAGCCAGCATGGGAAACTGGATTTCCAATCTATCACATCTCGAAGCTTAATAGCTGATTGAGCTAGTTTATGGCTTACAGAGTTGCCTTCCCTTCTAAAAAAGGAAAAGCTACATTCATCAAAATTATACTTAAGAAGCTTAATATCATGTAAAACTATAGATGAAACTGCATCATCAACGTCTGCTTGAAGCCTATCAATGACAGATTTACAATCTGATTCAACAATAATCCTGCTCCAACTGTCCAATGCTGCTTTGACCATGGCTGTACGAATCACTAAAGCCTCTTCTAACTTGGGTTTAGAGCACGAAAAGGAAGGACCAGCCCAGGCTGCAATCACTTCCCCCTTCTAGTCCCTAGCAACTATTCCGCATCCAACTTCCTTTGTTTCCAGCCGAACTGCTGCATCTGTATTAAGTTTGATCCAGCCTTACCTTGGTGCCTTCCATTTTCCTTTATCCTCTGCTGCTTTATGTTCCTTTCTTTCTTCTTCATTAACCTGGTTTTGCACCTCCTGGTATTCTGGCCACTCAACCATTACTTTAGCAATAATAAGCCGAGGTTCTCTATTTTTTCCATTGAAGCATATGTCGTTTCTTGACTTCCAGATTTGCCAGAGAAGATTAACTGTGTAAGTTATATGGTTTTCACCATCCTCTCTACTCATAGCCTCTACCAGTTCCGACCACCATAACTAGAACTTGCCTTTAAATGGTTCTAGTCTGTCCCATTGGATTGGAGCTACTTTCCAAATTGCTTCAGCATGACTACAATAAAACAGCATATGTTCAATTGACTCAGTTCCTTCCCCACAGCATCTACATGTTGGATCTTCTTTTAAGCATGTTGCCTTTATCCTCTCATTAGTAGGCACAATTCCTCTCAAGCATCTCCAGATAAAGAATTTCAGTTTCTGTTTCATGTTCAGACCCCATAATGTTTTCCAGCTTCTACCATTCTCCTCTTTCCTGCTGTCTGAGCTTTCCATAATCACCTTGGCCCTTGCTAGGTTTTGCAGCTCCTTTGCACATCTGTAACCAGATTTCACCGAATACTCCCCAGTTGAAGTTTTATACCAATACAGCTTATCCTTGGTATCATGAATACTTAATGGAATTTTCTTGATACTCTCTTGGTCTTCCATCTCAAAGCATTTTCTCAGTAGCTCTGTATCCCATCGCCCCTCTTTTATCAGATCACTGACTTTGTTCAGATTCCATTCCTGCCTCCTTTTTGTTTTGATCAATCCATCTTCATTCCCTGTGATCCACTTATCCTTCCATATGCTGATAGTCTTGTCATCCCTAACCCATTTCCTTAGGCCTTCTTCCAACAATCTTCTGGAGTCTGAATTTTTTACTCTCATGTTCCAGATTGGCTCTCCTTTGAAATATCTGCCCTTGAGAACCTTACTAACCAGAAGGTTTGGTCTAGTAAGAATTCTCTGTTGGCCCTGAATGCAACAAAAGGGGGTGAATTATATTATTTAACAAGATAATCAATTATAGCAAGAATTCACCCAATAAATCAAGTACAAAAATTTCTCAAGTGTGCACAAAGATATGTCAAATTAAGCACAATAAAGATGTCACAATTGAGCAATAAAGAAAAGAGATAGAAAAAGAAATGCAAACCAAATTTCCAAGTTGCACCGAACTTGGATACACTCCACTAGTAGCTTCTTCAATTGAAGGTAAAGCTAACCAACTTGTACAAGTGAAGGTTCACTCCTTCCTCACCCTAAAGCCCTTTAGTTGAGCCAAGGAGATTTACAACTATCCTAGTTAACCCTCAACAAGCTACAATTGAAAGCTCACTCAACCAATTAAGAACTACTATTACAAGTGAGGCAACCTTCACCAAGGTTTTACTCCTCCTATTGAGTAAGCTCACAAACCCCACTTTTCCCACACCTATACAACAAACAAAGAATATTTCTACCCAAATATTTAACTTGTAAGCTTGTATTTCATGTAGGCAAAAGTCTATTATCTTCTTGAACTTGTGGGTAGTTATAGAGTGTGAGAAATGGCCTCAAGAAACTCTCCAACCGTAAAAAATATGGCTGTTAAAAAATAGCCGTTAGACTTATCGGACGTCTGACATAATGTTGTATGTCCGATAGGTCTATCGAACGTTCGACATACTTTTGTGCGTCCGATGTAAGCGTCCGATAGGTTATTTCGATCTTTATCGGACGGCCGATGGGTTTTGTACGTCCGATGGAGTCTGCGTCCGATGTTGGTCAGAGAGCTTGGAT
The DNA here is from genome assembly GCA_013103745.1 of Gardenia jasminoides. NCBI lineage: Eukaryota > Viridiplantae > Streptophyta > Magnoliopsida > Gentianales > Rubiaceae > Gardenia > Gardenia jasminoides. Next base: position 3,092,646 of record CM023096.1, on the reverse strand, counting down.
TTCATCTTTAATTCTATCGGACGTCCGATGATGATGATGTGCGTCCGATAGGAGTGTCCGATACTTCCCCTATCTATCGGACGTCCGGTACAGCATTCAAGCGTCCGATAAGTTAAAACCTTCTCAATTCATCTTGAATTGATTTCTTTTCTATTCCAATGAATAAAGGACCTGTTCTAACATAATTCTCGCATAAAAACATTAGTCCAAATCATTTTGTTTTGTTATCATCAAAACTTAGGATCAATTCCAACATTCTCCATAACTGTTTGTCTAATAAAGCTTGGTTAAAAGCTTCCAAATCCCGGAATCCCAAACCTCCTTTCTACTTAACTTTAGACTGTTTTCCCTAATCCAACTAGTGAATTTTATTGTTCTCCCCATCCTGACCTGATAGGGAGATATTTGTGTATGTTAATTGAGGATATTTGGACTAAATTTCTCCCATTTATTGTGCAAAGAACTGGGTTACTGCTGATAATTTATTTTTGTGTCACTTGCAGGCCTTTGGTGACGAAATTGGTGTTTATTGGTAGAATTCCAGAAGACTCTGCATTCTTAGGCGTGCCTGTGCCAGAGAGTTGCAAGAAAGGCTGAAGTGGCGATTTTCAAGACTAAAATTCTTGGCACTTGTCGTCAGTTTTGGAGATAATTTGGAATTTAATTATGGGGAGGGTCGTTCTTTAAGGAAAATGGGCAACGGAATTAGAGAAATAGACCCGAGCAAATTAGAAATTCACGTGGAAGCTTAAGATGCTTTCCTTATCGCGTGGGAATTCCAAGTCCATTGGGAAAAGGCATCTGCTGGCTTCCGGAAGGCAACAAGAGTGATTTGTATATACAGGATCTTTTATTCCCTTGTTGACGGATGTCTTAGCGTAGCATTGTTTAACTGGTAGTTTGTTTATGTTCTCATGTCTTTCCGCCGCCACTAGCATTAGTTTCTAGACAATACTTTCTCAAGCATTTTTCGTTTTGTGTGCTTTCCTATTTTTCCGTCTTTTTGCCGTCAAACTCATCAGACTAGTACTTGGCTTCTTCTCCAGTTTTTGTTAGCATTAATTAAGTGAAGACTTTTCCCTTGTTAATTCAATTGCCTTTTCTTCATACCAATTGCATGGAGTTCATGGGTCACATGGCAAAGATGACGAGGCGTGGCTAAATCCCTTTCCTAGTTAACTAATAATCAAGGCTCGGGGCACAACAATTGTGAGATCGTTCTAATTGTCTATTTTTAATTTATACGTTCATGGGTATTTAATTATTCTCTATTTTTTCTTGAATTATTATTATTTGGATTTATTGATTAATGTGGCCAGTTGGTCAATAGTCTAAATAATTGATAGCCAATTAAGGTGTTGGTGCGTCACTTTTAAGCATCTTGATTAGTGGTAAACGAGATAATTTCACCATCTCGCAAGCAGTCTAATTTGGATTGTTGGGATAATTAATCTAGTCTAAATAAACTCATATATCTGTTTGTCACCTAGGATTGGGTCTTCTAATTTCTAATGCTGTGACTACATTGAATCCTATAAGCGTCTCTAGGGTCGTCTAGTTCATAAGAGGGTATTTTATGAGTATTTCTGGACTACTATAAAATTAAGGAAAGATTAGTGGTTGGGCGCGTTGCTTGACCACTATAACTAATTTATTCATGAACGTGTGAATATTTTCATGTATTCATGATCAGTTGTGTGCACCGGTGCCGAAATTGATTCCTTGACTAGATTGTTTTAATTAATTGTTTCTTGTGTTATTTGATTCTTGCCTACTTGCTTAAGTAGAATTTCAGCTTTTATTCCCTTTTTACTTATTTGTTATCTAATCCAAAACCCCCCAAATTCTCATAAGAAATAAATCACCCAATCCCTGTGGATACGACCCTACTCGCCATTATACTTGAATTCATATTTTTGGAGTAGGTATTTTATTTTTGGCGGTTTGACACCCACCATGACTCCACAAGAACTTAGCCATTTCATTTCCAATACTTTTACATAACCCTTTAGGAAGCCTACAAACTGACATGACATAAGCTGGCAAGACCATAATCACAAATTTTAGTAGAATTTCCTTACCTGCCATGTTGAGCATTTTCTCCTTCCAACCAGTAATTCTATTCACCACCTTTGTTTTGATGAAATCAAAGACCTGGGATTTAGAGCGACCAATGACTAGTGGTAGTCCCAAGTATTTGCTCTGCTTCACCTCCTTCATCCCTCTTAGCTCTTTTACCACCTCTTTCCTCTCTTTCTCAGCTACATTTTTGCTAAAAAATACTGAGGATTTCTTAGTATTGATAAGCTCTCTTGATGCTTGTCCATACTATTTCAAAATCTCCATCAACTTCCTTGCTTCATTTGGTTTTGCTTTGCAAAAAATTAGTGAATCATCTGCAAAAAAATAAATGAGATAGACTGAGGCCACTATTAGACATTTTTAGATCAGTCAAATCCTTTTGTCTTACTACTTGGTTTAGTAGTGCTGAAAAGCCTTCTACACAAATGAGAAAGAGATAGGGGGGCAAGGGATCACCTTGTCTTAATCCACTCTCAGGTTTTATAAAGCCTTTCTTTTCACCGTTAATATTCACAGAGTATGTAACAGTAGATACACACTCCATGACCCAATTTACCCATTGGTCACAGAATCCCATCTTATGCATCATTGCTTTCAAGTAACACCACTCTACCCTATCATATGCTTTAGACATGTCCAATTTGATTGCTAGATTTCCTTCTTTACCAGATCTTTTGTTATTAAGAAAATGTATACACTCATGAGCAATCAGGACATTATCTAGAATTTGTCTGCCTGGAACAAAGGCTGACTGATACAGAAATTAAGGACTCTCTTGAATCTATTGGTCAGGATCTTGGAGATTATTTATTAGAGTACATTGCATAGGCTTATGGGTCTGAATTGGGATATCATTTCTGGGAGATCAGTTTTGGGAATTAAACAGATTAAAGTCTCATTTACAGACTTGAGCAGATGGCCAGAGTGGAAAAAACTACAAATAGCATTAAACAGATCAAATTTAATAAGGGGCCAAAACTTTTGAAAAAACACAGGAGACATACCATCAAGTCCAGGTAATTTGTTGGGATGCATAGAGAACAGTGCTTTGTGGACCTCCTACTCAGTTACTGGTGCAATCAGCTGCTTAATCATGTCATCAGTGATGGTCTGTGGAATCTCATTCAGAATTTCTGCTGCCCCTTGTGCTTGGTCTGATGTAAACATATCCTGGAAGTACTATAGTATTTCTTCCTTAGATTCACCCTTATCCTTGCACCAACTTCCATCTCTTTTTTTGATAATAGTTATTCTATTCCTTTTCCTTCTATTACTTACACAAGCATGGAAAAAATTGGTGTTTTTATCACCATACTTAAGCCATTTGATTCGAGCCTTTTGACTCCAGTAAGCCTCTTCTCTCTTATATGCCTCAGCTAATTTCCTTTTTAGGGTAATCAGCTTACCTTCCCTTTCTTCCCTTTTCAGATTCCTAGCTTCATTCAATTCCTTCTTAATGCCACTTATCATTTTACCATAATTATTCGCATGAGTTTTATTCCAACTTCTTAAAGCTAGCCTGCACTATTTTATCTTATTTTGAACTCTAAAGAATCTTGGCCCTTTACTCTCAGTTTGCCAGGCAGAATTAATTATATTTTCCACCTCTTTAAAGTGAAGCCAATTTTTACCAAACATGAATCTTTTCTTCCACCTCCTATCCTCAGAATTAGTGTCTAGCATGAGAATCCAATGGTCAGAGGCCTCTTTTTCGATGTGAGTGTCTTTATCTTTCTTAAAATTTTCCATCCAGCCTCTACTACCCAAGATGCAATCTAATCTTTCTTTAATTTCAATGTTAGACTCCCGTTTGTTGCTCCAAGTCCACGGAACCCCTTCAAAGCCTATATCTGTGAGTTCATTAACATTAATAAAGTCTCTGAAGTCCTTGAAATTGCTCTCTGATCTCTCTTTCTCACCCCACTTTTCCCCATTTGAAATCAAATCATTCATGTCTCCCATAATGGCCTAGTTATTACCCCAAATTTGCTTTCTCCTATTAATAACTTTCCACTGTTCTCTTCACATATTAGGATCAGTATTAGCATAGATACAGATGCACCACCAATCAATTTTGCTTTTATCATCAGTAATAAGCAATTCAATTGTGAAACTGGTGAAAAGGATGTTTTTAACCTTCACCTCTTTTTTCCAGAGAACACATAAGCCACCAACTAATCCTATTGGATCTACTACAAACAAATCATCAAATCTAATTTTCTGCTTAATAGTATTCATAAAGCTTTTTTCATTTTTGGTTTCAGAAAGGAAAATTAAAGAAGGGGAATGGAGAACCACAGTCTCCTTGATCTGGGGAACTGTCAAGGAGCTCCCAGCCCCTCGACAGTTCCACACCAGCACCTTCATTGGGACTGTGGAGTCCCATTTCAGGTGGACTCTATACCCTCAGTCTGATCCATAGAGCTCATAATCAATTTCAATTTATGCTTTTTTCCAGTAGCCTTTCTAGAGCAGTCATCCTGATTACTAGCCTCTGACATTAATTCTTTCCTCTTCCCTAGTTCACTCTCATTCTTTGCATTTGTAATGTTGCTTAATGGTTTACATTTCCCCACCTCCTTGATTATTCTTTTCCAACTTTTACCCCTTCTTTTGTTCTCTTTGTTCAGATCATTAGCTCTTTGAACATCTTCTATTAGTTCCACTGCCACATTACTTATCAGAGGTTCATGTTTATTAGCATTAGCTTCCTGATTGTTCGTTATAACAACACATTCCATCCAACTATAGTCATATTGTTGTGATTCATTGCATACTACTCCTCCTTTAGAACCTATCTCCTTCTCAGATGGACCTATCATTCCTTGTCTTTCCCTATGTTCCTCCCTATTAGAAAATTTCAGTTTACCCTTAATCTTCAAAGATTCCTCCTTATGGCCAGTTTCCTTGTCCCTACTCCCATCCAAATTAGTTTGGATTTCTGTCTAATTTTCATTAATTAATTCATGTCCTTTACTAATCTGATCCCTCTCCTTATCTAGAGAAGTAGATTTATGGTAATCTTCAAAATATGTTAAGAACAAATTCTGCCTAGTCCCCTAGCTTTGATTATGATTCCCCTTAATCCCCTCCTCCTCCTCAACCCTGCCATTAGACTTATTAAACGAATTATCTCCCTTTTTCCTACTTCCCTGTCTTCTCCTAGGACTCTTAGGATAGCTAGCTCGCATCCAGTTCCCATATTGTTGTTCATTGTTATTATTTAATCCTTTAAGCTCACAGTTTCTTTCATCATGACCAATAATTCCACAACAGAAACAAAAATCAGGGCATTTTTCATAACGAAATTCAATCGACCGCATCAACCCAGCATTTTTCACCATTAATCCAGTAGGGAGAGGTTTATTTAACTCAAATTCAACTAACATTTTAATGTGATGCCCTTCTTTTCCCCCACCCGAAGGAATTATTACCTCCTTAACATCACAGAAGATGCTCCAATCTTCCTGCCAACTTCTTTGTGACCCAATGGAGAGGCAAGTTCCAGATCTGAATCCAAATGAAGCTTTTGTCAAAAGCTTCATATTTTTCCTCAATTCTTTTCCTCCACTGAAGAATGACAAAAGGCTGACCATCATAGATCCAAGGCCTCCCGTTCAGTATTTTCTCTATCTCTGAAGATCTAGAGAACCTGAATTGGAACATAATTGTCCTAATTTCAGTGATTCTGATGTTCCTTGAATAAGGCCACATATTCGAAGCAAAGCACCTAATGCCAGCCAGATTTGTGACTTTTTCTCCATAAATTTTTCCAATTTTCCCATAAATTTTCTCAAACTGCAATCCTTCACACCTTTGGCAAGCTCATCATCATCCAACCATACTCTATCCTGTTCTTTACTAGACAGATTGAACCTCCGCATAACCTCCTCCAAGCTGTCCATTCCCGAATGCGATCCACAGACCACTACCAGAGATGAATACTCAGCCACTGCCCAGCACTTTACCGGAACCAAAGCACACTCGTCTATGATCCTACCAGATCACTTGTTCCTTAAGCTAATATAAGCAGTAGATGTTAGGATGAATGACTTAATTTTCCAGGCATCTATCAGAGTTGATACCTTCTCCAATAACTCAGATCTGGTTTTAGATGGGATATCTTAGCTCGCAAATCAGCATGCTATGCATAGATTGAGTAGGAATGGATCTATCTAACTGGAAGATGATTTTCCAGCGGACTCACTCAATGTAGAAGAAAATAGGATTTTTGAAAGGCGGGAATTCTGATTTTGAATTTAACTACTAATACCCACAAGGGGGAAGGAACTCTCAGGAGAAGAGAGAGGTTGCTCTCATTTAGAGAGAGAAGGGTCACTCACATATAAAGTCCCTCTCTTCTACTTCCTCACCTGTACCATCATTCCAACCTCAGACCTCCGTCACCAGTCATCGGCTGCTGACACCTTTGCTACCAGCCCAACTTCTTCTTATTTTCCACCCCCCATCTTTCCCTTATTCTCCCTTATCCTCCTTCTTTTCCCTTTTTCTCCCTCTTTCTCCTCCCTCCTCCTTCTTGCCTTCTTTCCCCACCACCATCTCTCTTTTCCTCCCATCCCTTCCCCTTCTTCACACCCATCCTCTCACAATTCTTATGCCTATTTTGCTACCAAATCTGGACTAGCAAAATCTAGAGTTCATTTATTCTACCTACATGAAAATTGATTCCTACATGAATCAGAAACTAATCACACATGTGGGATCATCATAGCTCATAGAATCTCTAATCCAAGTAGCCCAAAAAGGAATCAATTATCATCCAAAACAAAATTAGTCAAAATCAAAATCCATACTGGTTTTCAAAATCTCTGTCCATCCCTCCAATTTACCTCATCCCTTTCATCTTCCACTGAAAAGCATGTTGTACACGTGACTTGCGCGATTGCACACTCAACAATCTAGACTAGATCAGCTGGACTTGGTCCAGAATTGCTAGGGAGGTAGGGGTCACGGAGGGATAGAGAAGGAGAAGGGGGAGGGTGAGGGTGGTAGGGAAAAGAGGGGAAAGGGGAGGAGAAGGAAGGAGGAGAGATAAAAAGGAAAAAGAGGGAAAAGAGGGAGAGAGAGGCAAGGAAAAAAAGAGAACAAAAGAAGGGTGGCCAGCATCGAAGCCCACTGCAGGCGGTGGTAGTGGACTGAGGTGAGAGTGGCAATGGTGGAAGTACAAATAATTAGGGATGGTGGTGGTAGAAGGAATTGATTGTATTAAATATTTTAAGGGTGTTAATTTTAAAATTTTTGTGTGTTTATTGAGGATTCTTGTGGATAAAGTTGTTAAAAAGCTTGTCTAATAAAAACAAGAAAGAAAAAAAAAGGAATGGCAAACAGGCCTGTAGTTTGCAGACTATTCAAAGACAACAACAGAGCTAGCAAACACAGAGGATACAATATGTTGTTATCTATTGGAAGACACCTTTAACGGCAAGACAAAAGTTCCCCACTAGTTATAATAGCTAATTTTACATCTCCATAGAATTTCCAAATCATGTCTAGTCCACTGAGTTAGTGAGTCCCCCGCAAGTTATAACAGCTAATTTATACCCAAGGAATGATCTTGCAAGAAAATAACTCCATCAAAATTTGCTTTATAGAAACCTGGAGGGGAGGGGGGGAAGGGGAGGGTTCTTGCCACTGAGTTAGTGAGTTTGATGGACTTGTGGATGAAGGCTTTGAGCTTGTAGAGGTTGAGAGAGCTTCTTGGAATTGTTCAGCTTCCATAATTTATAAAAATACTAATAGTCTGATTTATGAAAATACTGAATCATGTGCAAAACATGTGATATATTACCATTTAAAAATTAAACACACATGTTTAATATCTAAATAAGCATGGCTATAAAGTCATTAAGTTTGAAACATGCAACTAAATATAAGCATATGACCATGGGTGAGAGGTCGAACTCTACATTAGCGAGCCTAATAAATTTCATTTGACAAAGTCAAAGCTCAATTTGACTTAACATATTTATAGGCCTCTATTTTGGCATATTAAAATCTAATTTTAAAAAATAGAAGTTTCTATATTATTTCTTAGTAGCAATATTTTAGTTAAATCATATTTTTAGTAGTTTATTAGAGTCAAATTATGGTATTGTTTATCAATTGCTAATGTGTTTATAAATTATTGTGGTTGTTAAAATTTGTTTATCAAGTCATGCAATTTATAAATAAGGAGTTTTATTATAGTCAACAATTAAGAAAGTGAAGATTAAAGTTTGATAAGCTTGTTCTATTGATATTATATTATTGATTTATTCTACTTTTCCCACACATATTTTTATATGTGTAAATTGCTTCTCCATATAAATTAGTTTTATGAAATTTATTTCCTATAATTTTTTGGTGAAATTTTTTGGATTGTACATGAGTACATCTAGTATCAAAGCACTGGCACTGGTCAATGTCTCACTGCAAACTGCATGATCAAGCACCACGGATGATTCTATATGCTCATCAAACGGCTGCCATAGTTCTGGTTCACTCCCAACACAATTAACACTACCATGCACCAAAGAATTTCCCGAACATATATCATCATCTAGCGCAGGACTAACTTCCACTCTCTTGTCTCCTCTTACTAAATTTTTTTCTTTTAATTCCATATTCATAAGGAAGTCGACAAACTACCCCAACATCAGATATTTCATCACTAGAAGCCAATGGATTTACAATATAAGCACTAGAAGTGGCAAAAGCGATTGAATCCCCTTCTCCATCAGATAGGTGATTAAATTGTTTGACATTCACTGCAACAGCGGCGCATGACAGTTCGCTCTGGTCTAGAATGGAGATGGAACATAAGGAAGTGTTTATGACTAGCTCTAAGAACAGTGAATATGAAGCTGACTTCAGAATCATCCATTATCAATAGAGAAGAGTGAAAGAAAGATTGAGAACCTTGTTATTATGTGTATATCAATGATTCATTATTGATATTATTTCTCTTTTCCCACATATTTTTATGTGTATAAATTAGCCTCCCTTACATATGTTCAGTATTAAATTGACCCCTTTGGTTTTGTATATGGTTTATTTTTAAGTACGATAATTGGCATCAAGAGTCAAAGTATAAGGTCAGTGTTGGGGGTTTTACGCTCTCAGAGAGTTAAGCTACAAGGGTTTTCCTAGAAGTATTTAGATAATTGAGTTAGACCACAAAATTGCCCGTTCCCGATATCAGAGAGTTGGGGCACAAAGAGATTAAGTATTAGGGGAAAAATTTTCATTTTAGGTGTTATGCATATATACTTAATCTTTTAGTGCAAGATGATTTAATCAACTTGATGATATGATTAATATTGTTAGAAAGAGAATCAACTACTTGAACAATTCAGAGTCTCCACTTATTCAGTTCACCAAAATTAAAAACAGTTTCAATTGGCCTCTAGAAAGCTAATTTGGACTGCCCACAAGGTGGAGTAGCACATATTTGAGGTTGGCTTCAACTTTACATTTCAAGGCTATCTTTTCAAGATATGTAGGCTTTCACCTTAATTTTCACTATGTTCTAAGTGAATTTGAGTGGATGAAAGTGGAAGATATGTTCTAAGTGAATTTGAGTGTATGAAAGTGGAAGAAGTGTGTAAATTTTTGGATATCTTTCATAAAAGTGGAAGAAGTGTGTAAATTTCTAGTTTTCACTATGTTGCAATGTCTTTCTTTTGAAGACTCATATTAATTCGATCATGTCTCAAGTTTATTTTGTATTGACTTCTGATTTTTCACACATGCACCAATTATGCACGCCTTAATCTTTTTTTAATTTGTTCTTTTGTTTTTTTTGGAAAAAGTCTTCTAGCATATGCACCACAATATACTTTAGTATATACATCACTAAATACAACATGTATTTAGTAGTATAACAAACAGCACATTGGTGCTCCTGTTGCCCTAATTTTTATTATCAGTTTTGAAAATCTAATTCTTTAAGAATAGCATTTTGATTGCGATGTTTGTATATCTTTTTTCAATTCTACCCCTCAAAATTCAAAATTCAAATCTAAATATTACATGCATATAATTTAAGCAAGGGAAAGAAAGGTTTGGGTTGACTGATAAGGTGGAAAAAATTGTAAATAGAAGGTATTGGGTTCAAAACTTCCCACTTACCCAAAAAAAAAAAAAGGGACAATCTTAGTAAAAGAATCCAAAAAAAATTTGAACTTTTTTAATATGACAAACATTTTTGACAGATTTTAAAATAGAAAATAAGACACTTGTAATGAGATACAGGAGTGTAAGATAAATCAAAAATGATAAACAACTAACAACAAGGGGATGTGCCCTTTCCATTTTCTCCTCTACACGTGTACAAGCTCAAATTCTTCCCGAAAGGAAGTATCATAAGTTGCATATGACACAGTGCTTGTAATCTTAAGATCGCCAATTTCTTTTATCCCATGACTAGACTACTACAAATTGCACGTAAAAAAGCTTACCCATTCTTCAAGTTCACACCATCACGCAGCCATCGGCCCAAAAGAATAAAATCCGCTGCACATGATATTAGATCGCGTACATCACCTCTCCACTGCTGTCAATATCCAGACCAAGATTAACATCAAGATCATCAGAGTCGTGGTCTGTTAAACTATATATGTACACCACGCAGCGGAAAACTAAATGACTTACCTCTAACCATTGTTGTCAAGCACCACATGTGAGGACCCGAAAATTTTATTGTTATTTGACCTATTTATTTAATTAATTATTTAATTTCTCTGAATATTTGTTTAATTGTTTTAAATCATTTTAATTACAAACATACATTTATATTTGCAAGTTCACAAGTAAGTAGCAACTCATAGGGTTTTATAAGATAAAACACATACAGATGCCATAGAAATACAAACAGTCATGCAGTCACTATTGTAGGCCTCACTAGCTTTACCCCAACTAAACCATTTACAAAACACTCAAAAATTGGAAACCCTAACTTAGTTCATGGCCAAACCGCTGGTCGGGAATCCCCTAGATGAGTCCTTGAATGGCTCCTCCTTCGAGGGCTCCTCACGAGCCGTGCTCTCAACTCTCTTTTCTACTTCCTCACGGGGTCTTGGGTAACCTCCAAGTATAGCGAATATCCTCAATTATAACATATTTGTATTCAAGTACCAAAATAAGAACAAAGTCAATCAACACTCAGGTTGGCCACCCCAAAGTGTAAATCAACTCAATCCTCATTTTTGCCCGACATACCATCCAAATTCTTCTAACCACAAATCAAACCTTGACCATATATAGTTCAACACACATTTTTTTTCTTCCAAATCATCCACTTATGATACACGTCTTAACCAAAAGTATACAGGTAATCTTTTCATTTAACTTTCAAACTAATCCCACAGTCCGGCATCCTAAACATCTAGTCTAGGATACACTACAAGGATCTAAAGCCTAAACTCTGATACCACCTGTGACAGCCCCACCTCCCCCTAGGGCGAACCAAAGGGTTTAGCGGACCGCCTGCCCAGCTCTCGCCGGGACTCACTACGAATTCTCAAATATCGATCCAAACATTCATTCGTAATGTCATCAATCAAAGTTATTAAAATTACTAATAAACTCTTACAAAATACAAACCCCAAAATTTCATCAAAATTACATTGATAATAACTCCAAAATACCATAAACCATCAAATTCATCCATTAATTTCAATCTTATACAAAATGAGGAAATTCTACAAAAGTACTAACTTCCTCGATTCACGTGCCTCACCTCAAAACCTGTTAAGGAAAATAAATTGGGGTGAGCTAACGCTCAGTGAGACCAAGAAAACATACACAGGCAAATCAAAGCAGTTAAATAAAATTAATGAAACCGTAAAAGAGCAAAATAGTAAATAAAACATTTAAACTGTACAATTTTGAAGGATACAGTTGCCGGCTCCACGTTTCTACAATTCTCTACAATTATTTTCTTCACCAGCATCAATTCAAGCCACAGGTTGACACTCCGTCAACCACTCACTCTCACAGTCCATATTCATCACTTTTCTCCCTCTCCCGTCTACTTACACCCCCTTGACCGGGCCCGAACTCCTAAATTTGAATAGTGTTTGGCAACCCACTATGAGTATGCCAAGTCGGTGGACTCATTCCAACCGATGTACTTTAAACAGTAAAAACCCATGGTTCACCCATCCCTTGCCCTAGCTCCTGTTGCCGGACAAGGTGAAGGGATCCCCAATGGGGTTTGGGTGTCCCCACAGTTATAAACAATTTAAACAGTTCAATCAATTCAAGCAGTCAAACAAGTAACCATTTAAACAGTTAAGCTCATTTTGAGATAATTCAAAGAATGTGAGCGCGATAAAGTACACGCTCACCGAGGAATACAAACATGCTTTCAATTTATTTACACTAACTAACATGCACTTTAACACTCACCAAGTCAAAAGAACAAGTAATTGATCACACGGGTGGATTACACTTCCACAGGTCTTCCTCGAGGAAACTTTGATCACATGAGGACAAATTTTAATCACTAACCAAGCCAAGCGAGTCGGTATGCCAAGCAGTGCATTTGAAGTTTAGATAACTAGTTCCACTAATTGGCACTTTCAAAGAAAATTCATAACTAAAGTTTTACACATCGGAATTGGACGAGGCTTGAGCCGTTGGAAACTAGATTCAACCCTCTAAAAGTCGTGAGAAAACATCAAATGCATATTACCAAAGCAAGGAAGTAAATTTTGGAGATTAAATGGCTGCTGAGACAAAATCCAGGAAAACAGGTAGAATTTTCAGTCATCTTTCAAGAATCACTGTAGCTCGTAGGAATGGATTTAGTGTGCAAGGGTTATACTGTTGGAAAGATATTCGAGTCTATTTTCAAGTTTGGAAGACTACTCAAGCTCCCTTGGATGATTGATGGAGTTTTGGAGTTGATTTGTGAAGGTTTAATGGAGGTTTTTGAAGATGAAAAGAAGGGGAAATTGGGGGAAGGGAGGTGCGGCAGCTAAGAGGGAGAAGAGAGAGATATTTTGTGTGATTGGTAAGGTGGAAAAGTCAAAGGAAGAAGAAATATAAGACTTTGCTTTATGGAGTCAAAAATCAACTTTAAATTTGTGACCCAAAATGTTCCAATTGGAGTTTAATCCTAATCACTCACTTCTAATCCCTCAATTAGCTTTTCTTAATCTACTAACGATCATTCTTATTCTCCAAACGTACGTCACTCTCAGTCCGAATATTTGTCTCAAAAAACGTGCCCATTTTCAATTTTCACAATTAAGTGACAGAAAATCAAATTAATAGTTAAACATGGTTTTTAAAATAAAACGAAGTACTGTATGATGTAATTGTAATTGTAATTTTTCTCAAGCTTGAATTTCCTTGAGCTATTTGAGGTAAAAGTGCTCCAACAAAACCCTAATTCCTTTGCTCTAATTGTTTAGTTTTGAAGCTCATAACTTCTTGTTTGTTTTTGAGTTGGTTTTGGGTGGTTGAAGTGGGCTCTATGAACGCCCACCTTTCTTGTTATTGGATTGCCATGATGTGTGTGTGTGTGATGGAATGAATATGTGATGAATTCATGGAAGTTAGAAAGCTAGGAAGAAAGGAGGAAGGAAATGTTATTTTGCCGGTTTATTTTTTGAGTTTTATGCCCTGTTTTGGTCTCATTGAACACTGCCTTCCCATGCGAATTTTTATCTGAATTTTGGTACAAATGTATCTCATATACTAAGGTTGTTGACTGCAAAATTTGGTATTTTTCCAGTACCATTTCGTTACTCAAATGATGTTTCAAAACTGTCTCTTTAATCTGGAAAATTTTCCCCAGCTCTGAACACTGTTTGAATTCATTTCGGTTTGACATTCATTTGTTTGAATTTATGGCTAAAATTTGGTGTGAACCTATCCTTTATATGGTAGTATTGGTGTACCAAATTTGGTAATTTTTGAACAAGAAACTGTCACTCAAACAAGGCCTAGAAGTCTGCCCTGCGAATGTGGAAAACAGATATTTCAGAATTTTGAAACCACCCTGTTTGAACTGCTATAATTTCTTACTCGAGTGTCAGAATTGAGTGCCGTCAGTAGAGTTTGAAACTCCTTATGTAGGAATATATCATGTATGAATTTAAGAGGCTTATTATGTTTCTACAATTTTTAGTGAATTTTCAAAGTGGGCTGGTCGACCAACCTGACGTGCCCTGTTTTGGTACTGTAGCAGTTCCTTTCTCGAAAATCTGGGCAATTTCTGCCCAGAATTTTAACTGGGTGTCTTCTACAAAGATTTATAACTTTTAAATAGGTTTCCAATTATATCAAGTATGTGAAATTTAGACTTATATAACTCAAGTTACGATTTTTCAAAGATTTCTGCTCAAATAGGAAGTTAAACAAATTTCCAGATTTGAACTTGAAAACCTGGACACACTTTATACACTTGGAAACTGATCTTCCCGTGGGAGTCTATGGCTGAAACTTGACAGGATTATATTATATATATTGAAGAGTATGTGTGCCAAATTTGGTGTCAATCCAATGTCTATTCGACCTCCAAATGATTTACCAAAGTCGGCCCTGTGAATCTGGAAACCTGCTCTGTCAGGCAGCCTGTCCTGTTCTGTTCTAACGACTGTCATTTCGCGCTCAAGAGTCGAAATTAAGTGCCATCAGCGGCATTTGAAAATAGACTCGAATATTTTTCTAACGGTGTAACCCTTGCACACTAAATCCATTCCTATGAGCTACAGTGATTCGTGAAAGATGACTGAAAATTCTGCCTGTTTTCCTGGATTTTGTCTCAGCAGCCATTTAATCTCCAAAATTTATTTCCTTGCTTTGGTAATATGCATTTGATGTTTTCTCACGACTTTTAGAGGGTTGAATCTAATTTCCAATGGCTCAAGCCTCGTCCAATTCCGATGTGTAAAACTTTAGTTATGAATTTTCTTTGAAAGTGCTAATTAGTGGAACTAGTTATCTAAACTTCAAATGCACTGCTTGGCATACCGACTCGCTTGGCTTGGTTAGTGATTAAAATTTGTCCTCAGGTGATCAAAGTTTCCTCGAGGAAGGACCTGTGGAAGTATAATCCGCCCGTGTGATCAATTACTTGTTCTTTGACTTGGTGAGTGTTAAAGTGCATGTTAGTTAGTGTATAAATAAATTGAAAGCATGTTTGTATTCCTCGGTGAGCGTGTACTTTATCGCGCTCACATTCTTTGAATTGTCTCAAAATGAGCTTAACTGTTTAAATGGTTACTTGTTTGACTGTTTGAATTGATTGAACTGTTTAAATTGTTTATAACTGTGGGGACGCCGAAACTCCATTGGGGATCCCTTCACCTTGTCCGGCAACAGGGGCTAGGGCAAGGGATGGGTGAACCATGGGTTTTTACTGTTTAAAGTACGTCGGTTGGAATGAGTCCACCGACTTGGCATACTCATAATGAGTTGCCAAACACTATTCAAATTTAGGAGTTCGGGCCCGGTCAAGGGGGTGTAAGTAGACGGGAGAGGGAGAAAAGTGATGAATATGGACTGTGAGAGTGAGTGGTTGACGGAGTGTCAACCTGTGGCTTGAATTGATACTGGTGAAGAAAATAATTGCAGAGAATTGCAGAAACGTGGAGCCGGCAACTGTATCCTTCAAAATTGTACTGTTTAAATGTTTTATTTACTATTTTGCTCTTTTACGGTTTCATTAATTTTATTTAACTGCTTTGATTTGCCTGTGCATGTTTTCTTGGCCTCACTGAGCGTTAGCTCACTCCAATTTGTTTTCCTTAATAGGTTTTGAGGTGAGGCACGTGAATCGAGAAAGTTAGTACTTTTGTAGAATTTCCTCATTTTGTATAAGATTGAAATTAATGGATGAATTTGATGGTTTATGGTATTTTGGAGTTATTATCAATGTAATTTTGATGAAATTTTGGGGTTTGTATTTTGTAAGAGTTTATTAGTAATTTTAATAATTTTGATTGATGACATTACGAATGAATGTTTGGATCGATATTTGAGAATTCGTAGTGAGTCCCGGCGAGAGTTGGGTAGGCGGTCGGCCGAACCCTTTGGTTCGCCCTAGGGGGAGGTGGGGCTGTCACACCACATGCATCCTGTGTGCCTTCTTTTCACCATCCATTGCTGTCAAGTAGAGATTAATACCGTGTCTCCTTTGTCTTCTTCCTCTTATTATCTAAAGTGTCAAAATATGTAGGAGAAGAAAATACGTAGAAGAGAGATTTAGAGTAAGGGAGCTTCTAACCTATGCTTAACCAAAAGGCCATAGTTTGATGGAATACCACAGGCTATTTATAGGTTAGGTTAGGGACCCTTACTGGCAAATATCAACATCCCTAGGGTTTCCTTCCATCAAGGAAATCATACCATAATTCATAACTGAAAATAATATCTTTGACTATTTGATTGATTTGATTGGTGATTTGATTGAGTGAAATATCAATCAACAGAATATACCAATCAATTACCATTAAATGAGAGATATTCAATCAATAATTGACAAAATATCAATCAATTAATCAATATATCAATCAATATCAATCAATTAATCAATCAACCATGTGGGTCATAATTGCCTCTAAAAGAGGCTAGTCTTACATTCTCCCACTTGACCCACATGTAATAGTCAAATAACTTTATGAGTGACTACATATTTAAAATGGCCATAAATTCCCATTGTCACTCAATAAATTTAACAGTTATGTAACAGTTGTTTAATTAGAAAGTGATAATATTCGAATCATGGTGGTTATATTCTTAGTACGAACCCTTCCTTCCATGTATTACAATATATCACACTTCCTAATTAAGTGCTTTAAAGGAACTTTATGAATAACTTCATATAAGTTATTCAGGGTTCACCTTTATGGATCAAATAATCCTTACTTTATACATGAACAACAATGTGCACAAAATCATGTAAACATAAATGTCTCGAGTGTCTAGACAACAATAATAGTTTGAAAATAACAGCAAAATACTAGATAAACTATTGAGTTCCTTATGAGTTATTTGATCACTAACAACTTAGCCGGCAACCTTTAGTTGTTAGATCAATAATAATAACTCCTTACTGTATATTCAATAGTTATCTTTTACTTTCTAAATGTCATTTTCAACCATTAAATACCTTATGTCGATTTACTTGTCTTGACTCCCACTCTTTCACACATACATAATGAAAATGCATAGTCAAATTGAATATCAATAGTGGCCAAAATGTGACATCGACAAACTTTAGGCCAAACATTCGATGCCTGTGATATAACTTCATAGCATCTTTGAAAATTTTATATTCATTCCAATGCATGATGTGAACGTTTGCAATTGTTCACTATTATTACTTGAAAGTAATACTTATCCCTTTATTCTGTAAGAATTCTTGCATGAATGTCTTAAGATAGATTAACTATCTTTTACATTCCATTTTGTGAATACCAATGACAAAAGGGTTTCACAAATATCATAATTGAGTTGTTGAGAAAACTCTCATAGTATTACTCTCAACAACCTTGATGTATATTAATTTACTAGAAAAAATTCTTCTAAGATCAAATGAAGAATCAACAAATTAATATACTATTGAGAAGTAACAATTTAGTTTAAATTACATTCTCTTAAAGTCATGGTGACACACGTGTATAGATATTGTAAGATATTTAATAAGATATTGTAAGGATAATAGTTTTTCACATTTATCTATTGTAACTCTAATAGTGAGTTACCAGTGCCATAATTACCCTAAATAAAATCTCTTAAAACTTAATAGAGATTTTATGGTAATTAATATATCTCCTATGACACTATTCTAAAATATGGAGTCTTCTCCATTTGTACTTTATGAAAACATTATCCTTAAAATTCTTGAAAATGTACAACACAGTCACTAGAAAATTTGAATTTTTTTTTATAGATCCTCCCACTGTTTCAAAGATAGTAGGTATAGAGTGGGTTATCTTCATGTGTTCATTTGACAAGGAGTTTTTCAATTGATTGCTTATCCAAAATAATTTAGATAATTATTTTGAGAAAAGCCATCAATTTTCTATATGTAGAGGAGTCAAATATGAATCCTTACCTTTTCAAACTCCATTCTTAAGTCAAAACACTCCCACTTACTTTATATTATTAAGAAATTCAAATCTCCAGTTCTAATAATTTTGAAGTGTAAAAGCATCTAAATTTCTTGGAGTTGCAAGATAGTCTTGTTTCTTCTATTCAGCTTATTTATGTGAAGGCTAATTATCCTCACAAAACTGAACAATGCACATTAAACATGATTTCCATCCATACCATAATTAATATGGTGTTTAAACAATATTGGAGGAAATTGTTTAAGTATATGCTTCAATCTCAAGACTTTACTCACAAGATAAAAACTGCCAATATGCTATATCTATACATATCTCATTATTTCCTTACAGTACATCATTTAGATGTAGTCAATCAAGCATTGATTTCATTCATTAGCAATGCTTCTCAATTAAGGATTTCATAAAATGAGTATGAACAAAATAGTCCCTTTTGTTTATGTCTTCATTTTATTTTCTATCCCTTAAATTTCAAGTTTTCTTTCTCATTTGGACACTTGCAAAGGTATCAAATATTGATCCTTTGTCAAACAAGAAAAGGGATTTTATATTTGATGAACAGTAACCCAACAATGAGATAAATAAATATCTCTCATCAAATATAGAAGGATAGAAAATAATTCACATAATTTTTCGTGTTATAATGAGACTCTTATAGCATTTATAATGATTGAGTAGTCTGTTTTACTTATGCAGTCTACTTAATACACCACAGTCAATAAATCTAAAATCTTTAAAGATTTATGATTTATCAACTCTTTATATTCTCTATGGAGATATATCTCAATCTCTTATGCCAAAGTTAATAAGTTCTCTAAGTGATAAATATATACTCGCTGCCAATATAATTATTGTGATCAAGTGTTGTATATTGCTCAATTCAAAAGGCTGCACTAAAAACTTTAGAATTAATAACTTTACTATTTTCAAAATATACTACTGGATAATGAGTTCCAAAATCATGTCCAATAGTAATTGATTTGAAAATAAAAAATTCTAAAGTAAAGAGAAAATAATGATTTAGAGAAAAATATTTTTTTTAACTGAGCAATAATACACCACTTATCTATATGTGAACATATTCAGTTCCTTTGTTCACCTTCCATATGTTCTAAGTAATTAGAAACTTATTACACTGGCAATGTGAATTGATAAACCTTAATCAATTCAGCAAATATATCACAACATATAACACTTGACAATTTGAGAATTACTTTCGAGTTATTGTCTCAAGACAAGGTATCAAATTTTATTCTCTTACAAACAACATTAGTCTTTATTGTTGTTTGACTTAATGAGAACAAAATTTTCTTTATTTGCATTTCTACCTTCATGAAACACAATTAATACTTAAGTGTCTCATATGTTTCTCTTATTTCTTAACCTCTTTGTCCTTTCTAATACACATGGTTAAAACAAGTGATTAACCATATATCTTTATGTGTATTATAAAAGGTTCGTATGGATAAGAAATTCTTTATGAGAAAATCAAGAATGAAATGCTAAAAAAATAACTCAATCTCAATTTAATGGGACTTAAACTGATGATATAGCAAAATTCTCATTTTCTCCAAAATAAGTTAAAGCACACTTCAATACTTAAGTGTCACAAAAGAAAGTCTTTTAAGGGTGCTAGTTAAAACTTGCAACAATTTCTTTATGGCTTTCATGCAAGATTTAACTACAAAATAATTAGGGTTTGAACCTTACTCTATGTGAATATGAGACTGGATGAGCAAAATATTAAATTGCTCCTAATTCCCATATTCAACCTCTATATTAGCAAATGTAACAAAATTATGAGGATAGTTTGTTCTCATAGAAATGCTAATTTAAAACTTGCACCCAAAACAAAAAGAATGAATTCAAAAGTCACGCTAATAAGAGCCATAAAATCATTGGAATAAAACAATGAATATAAATTATCAACCAAAAATCAAAACATAGAAAAGCTATGAAGTTTTAATCTTGAGTTTGAATCAACCTTATGTTAATTCAAATAATAAGTTCAAACCTTCGTGTAGGCAAAGGTTGCAAAACATGCATAGAATTTACATCCTTAATCATAAAACTAGTAATCTAAAACAATAAATTGAAGAAATAATTCGTACCTGTGGGCATAGAAATATTTCTTAATTCATTGTCTAATTTACTATCTTATGTCAATTAATCTCACTAAAATAATTACCTCCCTGTGGGGCCAAATAACTATCTTAGTGAATTAATTGCAACTTAATCTAGATGCCCTTTTTCCCTTTTCTTTTTCCTTTTTGATTACTCAACAATATGTGAAAAGGAAATAAATTTTTTTCTTCAACCACCAATATACTTAAGATGCTGTGGCTACTCTTAAGCATATGATGTTACAAGGAAATTTATTAAAAAATGTCAACTATTCAATATGTTGACTAAAACCCATAATTTCAATCACCAACCTATATGTGATGAAAATCTTTTCACATCAAATATTTGAGATCTTTGTGGCTACTCTCAAATATATGATGTAGAAGGAAAATTCTCAATATGGCATCTAGCAACCTTTCAATAGTCAAAAACACATGCGACTAAAAGTTCATTGAATTTCCTTTCATGCAATCACTTAACTTTATATGATTAAAGTTTTTCAGCTCTATATCGGGATGCTATGGCTATTCCCAAATACTGAGATAAAAAAAAATCTTTCTAATAGAAATTCATAAGTCAACTTATTGACTAGAAGTCCTTGATTTCAATCACTTTGTAATATGTGATTAAAATTTTTCTATACACCAAATGTCCAAGATGCTGTGGCTACTCTCGGATACATAGTATGTTAGATTTTATAAGGACATCAAAATAGTCAAACAATCTGTATATTGACAAAAGAATTTCTTAATTTCCCTTTTCATTCATTTTAATCACCAAACTTAATGTGATTAAATACTTTATGCATCAAACAACCGAGATACTGGGAAAAAACTTTATAAAGGAAATTTTATGAAATTCAAATATAGTCAGCAACTAATGTTGATACCAAATATCATAATATGAAACAAGTGACTATAATTGTAGTACGTAAATACACTACATGATCTCATACAACAATGTGAATATAGAGACACAAGAAATTAAACATTTAAATAAATCAATGATCATAAGAAAAGTGTCTCTAAGGTTGAGAACAGGCCCATATTATGACTTTTAGAATATTAGAATCATGTGATTTATTAAGTAAAATTATGCCAGTATTGATTCTAATAAGACTTCAAAAATTCAATAGTCATAGAAGGCCATAAACTTTACTTGTCACTTGATATCAATTACCATAAACAAAATCATAGTATATTAAATGGCACATGGAGCTATATATATATCTTGATGAATCCAATATAGTAAAGTATATGGTCATCAGGATTCT
Source organism: Gardenia jasminoides (assembly GCA_013103745.1). Lineage (NCBI taxonomy): Eukaryota > Viridiplantae > Streptophyta > Magnoliopsida > Gentianales > Rubiaceae > Gardenia > Gardenia jasminoides. Next base: position 3,071,082 of record CM023096.1, on the reverse strand, counting down.
TTACATGAATCTTAATATTTATTAAGACATGTATCGAACATTCAACTATGAAATTGAGAATTGTAACCATGCCAAATAATCAACATATGATATGATTCATGATAACATAAACATATATATGGGATTTACCATTAGTTCTCAATTATTGAGACAATGGAACTATATATCCCATGACTAACTAGATTCGATTCGTCGTAACATTATACGAATCTTTGCAACATTCATCAAATAACCAGTAAACCATGAAGTTATGGGCTAACAACATGGTTAGAAGGTGGCTCTAATACCACATGTTAAACTATATATGTACACCATGCAGCGGAAAACTAAATGACTTACCTCTAACCATTGTTGTCAAGCACCACATGCATCCTGTGTGCCTTCTTTTCACCATCCATTGTTGTCAAGTAAAGATTAATACCATGTCTCCTTTGTCTTCTTCCTCTTATTATCTAAAGTGTCAAAATATGTAGGAGAAGAAAATACGTAGAAGAGAGATTTAGAGTAAGGGAGCTTCTAACCTATGCCTAACCAAAAGGCCATAGTTTGATGGAATACCACAGGCTATTTATAGGTTAGGTTAGGGACCCTTACTGGCAAATATCAATATCCTGTTAATTGTGATCCCGAATTTTGATAATCACAAAAGAATTGAAGAAAATTGGTCTAATGTTTTCTAGTGAGATCCTTGACAGAACAGGATATCGAGGCAGGAAACCTGTTGAAGAAACTGTTGACTGTCGGACGGACGATACCTTGTATCGGACGTCCGATAAAACTCGAAACCTTCCTATCGGACGCTCAACCTGACGCATCGGACGTCCGATAGACAGGGGATCTATCGGACACCTCTTTCGGACGCATAACATCTACATCGGACGTCCGAAGATATCCAAGAAATTTGATGAGCTTACTGGACGCTTTCGGACGCAAGCCTTCGGACGCAAAGACATGTATCGGCCGTCCGATCGATTCAATGAAAATTTTCAGAGCCTACTCGGACGCAGAATTATTCATCGTCCGTCCGATAAGACTCGAAACTTGCCTATCGGACGCTAGCATCGGACGAGCAACAGAGTGTCGGACGTCCGATAGCTCCAACGGCTAGTTGACCTTTCAGCTTCTACTATCCGTTGACCTCGTTTTCTAGGCACTTTTTGGTCTCCTATAAATACAAGAACTGTCCAAATATCAAATACAACTGTACACTTGGATAACAAGTTCTTAAGAGTGATTTTAGCTAGAAAATACTCATTGTGAGTAAGAATTGTTAGTCTTGTAGTGTGAGTTCATTGAGAAGCTTTTCAATTGTGAGTGAATTCATCAATTGTGTAGCTGTGTGAGGGTTTTCTGTAGAGAGTGTAAAACTTCCTAGCTTGACTAAGTAGAGCTTGGGGCAAGGAGGAAGTGATCCTTCTATTGTACACAAGTGTGATCGAATTTCACCAAATTGAAGAAGCTTGTTTTGAGGAATTCTCTTTAAGCTCAAGTGGAGTCTTGAAGAAGTTTGGTTTGCTTTCCATCATTACTCTTTGTTTTCTTACGTATCATATTCATTGTTTGAAATTTCATCCATATTTATCAATCTTGACTTGTCTATTTACTTGATAAATCATTTGTTCAAGAGCTTGTGATTAAAATTTGAAAAAGAGGTAATACTTGGCTGATTGTTAATCAACCTAATTCACCCCCCCTCTTAGGTTGTATTTGGGCCTTACAATTGGTATCAGAGCTTGGTCTCTAAAATCAAGCTTAACCGCTTAGAGTAAAGATGACAACCAACAATGCCATGTTCTGTGAAGGTCAATCAATTACTAGACCACCAATGTTTAATGGATCAAACTATGTAAGCTTTGGAAAGAGCATTATGATTATTTTCTTGCAATCTATTGACATTGATTTATGGTTTATTGTTAGTGAAGGTCCTTACACTGCCATTATAAATGATCCCATCACTCATGTTCCTAGATTAAAAACTAGAGATGAGTTGAATCGAGAGGATAGAGCTAATCTCACATCAAATGCAAAAGCCATGAATGTTCTTTATAGTGCACTAGATTCGAATGAGTCCATTAGGGTAAAAGAGTGTAAATCTGCCAAAGAAATTTGGGATAAACTAAGAGAAATCCATGAAGGTAGTGAGGATGTAAGAGAGCAAAAGAAATCCATTCTTGTTACTAAATATGAATCATTCAAAATGGAATCTCATGAAAACATTGATAAGATGTACTGTAGATTCAATGACCTTATTAAAGACCTAGAGGTTTTGGAAAAGGAATACACTCTTGGTGAAAAGAATAGGAAAATATTGAATGCTCTACCTAAAGAATGGGAGAACAAAGTGACTGCAATTGAGGAAGCCAAGGACTTGAACTCTATGTCTATTGAGTCTCTCATTAACTCTCTAACATCTTATGAATTAAAGCTCAAAAGCAAAGTACAAGATGAAGAGGAAGCAAGAGTTAAACGAAGCATTGCTCTAAAGGCTGCTCAAGATGAAGATGACTTGGCTTCACAAGATGAAGAAGATGGTGATTGTGATGATAGTGATCTTGCACTCATCACAAAAAGCTTCAAAAGAATACTTAACAAGAGAAGATTCAGAAAAGGAGGACCAAGTAATCAAAACAACAATCAACTCAATACAAAATACAAAGCAAGATATGATGCAAACAAGAAGCAAGGAGATAAGTGCTTCGAATGTGGGCAGCTCGGGCATTATGCGGTGGACTGTCCAATGAAGAAGAAGAAAAATATGAAGAATGAGAGAAAACCGAAGTTTAACAACTTTCAAATTACTTGGAACGAATGCAACTCGGAAGGAGAGATTGAAGAAGAAGAAGAAACAGCTCAAATTGCCTTTATGGCAATTGGTGACAATGAGGTAACTTCTCATCCACAATACAATAGTGATGATGATGATGATGATTTAGAGTCATTTGTTGCAAAACTGCATGAAAGCTTGAAAGAGTCCTATTCTAGAAACAAGGAACTAAAACAAAAAAATTACTTTTCTTTTGCAAGATAATGCAAACTTGTTCCAAGATAACAAGAAGTTGAAATATGACAATGATTGCTTAGTAAAAACTGAAATGGAATTGCAGTATGAACTTGATAGAAAAACAAGCCTTTGTGAAATGCTCAAAGAAAGACAAAATGACTTGAAAAAGAGAATGGATAATCTTGACGTGATGCTTCAAAACAAGAAACAAAATAGTTTCACAAGGAAGGTGTTTAACCCTTATGAAAAGAAAATTATATTTAATGCAAATGAATTTACAATTCATAGAAAAAGTGGAGTTAGATTCATTAAATCTGTTCATATAAACGACTCTACCATTATGTGTGATTTTTGCTGCCAAGTAGGTCACTTGAAGCATGAGTGCTATGTGAAAAGAAACATGAGAAAAGGAATGAGATGTATGTGGTTAGTCAAACATTGACTCTAACCATCAAGGACCCAAAAATTAAAAGGGGTACCAAACTTTCTATTTCTTGTAGGTAAAAATTGAAAAGGATATGAAGAAATCAAAATGGTTCATTGATAGTGGATGCTCAAGGCACATGACCGGCGATTCTTCACAATTCATCAAGCTCAAATCAAAGTCAAGTGGAAAAGTGACTTTTGGAGACGACATGAAAGCTAAAACAATTGGAGTAGGTGATGTGGGTAAGAATGGTGAAACATTTGTGCATAATGTTCTTTTAGTGGATAATCTAAGTTATAATTTGCTTAGTGTTAGTCAACTTTGTGATAAAGATCTATTTGTTTTATTCAAAAACATGAATGTTTGGTTCTTGACTCAAAATTTAACATTGTTTTCAAAGGAAGTAGATACAATGACATCTATGTTGTGATTCTTGAGAAAATTGACTCTTCTAGTTTTAAATGCCTTAAAATCTCAAATGAAGATCCTTGGTTGTGGCATAGAAGACTTTGTCATTTTAACATGGATGTGATAAATGAAATTTCAAAAAGGGAACTTGTTAGAGGACTTCCTAAGATTAAGTTTGAAAAGGATAAGATTTGTGATGCATGTCAATTTGGGAAACAAACCAAAACATCTTTTAAACCTAAGAAAATCATTTCTACATCTAAGCCATTGGAACTCTTACATCTTGATCTATTCGGTCCTACACCTATTGCTAGTCTAGGTGGTAGAAGATTTTGTTTCGTTATTGTTGATGATTACTCTAGATATACATGGACTATTTTTCTTACTCATAAAGATGATGCCTTTAAAAGTTTTGTCTCTCTCTTTGCAAAAGTGCAAAATTTACTTGGATTGCATATTATCAAAGTTAGAAGTGATAATGGTTCGGAATTTAAATATTGTGGATTTCCAGATTTTTGTGATCATAATGGAATAACTCATGAATTTTCTATTGTAAAACCCTCAACAAAATGGTGTTGTTGAAAGAAAAATAGAACACTTGAAGAAGCCAAGAACCATGTTAAGTGAGAATGATTTACCAAAATATTTTTTAGGCGAAGTCGTAAATACTGACTTGCTATGTAATGAATAGAGTATTACTAAGACCTTTTTGAACAAAACTTCATATGAGTTGATGTTTGATAAAAAGCCAATTGTTGGCTATTTTAAAGTTTTGGATGCAAATGTTTTATTTTGAATATCAAAGAACACCTTGGAAAGTTTGACAAGAAAACGATGAAGGTATTTTCTTGGGATATTGTGATAATAAAAGAGGATATAGAGTTTATAATAGAAGAACTCTTGTGATTGAAGAAGCTATACATGTTTCATTTGATGAATCTAATGGCAACTCTTCAAATAGCACTTGTGTAGATGATGATGTAGGTATTCAAAAGAATCTTGAAAGCTCACACTTCAAGAGGAGAACAATTGTGATATGGAAGAAAATTCAAAAGATGGTGATTCTCAAGAAATTCGAAGACTAGATGAAGAAGACAAGATTGATGAATCACTAAAGGATTTTCCTAAGGCATGGAAGTTCATTCAAAATCATCCAAAGGATTTGATCATTGGTGATCCATCCGAGAGGGTAAGAACTCGTTCTTCATCAAAGCCATTATTTGATAATTTAGCATTTGTATCTCATATTGAGCCTAAAACATCAATGATGCCTTAAAAGATGATTATTGGATTATGGCCATGCAAGAGGAGTTAAATCAATTTGAAAGAAATAATGTTTGGACTTTAATTGAAAGACCTCAAAATTATCCTATCATTGGCACTAAATGGGTGTTTAGAAATAAATTAAATGATAAAGGTGAAATTGTAAGAAACAAGGCTAGATTAGTGGCTAAAGGGTATGCTCAAGAAGAAGGTATTGATTATGATGAAAGCGTTTGCTCCGTTGCTAGATTAGAGTCTATTAGGATGTTTCTTGCATTTGCATGTTTCAAGGGTTTTAAGTTGTATCAAATGGATGTTAAAAGTGCTTTTCTAAATGGTTTCATTGATCAAGAAGTATATGTGGATCAACCACCGGCTTTGAAAATGAAAAGTTTCCCAATCATGTATTTAAACTTTCAAAAGCATTATATGGTCTAAAACAAGCCCCTAGGGCTTGGTATGAACGTTTGAGTGGGTTCTTAGTTGAAAATGGTTTTAAAAGAGGCATAGTAGACACAACTCTTTTTACAAAATAAAAATCAAATGATCTTCTTATTGTACAAATTTACGTTGATGATATTATATTTGGTGCTACTAATGAGGATTTGTGCAAGGATTTTTCCACCATTATGCAAAATGAGTTTGAGATGAGCTTAATGGGAGAATTGAACTTTTTTCTCGGACTCCAAGTCATTCAAACACGTGAAGGAACCTTCATCAACCAAATAAAATACACCAAAGAACTTCTCAAAAGGTTCGGCATGGAAGACTCAAAGCATGTGGGAACACCAATGTGCACGTCCACCAAGCTTGAAAGGATGAAGAAGGTACAAATGTAGATGAGAAAAGTATAGAGGTATGATCGGAAGCCTTCTTTATTTAACGCAAGTAGACCGGATATTATGTTTGCTGTATGCCTATGTGCTCGTTTTCAATCTTGCCCAAAAGAATCTCATTTGAATGCCGTTAAAAGAATTTTTCGTTATTTAAAAGGAACCATGAATTTTGGTCTTTGGTATTCTAAATGTAATGAATTTACCTTGTGTGGTTATCTGGACGATTTTGGCGGATGTAGAATTGATAGAAAAAGTACTAGTGGATCTTGTCATTTTCTTGGAAAGTGTCTAGTCTCTTGGTTTAGTAAGAAACAAAATGCTATTTCCTTGTCAACAACCGGCGGAATATGTTCTGCTAGTGCATGTTGTGCACAATTAATTTGGATGAAACATACATTGAATGATTTTGGTTTGACATATGATAACATGCCCATTTTTTGTGATAACACTAGTGCAATTAATTTGACAAAAAATCCTATTCAACATTCTAGAACAAAACATATAGACATTAAGCATCATTTCATTCGTGATCTTGTTCAAAAAGGTGAAATTTGTGTAAACTATGTCTGCTCGGATGATCAAATTGCTGATATTTTCACAAAAGCACTACCCCTAGAACAATTTAGATATCTTCGTTCGAAATTGGGTATTTTAGAAAAGATGCCTTAAGCCTTTCTGGTAAAACTTATCGGACGTCCGATCGATGAACGGGCGTCCGGCGGTTCTTGGTCATTTTCCGTAAAATGCTATCGGACGCATGGGTGGACGCTTCAGGATCGTTGGACGTCCGACACATGAATCGCGAATCGGTCATTTCACTTCATTTCCATCAGTCAACTACATTTAATTCGGACGCATCTTCCCAACCACCTCAATTCAAAACTCCAAATTCCTGCCAAAACTTCACCATTTCTCAAAATTGAAAGTTCGATTTCACCTCTCACCTATTGCGGTCCAATCTTCATCAAGTATCCGGACTATAAATCACTCATCTTCTCATTCCCAAATCTCACCAGAAACCCTAAGTTCTCCTTTCTCCTCTTTCGCTCGAAAATTGATATATCTTCACTGAATTTAAAGTGTGTCACTCGCATTGCGTAAACACTTCCTCATCACTGGAATCACACAACATAAGCAAGATGGTACGCACTCGTGGAGCTCTATCATCTACCGGACGAAGAAGATGCCAAGAGATGAAGATACTTCCTCCCACGGGCAAACACACCTCCAAAAGAACAAGGCGTGGCTGCTACAAAACAACCACCTCGCTACTCCCGATTCTCGGTTATAATAGAACCTGCTCCCTTACCTAAATTCATAGATTTTGATGCTGAGTCTAAGTTTGCCTTATTCTCTCAAAAAGTTTTCATTATTCAGCGATCCATTATTCCTTCTGAGTTTAAGAAAATCGATCTAGAGTCTGTCCTTAAGTTGTTTGAATTTCAGAAATGGTCTCACATCATTGTTATGCCTAATGTCTATTACCACGACATGATGTATCGGTTTTGCCAATCTTAGGAAGGGTAATTCCGTGATGAGCTTAAATCCGTGTCAATGGTATTGATTTGGTATTTGATTCGATGTTGTGAATGAAATTTTAAAACCACCATTGAGTTTGGGTGCAAAAGTAAAATTGCAAACTTCTTTTCCTATGAGGAAACTCCAACAAGTTTGAATCATTTCAATGCTGAAAGACTAATGGCCTATTTTCAATCTCCTTTTCAAACCCCTGTTGATGCCAAGTTGGAAGATTTAAGTCCCAAAAATCTGATCATCTTTTCAATCATCTCAAATTTGCTTGTTCCAACTGATGGTCATCGAACAGATGCAAACAAAATGGAGTTGTATCTGTTTTATTGCTTTGTTGAAAGAATCGAATAGATTTTGGCTTTGTCATGTGTAAGTTTAGATGAAACTCTCCAGATACAAGAAGAAAACTCTCTTATGGAAAGTTTTAACTCCTATCTTTGAACACTTCAAAATTCCTATAAGTGGTGTATGTCCCAAGGACTTAACCACTACGTGTTTTCAAAACAGTATTTTGAAAGAAAGAATTTAAAATTCTTTGATGGAAATTGGTGCACCAAGGAAGCTGTCTCAATCTCGCTCAAAGAAAGGACATGATGCTCCTCTCTCTCTAGTTTTGCTAGAACTCTTAGATTTACTCCGGTCCATCAATTCATCCTAGGAAGTCAGCCTCTAGGATTTCCTCTCAATCGATGTCTTGGATTTGTTGAGCGAGCTCAAAAGTCATGTTCTTCTACTTGAACATGGTCTTATGTTAACCATGACATCTAACCAAAAATCTAACTTTCTTGACAAAAGAAACCTGTTGTTTCCTCCTCCCGAGGATGAAAACACCTCCCAAGCCAAAGAGCCACGAACTGATCCTTCATTGGATGACCAAGAGATGGCGAGTCACAAAATCTACAGTGATCCCACATCATCTACCAAGGGAAAGAACCATGGTTGTGGAAGATGAAGAAAATGAAGAGATGGGGATGAAACTGCAGAAGAAGATGATTCAACATATCGGCTTGTCAGAAGGCGACCTGGAACTCGATCAACATTCACCCTTTAGGCACTCTAGGATGCATTTACACTTCACATTAGAATGCACAAGTCTATTTTTGTTCCCTTTGCTGATGTGAAAGTGTATCAATCTATTTTACTGCTTTCATCTAAGACTTTTGTAGAACCAGCACTTCAGTACTCTTGTTAACATTTTTTTTTCAGTTAATGATGAGGGCCTTACAATTGGCCTTACAATTGGCCTTTCCATGATTTTGGACTATGTTGCTGGATGATGTTATCTGATGAAATCTGATATTATCTGAATTTGGAAATTTCACTACTTGTTTACATTACTACATTATGCTGATTCTGCTACACATCTGGCATTAGAGTTTTCATTGCTTCGCACATTTTAGGTTGAATGTTTTTGTGATGACAAAAAGGGGGAGTAAAAAGAAAATAAGAAAATTGAGTTATTCGAGTAAGGGGGAGTAGATAGTTATTCAAGTAAGGGGGAGTTTTTTTTTTAAAAACTCAATTTTGGTTAATTTACATTCAATTGTTTTGTCATCATCAAAAAGGGGGAGAATGTTAATTGTGATCCCGAATTTTGATAATCACAAAGCAATTGAAGAAAATTGGTCTAATGTTTTCTAGTGAGATCCTTGACAGAACAGGATATCGAGGCGAAACCTTGAAGAAATTGATCCGGACGGACGATACCTTGTATCGGACGTCCGATAAAACTCAAACCTTCCTATCGGACGCCAACTGACGATCGGACGTCCGATGAGGGATCTATCGGACACCTCTTTGGACGCATAACATCTACATCGGACGTCGAAGATATCCAAGAAATTTGATGAGCTTGGGCGCTTTGGACGCAAGCCTTGGACGCAAAGACATGTATCGGCCGTCCGATCGATTCCATGAAAATTTTCTCGAGCCTACCGCCAGCCGGATAAAGCTATCGGACGCGAATTATTCATCGTCCGATAAGACTGAAACTTGCCTATCGGACGCCTAGCATCGGACGAGCAGTGTCGGACGTCCGATAGCTCAACGGCTAGTTGACCTTTCAGCTTCTACTATCCGTTGACCTCGTTTTCTAGGCACTTTTGGTCTCCTATAAATACAAGAACTGTCCAAATATCAAATACAATCAGTACACTTGGATAACAAGTTCTTAGAGTGATTTTAGCTAGAAAATACTCATTGTGAGTAAGAATTGTTAGTCTTGTAGTGTGAGTTCATTGAGAAGCTTTTCAATTGTGAGTGAATTCATCAATTGTGTAGCTGTGTGAGGGTTTTCTGTAGAGAGTGTAAAACTTCCTAACTTGACTAAGTAGAGCTTGGGGCAAGGAGGAAGTGATCCTTCTATTGTACACAAGTGTGATCGAATTTCACCAAATTGAAGAAGCTTGTTTTGAGGAATTCTCTTTAAGCTCAAGTGGAGTCTTGAAGAAGTTTGGTTTGCTTTCCATCATTACTCTTTTGTTTTCTTACGTATCATATTCATTGTTTGAAATTTCATCCATATTTATCAATCTTGACTTGTCTATTTACTTGATAAATCATTTGTTCAAGAGCTTGTGATTAAAATTTGAAAAAGAGGTAATACTTGGCTGATTGTTAATCAACCTAATTCACCCCCCCCTCTTAGGTTGTATTTGGGCCTTACACATCCCTAGGGTTTCCTTCCATCAAGGAAATCATACCATAATTCATAACTGAAAATAATATCTTTGACTATTTGATTGATTTGATTGGTGATTTGATTGAGTGAAATATCAATCAACAGAATATACCAATCAATTACCATTAAATGAGAGATATTCAATCAATGATTGACAAAATATCAATCAATTGATCAAGATATCAATCAATATCAATCAATTAATCAATCAACCATGTTGGTCATAATTGCCTCTAAAAGAGGCTAGTCTTACAGTGGTCATCTATATAATCATCCATCATGTCCAGTATATACAGGCCAATAGGTGGTATAGTGGGCTTACATATTAGCTGCACGATAACATCTAAACTCTGCATTGGCTAATAGGCTACAAACTGGTCTCCTTATGTTATTTTTCATCCATCAGATCCCTGCAGGATATGCACAAAAGATCCTTGATATCACATGGGAGTGCTCAGATGTTTGCATACTTTTGTTGGCACAGCTAAACAAATCTTTGTGGTTGTTGATGTTTCCTATTTTTAATTTGGAAGTTTTTGTTTTAGTAAGTTATAATAATTTAGTTGTTTAGAGTATGGAGTAACTATTTGATAGTTTCTTGTTGTGAGAGAAAAAAAATCATGAGAAGTTGAACTGAGTTATTGTAAAGATAATTCTACCTAAGTTCTACATCAGTCTCAATAAAAGAATTAAATATACTATATTTTCTGTGATTTATAATAGATTCATCTTCTCTCACATATTGTATATGTGTCAATATCTTCCATGAAGACCAACGACTCAATTGGTTGGGACATTAACTAGGTCATACCTAGTTTGACTCTCAAACCTTTCCCTTTTCCCCTTTCTCTCATATGGTTTTGAGTCCAACCCAAAAAAAAAAAAAAATCTTCCATGTATTTTATTTGCCAACTATCTAGACTTTTGAATTGAACATTTAATATTCTAGTTATTGTCTTCTGAAAGAGTTTTGGTTCATCAGGATCCTTAAATGGATACGAGGCAGCCAGCATGACATATAATATAACCCCACATGACCACATATCTTCTGTCTTTATATCATATTCTTGCTTGAATAAAACCTAAGCAGTGATGTAAGAAGGTGTTTCCACTCCAGACTTTAGAGGTGGAGCTCGGCTTCTGTCTAGCAATAATGTATTCTGTAGCTATTAGTCACGATCACATACTTTCATTGAATGGCAATAGCTGACTCCAGCTATAAGTTGCTGGGAAAAAAATTGAGCCTCATCCTCGCTGAAGCGCCCTGGGTTACAGAGTCATTGAAAAAACTCTCCAACAGAAGCATTTCCATGAAAATAGCCAAATTGGTTGGCATCAAAATCACTATTTTAAATCTGACAATTTTTTGGATGCCTTAAAATCTATGGTCATTAATCTGCCTCTTCACAGTTTACAAACAGCTCCTTGGTCAGCTTATCTCTAACAAGTTTGGCCATGGTGAAATTACCCGACCCGATACTCCTCACAAAATCATAGCAGTTACTGTTCTCTACAAAACTTATTTTCTCCTCTTCTTTGTAAACTCTTCTAGCCTGATCAACATATTCCTGTGGGCGGACATGATTGATCGTAGTAATAAAATCAGCTGGAATATTTCAAGAGTCGAAACCATATGGACGAGTAAATTTTCTAATTTAATTACTTATGAAAATAATGAAATTCAAATTAAGAAGAATTGATATTTAATTAAAAATTAAATAAATTGACAAATCAAACAAAAAGTAGTGGGGAAAACAATAGAAGTAAAGCCTAAGGTGTCAAGTTTTAATCCAGAATTTTGAATTAATTCTTCAATTATTTTCTTAACAAACTATGAACACATCATGTAATTGTATTTTAATCACCTCTCAATGCATCTAAAGTATGTTTAATTAAATTTTCTGTCTCTCTCAAGATCATAAGTCTATAATTAAATCCATTAAGATTTTAATTGATATAAATGCGTCGTACAAATCCTAATCTACTCTCATAATTAGGCTAAATATATTTATTTATCTAGTGCACGGTTGTAACTCCTTTCTTAATTCAATACAAACCCAAAAATCATACTCATGGTGGCCAATCACATACATGCAGTTAAAATCAAAATAAATAAATCATAGCAAAAGTTAAGAATTTAAATGAAAAAATCAATCAAAATCCCTTCATAAAAATCTTAACCCTAGAGAAGAAATTTGTTCGACGTAATAGAAAGAATTAAAATAACAAATTCAAAGAGTTCACAAAAAAAAGAAAAAGATTAAGAAAACTTCCTAGTTTGCTTGTGCCAATCTTCTCTTTTATTGCTCTTTGATTTGATCTCGACCGAACAATCTTGATTTCTCAAGAGGAAGATGTGAAAAAAGTGTTTAACTAAATTAAAACTATTATTTCCTCTCCTTAAAAACATCTTAAATACTCCTACTTATAATTTTCTAAAATTACAAGTGAATTCCAAGAAAATTAGCCTTCCAAAAACTAATAAAAACAAGTTTCGTGTAACTTCCAGACAAAGACCGGTGAGAAAATCATGAACAATGCCTTTAAAAAAAAAAGAAAAAAGAAACCGCAATCGAGTGTGCGGTTTATTGAGAAAGTGAAACTGCACACTAATTGTGAGGGCCTCAAAAATTTGAATTTATTTCTAAAACATAATAATATTTATATTGAGTTTATTTATTGAAATATTAGTGAAAATATGTTTAAAGTGATTATTTCTTAATTTAGAGAATTTTATACGAATTGTTTGCCGGTGTGTGGTTTTGGCCAAAATTTAGCGTTAAAAATTGCTCCGACGCGTGAATAGTGACTTGGACTTGAAATCGAGCATATGTAGTGATATTTTGGAAATAATATTATGGTGAGACAGTGTCGGGATGAAAGAAACCAGTGTAAGTTAGACAGCCGCGCACGACGCGACATAAAGTGCCAAAAAGCACTTTTTCCCTTAAAATAAGGAAATGCACTTTTTGGCACCTTTTAGCCTTGACTTTTTGGTTCCTTGGAGCTCATTTTCAGCTGCAAATTTGGGGAGTTAGAGAGAGAGGCAGCCGAGAGAGAGAGCTTGAGAAAGGGAGAGAAATTGTCTTCAAACTTCTTCCAATCTTCCATCAATCTTCTTGGAGCTTCAACACCATCAACCACCATCATCTTCTTCCCTTCTTGCAGCCGAAGGAGAGAGAAACAAAGAAGGGGCTGGTCCGAATTTTTAGAGAGAAAGAGAGGTAAGATTTTGGTTTGATCTTCCATTTTCTTTTCTTCCAACAAGTAACTTGAGCTTATGAAACTTGAATGATGGATGGTGGGCTTGATTTCTTCCTTGCCATTTCAGCCGAACCAAGGAGAGAGGAGAGAGAGTGAGGTCCGAATTTTTTAAGGAAAAGAAAGGAAAAGAAAAGCTAGAGTGATTGTTTAAAAACTTGAGATCGAGCTTGGGCTTGCATTTGGAGGCGAATTTATCAACAAATCTTGAAGATCTTGGGCTAGGATCGAGGGTTTTGGAAGTCATCAAGCTTGGAGGCTACTTTCTTGAAGGAAAGCTCGAGGGATTTCATTGGATCTTGTCGGATCTCGTTGGATCTTGATAGATCCGGAGGTATAAACCTCGAATCTTGTAGATCTAACTTTATTAGCGTTGATTAGTGTAGATCTGTGGTTTATATTGATAAAAATGATCTCATCTGAAAAGATGAAGTTGTCTTGAAATCCCAACCTAGGTAGCGGACTTGAGGTGGCCTCTAGGTAGCAATTTGAGGACCGATTGGGAATTTGATTGTTATTTGTGAACTTGCCTTGATATGGTTAGAAATTAGGGTTTTCAGTTGTTGAAAAGTTGGAGGAAAATGTATGTTATGGCCAAACCCATGCTTGGTGATTTCAATGTTTGATTTTGGAATGTCGTGAATGTTCTCGAAGGGTTTTCCTTTTTGAGAAAAACATGTATATTGTTCAAATTGTGAGTGTATGTGTGTGTGAGTGAGTGTTTGGATTTTAAAAGGGTAAAAAGTGTAGTTTTCATGAAATTTGAGTGAAAAGTGCTATTTGACTGAATTTGAAGGTTTTACGGTATTTTGGCTAAATTCTGGGGATTTTGAATATAATGGCTTGATATGAAGCGTTTTATGTCAAAATGGAAGTTTCAGCCAAAAATGAATGTCGAACGTGTTGTGTAAAAAGTGATTTTGAGGTGTGAGTCCTCACTTAAATGTTTTGTGAAAAAGAACGTGCTTGTAGTGCCAATGAATATATCGGTGAGATGTTTCCTTTTGAAATGATAAAGTGATTTTCCAAGGGGATTTATTTGGAACTTTGAGCTATGTGAAATGAAGGCTTTTCCTCGAGAGAGTTTTAGAAAATTATAGTTTGAAACTAAAAGTGGAAGTGAACTGTGATTAGTGAATGAAAAAGAATGAATTGAATCTCATTGATTGTTTTAAATTATTTTAGGGAGTGTACAAGGCGGTGATTTTGAACCCCACGGGAAGTGAACCTTACTTCGGTGAGTTTCCATGCTTGTTTTGTGTTTACGTGCAAATGTTTATAAATGAATGCAATGAAGTGATTGTTATATGAAAATTGATCTTTGAACTCTCTGATGGGGATGGTGTGTACTTTATCGCACCTACTCCATTTGAGTAAAAGTGATTGTGAAAGTGACTTGAAGTGATTGATTGTAAAGTGCTTTAAAGTGTATTATAGTGATTGCATGTGTATGGAAAGGTCAGGAAATCCCTGAGACCTATAGGTGAACCCGTCAACTCGAGCCGGAGGCTAGGCCTAGGTCGAGGAGAAAGGAAAGAGCCATAGGGTTATCTAAATGTCACAAAGCACAGTGACTCAGACCAGTGATATATGCTCGGAACTTGGTTTTTGAATCAGCCTCCAAAAGAGCAACAACCCAGTGAAGTGAAGTGAATTGAAAATGTACTCTGGATTTGGCGTATGGACTTGTCCCTAATGGAGAGTACTTAAATAAAGTGAAGTGTTTTAAAGTGAAGTGTATTCGAGACTTGTCTCGAAAAGTGAAAGTGCAGTGTACACTATCAAAGTGAAGTGAAAAGTGTTTGGCGTACGGGCCCGGTGGGGTTTGGAGGAGTAAGGAGAAAGAGAGGTTCTACATGGTAATAGTGACAGTTGACGGAATGTCAACTACCTGGTTCGTGGACAAACATCGTGGAATTTGGCCCCTGAGGGCCCCCGTATCCAACATTGTGTTGTTAATTGCTTTTCTTATTTGTTTAAGTTTCAATTGTACTTGTAAAGTGAATTTGTTTATGTATTGAGTTACTTGCATGTTTTTGGGAACTCACGGGCTTTTTAGTTCACCCTTTCCATTTGTTTTCCTTAGCAGGAAATGAGCAACCAAGTGGTGGTGCCAACCCTTGAGATTAGGGCTTTCATATGTTTTGATATGTGTTTTGGAGAATTTTGAATATTGCCCCTTTTGTGGACTCTTGTATAATGGAACTATGTATTATTGAATTGTAACTTGGATGTTGTGTAATCGTAAGATGTTGTATCCTTCATTATTGTATCCAGGTTTTAGTTCGTTAAGTTATATTGAACAAGTGAGTAAGTGAGTCCTGGCGAGAGTTGGGCAGGCGGTCCGCCGACCCCTTTGGTCCGCCTTAGGGGAAGGTGGGGTCGTCACACTAATGTTATGGTTTCTATATTATTTTGAAAATTGTCAGAAACCACATAGATGTGTTGCAGTTTCTGAGTAGTTTAAAAAAAAAAAAATTCCTATTAGCCTTGACACAAGCGTTGGCAACTGAAGCAAAAAATTCAAAAAGAATTTTTTTTTAATGATCGCGACATACCCATTATTCGACGACCCTATCTAGGGAATCAAATCCACCAGAACCCCACATTTTTTCTATTTTTATTTTTTGACACACAAATTTTTTTGTGAGATTTTTGAGAAAAATCTTGAGAGAAAAAATACTAAAAATTCATCCAAGAAAATAAGGGAAAAATTGCATATCTTATTTCTCATTGTGGGACGAGTATTTCATGGTGAATTTTTCTACTTGTAAATTTCAAAAAGCATAAAATTCTCACCGATTTTGTGAGCAATACTTACTGAATACTTCTACATGAATAGAACAAGTTCGAAAGCTCGAATACTAAAGTGTACACGCTCTGAATTTCTAGACCATTTTGCATGGCTTCTTGATGAGAGACATTGGAAAATGAGAGATAAAACCGGTTATTCATCGCATCACTTCAAAATTTTCGGACCATAACCGGCACCATAACCTGCGCCGGTTATTGCCGAACAAAATTTCAATTGATCAATTCGAACTTAAACTACTGATACAAGTCTACCTCTCCGAGTTCATGTGCAAGCTTCCATCATCATGTCCATGTGCACTTCCGCCTTTCCTTGTTGCTCACGTGGTGCCTTCTTCACCAAGTTTGTGGGCTATTTTTACATCACACGTGATTTAGCCTACAAGGAGCATCAATACTTCAAATTGGGTAATTGCTACTCAAGATAATCCTCAAGAACCATAATAATCAATTAGTTTACTTGTATAAAGCTACTAAAATTTTCGACCCATCACAGCCAAAACCTAATTTAACTCTTTCATGGTTAAAACTCTTCCATTTAAAACTTGATTTAACTCCTTTTTTTTTCCTAGGCAATCCCCATACTCGAGAGAGGGACGCCACCCCTTAGATTTATTAATAATCAAACAAAACAACTTACAACCGAGGGGGACATACACCCTTGCCTCCAATGAGAACTTAAAAGGACTAAGCCTTAAAAAATTAAGAAAATTACTTTACTTCCGGAAGTATGGAAAACCTAATCTATCCATCTTAAGTTCACGTGGCACTAGCTGAGGCAGATCTGCAAACTGCATAAACGTAGAGCAAGATGACGACTGAAGACCATAATTAGCAAGAAGATCCGTCGCTTTGTTCGCTTCCCTAAAGCAACGAGAGACATGAACAACATGTTGCATATACTGCCGGAAGTCCTGAACATCCCTTTGAACTTGCCAAGGACACTTAAGCCGACCATTCAAAATTCGAACCAAGACTAAAAGAATCAGATTCAACGTGAATTCGATATACTCCTCGATCAAGACACATTCTAATTCCAAATAATAAGGCCATGACTTAAGCTTGCAAACTCGAAAGGTGACCAAAAAAACAAGCAAAACCAAACTTGAAACTTCCCGCCTCATCTCGAAGAACTCCACCCCCACTTGGCCCAGGATTCCCCTTTGAAGACCCATCTGTATTTAGTTTAAAGCACTCTGTGGATGGAGTCCATCGCACCAACGCAAGCTTTGGCTTCCATCAAATTGAACACATTGCCAAGAAAAAGGAAAACCAAGAAGAAGTATCCAAAGAACCACCTCTAAAAGGCAACCGAAAACAATCTTTAATGTCTAAATAGCAATTGTCTCCCAAGAAAACTTCACTCCACCGAACACATACTTATTTCTTGCTTTTCAGAGATTCCAGAAAATAAAGATTGGAATTATAAGAAACAACACCCGAGCTTGTTTACTCGTCTTCGACAACCACCAAGAAATGAGTAGGACCCTTGGAGATGATGCAACAGTAATGCCTGCCACATCTCCAAAAAAATTCCAAACAGAAGACGCAATCTCACCAAACAAAATATATGCTCTAGAGTTTCAAAGGATGGAGATCGACAACAAAAACAACGTGAAGGACCATGCACTCCAATTCTTGCAAGAGAATGTGCCAAGGCCAAGGGTAAACGATCATATAAGAGGCGAAGCATAAACAGAGAAATTTTCCATTCAATGGCCTCATGCCAAATGGATTTGAAAAGAAAAGATGATGGACTAGACGGCTGTAGGAATTGATATGCTGACTTAACACAAAACTCCCCTGACGCATTAGCAGACCAAATTAACTGATCTTTACCACTACCTATAGGAGGACACATTTGCAAAATTCCATCCACCAATTGAGAAGGCAAAATTTGCCGAAGCTTTGGAACCTCCCAGTTTCCCTGAGCAACAAATTCTGAAACCACATACGTCCCAATCTGAGGTGTCCTGCTTGCCAGAGAAGACGAAGCCAACCAATTATCATTCTAGAAGTCTGAAGACCCATCAAAAAGAATCCAAACCATACAAATTTTCAGCCTCTTCACGTACAGACAGCATCCTTTTCCAAGTCATTGAGCTAGCTGGAGACAGTTGCACTTGACAAGGATGCAGTGATAAACAATATTTATGCCTCAAGAATTCAGCCCAAAAAGAATTTTGGGTTCTAAAATTCCACCAAAGCTTTACCAAAAAAGCCATGGTCACCTGAGGAAGAGACCGAATCCCAATCCCACCCATCTCCTTTGGCCTACATAAGAAGAACCACCTAATCCAATGATGTTTCGACTCGAGATCAACGAATCCCCAAAAAATTGAGCAAAAAGTTGCTCCATCCTACTCAAAACAGCTTTAGCCTTTAGGAGGACCGATACCAGCGAAGACATGAGATGGAATTGAAGCCAACATATGCTTGATTAGTATTACTTACCTCCCGGAGATAGATATTTATTTTTCCAAGATAGCACCTTCTCAGAAATAGAATTAATGAGCTACAAAAAATATTCACTTTTAACTCTTCCATAGAATAAAGGATACCCAAGGCATTTCACAGGAAATGAATGAAAAGTAAATCCAGTCCTCGCAATACGATGCTTACTAGAAGCAGAAAGATGATGATGGCACAAATAACCACTTTTTTGAACATTTACTTTCTGACCCGAACAAACCTCACAATCATGCAAAACCTCCATGACCAAATGTAACGATTGCCATGTTGCTCCCAAATACAATACTAACATCATCAGCATAAGCTAAATGCATTACCACTGGGCAACCCCTTGGAACTTTAAATGGCACAAAGCCCCTCCTATATGGAAGTTGATTTAAAGCACGGGATAGCCCTTCAGCAGCTAACACAAAAAGCGCCGCAGATATAGGGTCACCTTGATGCAAACCCCTTGTGGATTTAAAAGAACCATGTGGAGTTCCATTAATAAGAACTGAAAACCAACAATTAGTAATTAATCTCCAAACCATATCTATCCAGCCTTCTCCAAACCCAAATGCTTGCAAAACTTTCATCAAACAAACCCAAGGTACTCGATCATAGGCTTTAGCAATATCCAGTTTAAGCACCACATTCCCACCTCTATTTTTTCCCAATATCAGAAACAATTTCCTGGGCCAGAAGATAATTATCTGCGATTAACCTCCCCTTAACAAAACCACTTCGGTGAGGTGAAATTAATTTGGGGAGCAACTCGGCCAGCCTAGTTGATAAGATTTTGGAAATAATCTTATTCAAAAAATTACATAAGCCTATCGGCCTGTATTTAGAATGAGAAGTCCAAACATTCAAAAATTGAAACGGCCTCGGCTTCCTATCAACTCTTGTACCAACTGTAACAAACAAAGGTGCATGATCGGAAGGATCACATGATAAATGCTGAACATAAATATTATAATGAGAATTCAAGCAAGCATGGTTAATTAAAATACAATCCAGCCTCTTCCAAACCCGCACACTACCTTCTCTATTATTGCACCATGTATACTACGAGCCAGAGAACCCCACATCAGTAACACCAGCTGCCTCCATAAAGATAAAAATTCCAATGCCTCACCTGGCCGAAAAGGTCTTTCCCCTCTATTCTCCTCTCCATCAATAATTAAGTTAAAATCCCCATCAATCAACCATGGAGAATTCCCAATATTATCTGCCAACAACCCCTCCCACAAAGAATGCCTATCCTCAATCGTACACTTTGTATGAAGGAATGGCATTTGCACAGATGAAGGAAGCAAAGAATGCTAAACTGATAAAGTAATATGCTGATCACTTTCACTAGCCAAGGAGCAATGAAATGAAGACTGATAAAAAACCCAAACTGAACCGCTGGAATTTACCAAACCCGCATCCATGTTCAGATTTAATCTAGCCTCATTTAAACTATGCAAACCAGATTTTCGCTCACAAATGACAACCATCTCCAAGTTAAACATACGAATCAATTTCTTTAAACGAATGAGATCAGGATTTCTAAAAAGTCCACAAAATTCCAAAAAAGAAAACTAATCATTGGGAAGTATAGTGAAGGAATTATTTGAATATTTTATCTTTGAACGAAGTTCACGATCAGACTCAAATTTTGCGTCTGATTTAACTTTTATGGTAAAGAGATCAAATAAATCTGGTCTTTCTATATAGAAGGAACCTCTCTCAAGATTTTATTTCTTTGGGTAAAATAGAGAAACCCCTTGTAATTTCACAGAAAATTAACCAACCATCCTATACTTTCATAATATTCACATAATTTTCTTGTGCTTTAAATTAATGTGGAATTTCACCTATAACCAACATGTGACCTGAAAGCGATGCAATATAGTATTATTTCAGTATTTTTTACTATTCATTTTTTCTTTTTTTCCCCCCCTCAAATTCCTTTAATTTAACTATTATGGGCATTTCTACAAATTTTAGGTATTTTGAAGCACTTTTAAAATTTTTAAAAACTATGATCATTCATCTTCTGCTTTTCTCTCTTACCCTCCTCCTCCACCTGCTACCACGCCTACAACTAGCCAACACCTCTGCCACCACTCCCTTTTCTTCTATTCCCCTCCCACTTCCTTCTCCCTCCTCCTCTCCCCCTCTTTCCTCCTCTCTCCACTTTCCTCCCCTCCCTCTCTATCCTCCTCCTTCGTGATGACTAGATCTCTAATTGCAACCAGATGTAATTGTTGAGAAGGAAGGGGATAGAGAGGGAGGGATAAGAAATGGGGAGAGTAGAGAGGGAAAGAAGTGAGATGAAGAGGAAGGAGAAAGAGGAAGAGGAGAAGGGAGGAGGAAGTGGAGAGAAGGAAGAGAAGAGGACGGAATGGTGGACGATGGTGGCAAGAGATAGATGGAGGTGGTGGTGTTGGTGTTGCAATGGTGATTGTGCGGTAATAAAGGAAGAAAGAAAGAAAAAAAAAAGGAAAGGAAATGAAAGGAAAACAAAAAAGAAAGGAAAGCAAAAGAAGAAGGAAAGGAAAATTCAAAAAAAAAAAATTAACAAAAAATGGGCTACCAGTACAACTACATGTCAAAAACTGCTATTTCATTTTAGTCTAAATTATGAGAGGTTTATGTAAATATTTTGCAACCATATGGCTACTGGTTAACTTTCACCAAAAGTACAAGGCGTTTTCTATATTTTACCCTATTTATTTTATTGGAATTAATTTTCTCTTCTGTGTTTTTTAGTGATAAGTTCTTCTCTTTTACAATTTTCTAGTGAGATTTCCTCTCCCCAATATCCTTCTAGTAAGAGTTTTCTCATCTCTTAAGATTTCTTTATATGAGTTTTTTCGTGCATGTGGAATAAAGAAATTTTAGACTAGATCCAAAGTTTCTCACATCTATTATGTCAGATCTAAACAATTTTTCTCTGGGGTTTTTCTCTGGGTTTGAAATATTTTTTATTAGATATGACTATTACAACATGTGCACAAATCTATTTGGCTGCTATAATTAATCTCGATAGAAGATATTTTGATGCTTCAATTTTATCTTTATCTTTGTTAACTTCTTAAATCTGTTGTATATGTTGATTTTTAGATCTATATGCATTTTATTGTAAATGATGTATTTTCTATTATTAGTGTCAATTTTATGCAATAAAATTTTGTTTTTGATAAAAAAAAAGTCAGTTGTGATGAGTTTGGTAAAAAAATGAAATATGATAGATACAAATGTTTGTAACAAAGCTTCAATTCTAACTTTTAGAATGTTATTATCTTGTATACCTATAAACTCTGTACTTTATAGGGAAATACATATTCTTGCTTATATTCGAATTTTAGAAAACATCATCCTCCATACGTTCTTTCTCACTGACTTTTGATATGTCAGCTTCAGGTCACAAGCCCGCCATGAAAGGGTGGTTAAGGAAACAACAATATATTTGGTAGCTATATAAGATTTTGGACAAAAAGATTCTCAATTTTAATTACTTAAGTAAGACAGATCTTCTTCTCCAATTATTTCACTTCCATATACAGTGTCTTTACAAACCTAAATTACAGCTAACATATTTCTATCCTGTCTGTGCACTATACATTGACAAACCAAAACATCATTCAAGTAAATTACGTATGAATAGACTTTGCAATGGTAAAATGTAACACAAATTCGTTTAGAACTTTTGTACAGTACTACAAGGAAAATTATGTAATAGCACTTTGGAAAACAATAACATTAGGAAAAAATACCGACCGTTTTGTCATTTATGCTCTTAAAATTTACTGTCAACAAAATCTGAGTTTTATTTTTCCACAATTCGACTAATTAGATTGTCATGACAGCAGCTGCATGTTAATAATCAATTACTATACCTTTCCACACAGTTTAATTGTCATCCAAATTTGTTCTTCAACTATGTTGCCACGATCCATCTTTAATTTTCAACTATGTTTAGAATTACATATGATCCCAGTTCAAGTTGCTTTATGCATCGAATTCTTGATACTCTACCTCGAAATCCCGCAATTGTAGGAAGGAAGATTATAAAAAATGGTTCATCTGGTAAAACATTCGTATTAGCCAGAAGACCAGCAATTCTTTTTTTATATCGTAACTGACTTGGGGCTTAAAATGCCCACATATGCTGAAAATGTCTCTGCCAAATATTTGAGAAAGCCGCCAGTAAAGAACAAGAGATGCATTTGGTAGGCACTTTCCTTTCCAGGCTTACCAAAAATTGTTTTTGACATTGTTGTATACTCTGCCAAACTCTGATATTACGTGGTATTAAGATATATAATCATGGTGAAGCATTTGATAGCTGGCTAATTCTTGTTGATCTTTTTCACTGTAAATTAATAATCTACTGATAGATGTTTGTTGCTTTGCCAATGATGAGCTCAATAATTTGATAAAAATTGAATGAAACTTTAAAGGAAATCTTAAAAATCTAATCAGATTGAGTAACATTTGTAGTTTATAGTAGATTAGCATTGCTTACAAGTTATAAAGGTTGTGGCAAGCTGAAAACGGTGGATCCGTTCAGAGTGGATGTTTGTTTGGGTATTTCTATTAAAATTTGTTATAGAAAATAGTTGTAAAAAACTATGAAAATGTTTATTTTTTGAGTTGTTTTGGTATGCTTCCACCTTTATCCTCACCACTAGCCCCACCATTGCCGTTGCATCCTCCTCCTGCTGCATCCTTCCTGCTCTTTCACCTTCTCACTGTCACCCTATTCTTCTTTCATGGCTGGTTCCCCTACACTTGACCCTACTGTCGACCCTTCTTCCTTCCTACCATTGCCCCTTCCCTTCTCTTCTTCCTTTCTTTTCATCCTCTCTCTCTCCCTTCTTCTCCCCAAATCCCCTCTGTGAGAACCCTAGGAAAAATTGAATTTATTGTACTAGGAAATCATTAAGTGCATTATTTTCCTTAAATACTTTATTTTGTATGCATTGCATGACATTAATCTAGAATTGCATTTTACATGTTTCATGTGGCAAAATGCATAAAACCTATATGGTGTTAAGTAGGTCATATTCCAAATTGAGGGATTAGAAGATAATTGCATAAATTTTTATTCTAATTCATGGTCCAAGTTGCAACACTTGTCAACCATCCACAACAATCTTGACTTGACTCTTTCTATTTAGTCTTTTGTCTTCAAAAATTCAAACCAAAATTCCCTCCCATTTTGCTCTCTTGGCGAACTTCAAGGGAAAAAAAACACCAAAACCCTAACTCAAAATCTTCTTGCTTTTAGTTGAGAGAATCACTTGAGAAGAAAATCTAGGTTAGGCAATCACTTGGCTACCAAGTTTAATTGGAGGAGGTGAAGCTTTTGGTGGATTTCTCTTGCTTGGCATAAGGTAAAACTACCCCTTGACTTCTCTTTGATGATGTTAAGCTTATGAATTCTTGATGCAAGATGAATTTTAGGATGTATTAGAGTGTTTTTGATGCTTGGAGATGGAAATCTATGGCAGAGTCTCTTGTTCTTGTAAAGCTTAGGTTAGGTTATACTACATGCTCTCTATGTGTTTGATAAAATGCCTAAGACTTTGTGATGTTCTATTGATGGTTTTCTTTGATGTTTGACATGTTTAACACCTTACTAAGAGTTAGAAATAATCTTAAAAGGTTGATTGTAACAATCAAGTAGAAGCTGAAATTTTGGCATGAAATCAGAAACGAAATTCGGCCAACTTCCCGAATTTTCTGGTGATTATAGGAAACAAACTAGAGCCCGAGCTTTATACCGTTAGAAAGATCTATGAATCTAGTTTTAAACGCCACTGATGGAGCTTGATTTTGATTTTTCTACACTGAGTTATAGCCATTCTTCGGAGACTGTTCCGTCAGCCTGTTTTGATCCGACAGGTTTCTAGTATCTCTGATTTTGCTCATTTCGACCTGATTAAGTCTGAATTGAGGTTCGACCTATTCATGAAAGTTGTAGCTCTATGTCTTAACTTTGAAACGCCACAAAATCCACCCCAATCCAATAAACATAGCCACCGTTATGATTAAAACACTGAAGGGTGGCAAACCTGTCGATTATCATTCTTCCGTCTACAATGGCTTCTTTCATTTCCCTTAACTCGTATGCACCCTTGCCGTGACACGACCTATTTAACTTGTGATTCTACTTTGTTTATAAGATTCTTCATTGGTTTTACACTTATGATTTGAATTAGACATCTTATGGCTTGTGTGCATCACATTTGTGATTTATTATTAAGTAAGGAAACTACTAGCATATACATTTAGTCTTTTATGTTTGGGGTAGCCAAACCTAAATGCTTTTCATTTCACTTGCTATTAGACTTGGAAGGTGGAAACAAAAGAGATTTGGGTGCAAACGCTTGAAATTACTTTGCTTAATTAATCGGTGAGTGTTCCTTGCATGTTGTGTGAATTACATGCGTATGTGACTTAATTCCTTATGTTACTTGTCTTTATGAGTGTTAAATATTTGTTCCTAAGCGAGTGTGTACTTTATCGCACTCGACCTAACTCTTATTATATTGTCCAACTATGTATTATTCCAATGTTTGTATATTATTTGTACATGATTGTAGGCCATGTGTACTTTAATACATTGGCTGAACAAGATCTTTCCCCCTTGATTATCGGCCCACTCGAGCCAGAAGTGGAATAGGTCGAGTAGGTTGGTAACCTAGGGCACTGATTACTGTGTACTCGAGTATTAACACTGGGAGTTATAAGGAGGAGTAGGGGTTGAGTGATCGACAAGACGGACTGCAACTGCTTCCAGTGGACCTTGTATCCTTTCACTGAGTATTTTCTCAGTTTATGTGTTTTATACATTTTATACTTCCAAACTGAATTATATTGATCTATTGAGTGCTTAACTGATATATATATATATATATATTGCTTCACTGGTACTATGAGATTGCATAATATTAAGATCTCTCACTGGGCTTTTAGCTCATTCCTTCCAACTTTTTTTTTCCTTAGCGGGGTTTGAGAACGAGAGCCTCCAAGGATTGCACTAGGTCATTTGGTTTGGAGACTTTAAGCTTGTATTTTGATGTAATCCTTATATTTTGAATTGTACTAATGGAATTTTGAATGGATAAACTTTTGTATCTGTAATTATAGTTTGGACGATTGTGGTTCGCTAAGGAAGTTTTGGGGTTTAAATGTTACATTTGATTAGAAGATTAAAGTTATTTTGTTATTTGAAATATTTTCTTGCTATTTAATTGGTAATGGTAGTGAGTCACGAGCGAGTAGAAGTGGGTCCATAACCCTTGATTCACTTAAGGGAGAGGGTGTCCACCTCCATTTTGTGACTAGATCTGATTGTGGATTGGAGGGTGGAGGAGTGGTAGGGAGAAGAAAAGGATAGAGAGAGAAGGAGAGCGAGAGAGAGAGAGAGTGTGTGTGTGTGTGTGTGTGAGGGGGGGGACAAGATAAAAGAAGTCGCACTGATGATGGAAGGGTGAGAAATTTCCAAAATTATGATGGAAAAAAAAAGAAATTCTAAAAGATGGGCTCTTCGTAGAGAGTGTGCTGAAAACTGGGTGTTCGCATTTAGGAAATGCGAGTTTAATATACATCGCATTTAATAAATGCGATCCATATTCGTTTTAGGTCCAAAAAAGAAAAACAAAAGAAAAGAGGATTCCATGTGAAGGTCGCACTCGGTAAAAGTGAACTGTTATAGCTCGCATTTACCAAATGCAATTTCTTTTGAACAAAAGTCCTTCTCCACCTGCTGCAGTTCAGCCCAGGGGTGTAAATTTTTCGAACTACTTGACTTGAGAAATCAAGTAGCTCGATTTCGAGCTCGACTCGAGTTGGTCGAATCAAGTTCGAGTGAGCCGAGTTTTGGAATGCCTTATTAGTAATTCTATTTGGCTCAACGAAAATTAATTTAAAAATTAATATATTGTATTTATTAATTTACCATTTTAGTCTTGTTAATTAAAAATATTACCATGCATTTCGAGTTCTCGAACTCGATCTCGAGTAATTGAGATCGACGAGCCCAATCGAGCTCGAGTACTCGAGCTCGAGCTTTGATTAATAATTCAAGCTCGAGCTCGAGCTCGAGCTTCGAGTATCTCGATCTCAAGCTGATTTCGACCTAATTCAGCCACAGCCGAAACAACCACATCCATCTTTACCTGCTGTATCAAAAATGTCAGTTCGTGTCTCAAGCCATTCCTTTGACCATCAATCTTTTACCTTCGCCTTGAGTTAGGAATCCAACTCCCATCAGATTATGAGTGAGAGAGAGAGAGAGAGCAACCGAGGAAGAGAGCAAGAAGAAAGGAGAATTTCGAGGGAGGAGGAAGCTGGAGTGACTTCTAGAAACTCCACCACGACAACCGTGAAATCATCTTGAAAAACACTGTAAATACAAATTCTCTTAGCCCTTTTTGCGTCTATTTCTTTGTAAATTTTTGAAAAATGCCACATTATGTCATTGCTTGCTCTTAATTTTCTGTGTTTGGCATTTTGTTAAATCTGAATGGTCTGTGCTAGGAGTTAGATTACATTTAGCTTTGTGCAAAATTTTTGGGCTGATAACATATGAAATTGTTGCAAACGATTCAAAGTTTGCTGTGCACACAACTTGTTTGATGAAATGCCATAAGCTGCTGGAACGATGGGAGAAGATGACGAAATCTTGAAATTTGCAACTTTAGTCCTTCAGTTATTTTTTCTTTCTAATTTGTCCCCTAAAGTTTTAAGAATTTATAATTTGACCCAACTCTTGTGTTTAGCATTTACAATTAGGTCCTTAGTTAATATCATTTAACCTTTAGCTTGGTTAGTTTGTTAAATTAGCCAACTTAACTTGTAATTAATTTTATTTTTTCTTTTTAGAAGTGATGTAATTTATAAGGGGCATAGGAGCATTTAATCCTTGTAATTTCCTTATTTTCTTTCTTTTCTTTTATTTTTCCTCTTATTACTTGTGTAATGTGATCAAGTGGAATGAGAGCGTGTTATTCCTTAGCTTTTGCATTGCAAGTCTTTGAATAAATTAATTTTTAATTTTTAATTTAAAATTTTAGATAAATTTTAAATTTTTAGTTCCATTTTTACACTTGCAATTTTTTAAAAATTTTTATGCATACTATGATCATTCAAAAAATTTATCCCGTTCAACCATGATTTAAAATATATATATTTATACGACAATTTATCAACTAACTACTTACACATGAATGATATCAACTTTATGATATCAAATACATACAAAATCATATAAAGTAAGAAGTAAAATTTATGACTTCATATTTAATCAATTTTAAAAAGAATTACAATTTTATTCCTATGCATGTTAATAAATTAAAATAATTTAATATTTTATATCCTAGCAAAGGGAAAAATAAAATTCAAATATTTAGTACCATTTTTGGGATTACAGATAATAATATACCAAAAATTTTAGGGATAATTTGAGAAACCTCCCCTGAGGTTTCTCATAATATCACTTAGCTCCCTTGAGGTTTTGAAAATCTCACTTACCGCCATTATCAGTTTGATAAGACTAAATATTCCTATTCAAGGTCACAAATTGACAGTATTACCCTTGCTCTTAATAACTACTTAACCAAAAATTTAAACCCAAATAAAAATTTTAAACTAAAAAGTGTATATTAAGAAAAATAATTACTATCTAATAATAGTTTATATTTGTCTCCATCGAGGTCATAGTGAGATAGCAAAAGACATTGATAATTTAAATCTAGTACAAGTCAATCATTTGGGAGGATTTTGGTGAGTAATTAATATTTTGAAAATTTTCATGTACAGTTATAATTAAGAAATTCAATAAATTTTTTGAAAAATATGTTTTAATACATGATATATTTTTTATTGAAAATTAAAATGATCTCTTCATATGTGTAAATTTTTGATGGTATAATTTTTTCAAAGTGTAATTTTTTTCTTGTTTCAGTACAACTAAAATAAACATTTTAAATCAAGGAATTTACACCTTGTAAAAATTTAACCTTAATTTATTTTTCATTGTTATTGTAAATTCCATAAATAGGATAATATAAGGGTAGTATTGGAATAAAAGTTTTATCTTTCTTGCATTTTCTTCAAAAGGGCTAAAATGTTACACAATATGTCAATCCAAGGGAAGTAAGTGAGATTTTCAAAACCTCAAGGGAGCTAAGTGATATTATGAGAAACCTCAGGGGAGGTTTCTGAAATTATCCCAAAATTTTATCTACTAAATATTTTATCATTTAGTTTCTATAACATATCATTTAAAAAAACTTAAAAATTTTTTACAATCTAATAACATCGCATATTATTGTACTTAAATTACCATAAACTATTGTTAACCTTTGATTGCTGATAAGTTTATTATTATTTTACAGTTAGACAATCATTAAAGAGGGAGTACCACAACAAATGTATCTCAAATGTAAGTATGTTTTCTATAATAAAACACTCCCCGACATCTAGACCCACGCCGTGTTGAGCAAGTTCCTCGAACTGTCGGTGGAGGACAGCATAGTGGTGGCCATCACCCTAGAGTGTAGTCACCAGAGCCCACCTTTCAAGCTGGCATTGGCACAGGTTCACAATCTACCAAGCACCTTGTTCATACATCTACTCTAGTCACACCTCAGGCACAGATCATACATGAGGGTACAACATCTAGATCATTGGTGATCTTTCATGAGTTTACATCCGACGAAACGTAAACCTTCGAACTTCCGAACGATGTGAAGGAGGTACAGAGGAATATGAGAGCAATCAACCTGTACATGATCAAGATACGCCACTTTAGTCACATATTACTCAAGTGAGTCTAGTTGCGCCAAACCAGCCACGTCGAGGACGTAAAATACATGAACGCAAAAATTGTGGTACTGGTAGACATCTTGGAGGATATTGATCTGACTAGTTCTAAATTTATTTTATAAATTAAAATTCAATGTTTCCGTAACACGACAAATTGTACAAAGATTCTATATATTTACCTTAACATCCACTCTGGTATATCCAAAAGCTACGTATCTCGACTCTCAATTTCTAAAGGACAAGTTGCAACTCACTTTCATAAATAATTATTTCGTTCATGCATCACAAATTACTTAGCATAACTTTAACGTAGGATTCAAGTTCAATGTGAAAGTCACACTAAAAATAACCAGATAAGTTGTTTAGTGCATTTCGTTGGCTATCTAGGTTTTCAGAATAGCTCTTAGGGCTTAATTTGTAACAAATAGAATGATGGAAATTTGTAAATTCAATTACAAACACAAATGCAATGAAATGGCTAAGGCAATTGATGATGACAATTTGCAAGATATGTCAATGCTTTTGTCCAACTTTTACTTGTTCAAATTGTTCATTTGTTGTACAAAACAATGGGGACAAGAATTTGGAGGTTATATCATTCTAGATTTGCGCTTCTATTGTGATTTCTTAACTACAGTAGATTACCCAAATTGTCTCTTAAATTTTGTAAATAGATGGATGTAGTTCATTGATAAAAAGTTAAAAGTTGACAATGACATTGAAAAACTTGTTAGTATTTTTATGTCATCAGTTCGGATAACTTATGTCAAATTACTTAAGATTATGAGTGATTTATAATACTCTTGAAATTAACTTGCAAAATTACATAATTAGGATAATACCTTTTTGCACTTGCTTACGGACAATATAAATAAAATTTATACATTACTTTTGGCATGTTATATCTTTTTGGTTTTCAAGCCTTCCATCTAGACAAAAAAAAGAAAATACAAAAATATGTAAATCAATTATAAAAGTTCTTAAATTAACTCAAAACACTTTACAATAAAGAAAAATGTTATCTTTGTAACTTGCAAAATTCAATTATTAAATCTTTGTACGCAAAACATATTATATTTTGTCAATCATGATAAATTTTCATAATTTTTATACAAAACATATTACATTTTGTCAATCATCATAAATTTTGATATTTTTGGTTTAGTTTTTTAATTAATAGACTCACTGTTGATAATAAAAAGTAAGACAACAAAAGAAGTTAGACAATAAAAGGGCAATTTTTTAGTGAGATTAAATTTACTCTCCCAAGCTGAAACTTTTAATATTACATTTTCAAAAGCATATCTTGAATGCAAGCTTTGTGGAATAAACATTATTTTGGAAACAATTTTTTATGTAACCCCGTATTCAGGAAATGTGAACTCACATTGCTCGCATTTCCTGAATGCGAACAACTTAGGGAATGCGAACAACTTTGTGGAATATAACATTTTTTTTAAGCTCGCATGTCATGAATGCAATCTCATATGAGCTCGCATTTCCTGAATGCGAACACCTTTGTGGAATATAACATTTTTTTAAAGCAATTTCCAATGTGAGCTCGCATTCAGCAAATGCGAGTTCAATTGAGCTCACATTTTCTGAATGCAAAGATCACAGAGTGGAATCCTATGCTAAACAAACCACTTTTGGAAAATTTTTAAATTCCATCACAAATTTGGAAATTTCTCATGGAAGGGTGCTGCCTTGGGAGTGGTAATGGCTGTGGATGGTTGGGCAGGTGAGTAAGAAATGATGGATAGTGGTGGTAACTATCATGGTTTACTGGCATGATTTTTGGTTGAGGTTCTGGATGTAGTTGTTCTATATTGATTGTGGAAAATCAGTTCACCAATTCCAATAAAAAATTATAGATCAACAATTATATATTTTATTGAATACAGTTTGAAAATTATAGCGAAAGTTATTAGATTTGGAATTTAATATTTACTTCAGGTGTCCTTGACAAATAACAAGAGTTGTTATTTGCAAAATTTGTTTGTATAAGAAAATATGGCAATAATGCATAACCCTAAAAGATGGCCATATTTTTTCCCCAGCCATGCATCTAAGATTTTCTTTACTAGTCTTTGCTTCCTTTATGCGTTCATCTTCATTGTAGTGATTATATATTAAAGAAATTTAAGCTTAATTTATTTTTTAAAAAAAGTGTAACTAATCAAAGTGTAACTTCCTACATTCTATTTGATGCTAAATCTTAGATATTGCCTTTACATAAATAGTACAACAAATCTTATGACTTATACAGAACCAATTTTTTTTTTTTTTGTGAAAAATTTTACTAAAGATATCGTGATTTTATATTTAGCTTATCTTTGTCAGTATAAATGGTTTTAACTAAAGATATAACACTATAACAAATAATTAATTATCACTATTCTATTTAGTATCATATATATTTTTATATTTTACGAATTCTAATTTTAGGAAAAAATTTAGCCCAACATTACTAACTACAAGTAATCATACAAGAATCATTATTTTAAGTTTATATTTCCAACTTCACAAAAGTTCAATATGGTTTCTAAATCCATTACAACTTATTAAGACAAATTCATGTGAAAAAAGTTTATATCATTCAAAAAAGATTTACAAGTTTGGAGAAGAATTAATAATTACATATTTGTATTAAAATCTCATACTGCACTCATTAAAACTACATTTCCACGTTAGTATTTTAGAGGATTCCTATAATAATCTAAGTAGTTTATTAGAGGATTCCTATAATAATCTAAGTAGTTTATTGTAAGTTTTGAATTATCTTTATAAATTTGTAACTGCAACGCATTACACGAGGATAAAGCTAATAAATATCCAAATGTGAGATTTTTTTAATATAATAACATCCACGTATATTCATATAATCTAACACTTTTTTTGCTTAATAACATCCATAATATACTCATGTAATCTAACAAGAAGCAGTAAAGGGCTCATTTCTCCAGATAGTAATGAAAATATTGATGGAAAAGAAAAATAGAAAAGCATGGCTAGTTAATCATAGGAGTACCATTATCCTTTTTGGAGTGATAAATCTTGTATGTGTTTTTAAGAAAAGGAATTTGTCCACTTTTCAGATCTCAAAGGGACATGGAAATATACAAGAACTCTTAAATAGAAATGGAAATGAAATGTAACTCCAATTTCTTCGGAATTGACAGTCGATCCTATTTCCTTTTCAAATGAAACCACGCCATGTCCAGGTGTTTGTAATTTATTTTCTTTTAAACAAATCTTGGACATGGCAGTATATTCACAGAAAAAGAATAATTGGTAGAATCAGTTAGATTGGTGCCACAATTAATATCCAAAATCTCATAGACTATCTAGCTTTCTATCGACCTTACATCAAAGGTGGTTTTCCTTACGACAGATGCAATAACTAGTCATATCAGATCAAAATAGAATTTTCCTATCAACGGTTTATATTTTAGAAGAAAAGAGCAATCCTATAAACAGTGTATACTTTAGAATTTTCTTGAAAAATATTGACTTTCCTATTTCAATCACCACAATCAAAATTCAAAAAATTAAAAAAATGCTAATCCTATTAAGAACCAATTATAGAAAGGCCTGTCATCAGAGCCATACTTTTTTATTTTTTTCATCAATATTTGAAGAAATTAGCCATTTCGAAACTACTCGTAAGTTGCATGCAAACATGATATAAGTGCATTAACTGATCTTGAAATGCTATTATTCAATCAATAACTGTATTTTTTTATTAAACTTTTCTACACTGTCAGTGCATCCACTGATGGAATTGAATGATTATTTAAAATTAAATATCAAAATTTATATATGTGATATACATCTAAACCTATTAGTGTATGCATTGTTAGTGCATAAAAGATTTATCCTTTTTTTGTCATTGGGCGCAGCTATCGTCAAAATAGTTGTTTTTCTTATTGCTTGGACTACTAGCAAATTTAATTAACTAGAAAATCGCACCAGCTATTGTTGTGCATGATTGGCAAACCTTAGCCAACTTAAGCATGTTCAATTGTGCCTTTATGTGAAAGCACGTGCATTGCACGTCATCAACAACTATATATTGTTGCCCCTCATTCTACCTAAAACAAGACCAAGTCCTGCAAACTTCACATGAAAATAATTCCATCAAAAATGGAATAGAAACAAGAAAAGACGCCATCACAAGAACATCAAGAAGTCTCTAATCAAGCGCCAAGGACGGAAAAGGCAAAAACCCATTTTCTTTTGGATCCACAGATCTGTTTCAAAAAAAAAAAAAAAGCGTTTCGCTTTGGATTTAAAAATCTGAACCCGGTAGAAACTTCGATGCTATATCAGGCAAAGGTCTAAACAAAAACCCCAGTTTGCTGTTCATGGTTTAATAACCTAAGCAAGAACTCTCTTTTTGCGGACAATGATGATGACATGCCTGAATGGCTTCCATCACAGTACCAGATGCCAACTGTTCATGCAGAATTCTCTTCCCAAGGGCTAGCCATCAGTTGTTATGGCCTCTGCATTTTCCCCTTCGGCCTTCCAAAATCAACAAGCGCCAGCTATCAGCTGTTATGGCCTCTGCGTTTTCCCCTTCCGCCTTCCAAAATCAACAAGCTCCTGGAAGGCCATTGATTCATTCTCCATTTCCAGTTGCAATTCATACAGAATTCTCTTCCTAAGGCTTGCTCGACCCCATCATCCACACATCTATCCTAGATTGCCAGCAGCCATGCCTCATCAAAATGGTCCAAGTTCTTCAACAGATTTCAGTCCAATCCAGTTCTAAGGCAACACTCTGGTTCATTTACCACCAATCATCCAGTTCAACATACTTATACAAGAAATTGGAGGCCATGCTACATGAATGCTTTTCCCATAACTGAGATTTGCAAATTGCTGGTATGTAGATCAATGCTAGAATACTTATCATCGTGTATATTGAATGGTATGCTCCGTTTTTTGGGGGCAATTTGCTATCAACTTTTTCAGAGAAGAAGAATAAGAAAATGGAAAGGAAGTAAAGAAAAAAAGGGAATAAAGATTTTTTTAAAACAAAAAAGAAGTAAAAGTAGATGTGAAAGAAAATATAATGAACAAAATAAAATTAACACTTCTGGGATTGCACTCGCAAACGGTGATACAGCGCATTATAAATCAATTTGAACCATGAGCGGGTCTTATGGACATTTTTGAATTATAGACGTCTCAGGCAACGGCATAGATAGTTCCATGTTGTTTTTTACCGTGCATACATATTTGCATGCATGCAGTCTTTATTCCAGTTGGCCAACAATTCATATTTGCATGCGTGCAATCTTTACCCTGGTTGGCCAACTAATTTCATTTGTATTCTGGTTGCGTTTAAGGATGAAGCT
The DNA here is from genome assembly GCA_013103745.1 of Gardenia jasminoides. Classification (NCBI taxonomy): domain Eukaryota; kingdom Viridiplantae; phylum Streptophyta; class Magnoliopsida; order Gentianales; family Rubiaceae; genus Gardenia; species Gardenia jasminoides. Next base: position 3,036,218 of record CM023096.1, on the reverse strand, counting down.
TTCTTAATTTCTTTTTTAAACAAATACGATGTTTTCTAAAATTCAAGTTTATGTGTAATTTTTTCTCTTTTTTCGTATAAGCTTGCTAGATTTTTATTAACATATATAGTAAAAGCAGGAATGCACTTTACCAAAGGAAGTGCTTGTCTAATGACCTGTATTTTTGTCATTGGCCAGATTATGATCGTCCTCATGTGATTAGCGGTGATAGATTCGAAATTTTCTTCTCTTTTTAGTCCGACGAGTTTAGGGCCTCCGTAAACACTCCCTGTTACCTCAGCTCCTCCATTTTTTCTCTTTCGATTTCATCTCTCTCTATTTCTCTCTATCAAAATTCACCGTCGACCAACTTCAGCTCCTCCGTAGCTCCTCCATTTTTTCTCTCTCTCAAAAGTTACCCTCATGCAACAATCAAAAATTACCTTATATTTTCTTTTTTATTTATTTTTTTCTCTGTGATGAGAAAAGAATAACCTGAAAATCTGCTCCATATTTTTGTTCTCAAGAGGTCTTTGCTTCTCAAGTTTCTTTTTTTTTTAAACTTTTCTCCCTTTTATTTTTTTCGTACAAGAACTTTTGTATTCATCTCTTCACATATGCCTGTAAAGTTCTTTTTTTTTTGTCTCTTATTTCTATTTGTCAGAATTTGCAAGAAGAAAGACAAATAAAACGCCAATCATTCATTCTATTGTTCATTCAGACTCAAGTAATTGCATATTTGCTTCATTTTTGTTCTCCATGATCCAGGAATTACCTTCGCTCACAATTTTAATTCCTAATTCCTCATTTTATTGCAAATATATAGGCCGTTAACTGTGGTATAAAGAATTAGGATTCTACCCACAAGAATCACATTGAATTTTTAAGCATATTAGCTTACTCTATTATCTAAAACTAATCAATGATTTCTACTTATACTCAACAAATAAACAAGTAAACAATAGAATAACAAACAACTTTCTCAGAAAATTCTTAAATCACAAAAATGTTCTAGAGGCATAGAATCCACTAAACATGCTTAATCATGAAACCAACATTAACCTTGACCGATTCACTTATTTTACTAGGGATGGATTTCACTACATAAATTGGAACTTGCTTTCGCCAATGAACCAATCTAGCTAACACTTGGATTTACCTACTTTCATGATAAAATCTCATGTATCAACTTAATCAAGCACAAGAAATCAAATTATATCCACTTAAGAGTACCACTACTTTTTGTGTGCCTACTACTTAAATTTCTTCTATCCTTTTCCATTGTCATCAACTATTTCCATAGGTTAATAACAACTAATATGACTTGCAAATGGAGATCAAGCATTCACAAGTATTCAAGCATCAATAGATGAACTTGTAAAAACAAGCACGGTCAAAATAACATTAATCATCCACAATCAAGCAATGAAAAGTTTCATTTACCCCTAGAACAAATAGATCTAGCTAGACATGCTAGCTTTAACGCATAAACTCAAACTCAAGATATAACCACACATCTTTTCAAACATTAAGAAGATTGGGAAAGAAGAAATGCTCATTCAATGGAAGAAACACTTTCTACAAACTTCATCCTCTTCATTGCCATCAAAACAAGGATTACATCTAGTGTTTTTCAAGAGTTCTCCAAAAAAAATGAATGAAAACTATACCTCTTGCTCTAGAGAGAAGAAAGGGTTCTTCTCACTATTTTTCTCTCCTTTTTTTCTAGACTTCCTTATCTCTCTTCATCTAGAGAAATCCTTAGCCCTTCAAAGGTACCAAATGTTTGTCCATGTCATTTTCATCCGATACAGCTGTCTTCCAACTGAAATTTCTTCTGAAGAAAGTCAAAAAAAGTAAGTGTGAAATGAGCACCACTTATTCTACTAATTGCAAAAATTGAAACTGGATCTGAGATCGGATCATTTCGTATGCCCCTTGGATCCAATTCCCCTACTTTTTATTTTTGCCTATCAAGCACATCGAGGGCTCTTAATACTGGATTCGAGGTCGGATCGATCCTCTGATTTCTAATTCCAATCCGAGGCCCTTATCCGAGGGGTTGCATGGTCGATCCGAGTTTGGATAGACCTCTTCTATTCCTCCTTCTATTTTAGGTGCTATTTGACTTCTATAGAACTTCCTTGAACTTCAAAACTTTTTAGATGAAATTCGACTGAAATCCTTTTTCCATTCAATTCACAAGTATGAACAAATCTCCAAATTCCACAGGAACAATATTAATTTGCACATTAATCCACTCAATTTTGGTGAATTGCAAGAAAATGTAGCTTGGGGAATTTTTTCTTAAAATTACCATAAAACACCTAACTAAAGCCAAAAAAGTACTATATAAGTAATACTAAATAACACATAAATTATAGGTAAAATAGACTTTTACACTCCAAAGGTCACTACTGCTCTTTTTTTTTTTTTTTGGTGAGTTGACTTCAAGAACTTTTTTTTTCATTTTGTCAGGTTTAAGCCCGTTCAGAGTATAATCACCACTATCTACTACCACCCTCTTCTCTTCTTTTCCTACTTCACCCTCCTCCTCTAGCTCTTTGCCCTTGCTCCTTCTCTTTTTCCAATTTCTCCCTCTCGCCTCCCCATTTTCCTACCCCTCCTCCTCTATCCCCTTCTCCTCAGTGAGTAGATCTTTGTTTGTAGCCAAATTTTCTCTTTAGTGACCAGAACTAGTTGCTGGGGAGCATGGTGATAGAAGGGGAGAGGAGGGAAAGCAAGAAGAGGAGAGAGAGGGGGAGAAAGAGGGATGGAAGAAAAAAAGGAAAAGGAGGACGAAGAGGGAAGTGGGGAGAAGGGAGGGAAGAGGAGGAGGTGGTAGATGGCAATAGTAGGAGAAGAATGGAGGTGGTACTGGTGGTGATATAGTGATGGTTGTGTAGTAATGGATAAAGAAAGAAAGAGGAGAAAGAAAGAAAAATTAAAGAAAAGAGAAAGAAAGGAAAACACAAACAAAAGAAAGGAAGCAAAAGTAGAAAAGAAAGGAAAATTAAACAAATTAAAATTTAGCAAAAATGGTCTACCTATATCATAGTAGATCAAAAAATGCTATTTCGCTTTAGTTTGAGCTTTGAACCAATAGATGGTTATGTGAATATTTCAAAACCATAAAATGGCTTGTTGAATTTTTGTGAAACTACAAAGAGGGTTTTCTGTATTTTACCCTATTTCTTTTGTCGGAATTAATTTTCACTCCTAAATTTTTTTAGTGAAGAGTTTTTCTCTTTTAGAATTTCCTAGTGAGATCTCTTCTCTCCAATATCCTCTTAGTAAGAGCTTTTGCATCTCTTAAAATTTCTTTATGTGAGTTTTTTTTTTTTTTGAAATCTAAGAATTTTTAGACTAGATCTGAAGTTTCTCACATCTATTGTGTCAAATTTAAACAATTTTTCTTTACGTTTGAAATATTTCATTATTAGATATGGCTATTAGAACATGTGCACAAATCTAGTTGGCTGCTACAATTAATCTCGACAGAAGATGTTTTGATGCTTCAATTTTATTTTTATCTTTATTGGCCTTTTAAATCTATTTTGCTTGTTGATTTTCAAATCTATATGTATTTATTGCAACTTTCATGTATTTTCTATTATTAGTGTAGATTTAATAAAATAGAATTTTATTTTTGACCAAAAAATGTCAATTGTGATGATGTTGGCAAAAAATGAATCATGATAGATATAAATGTTTGTAATAAAATTTCTATTCTGTCTTTTAGGATGTTATTATCTTACATGCATATAAGTTTAGTACTTTATTGATAGGGTAAAACATATTCTTACTTGTACTCGAATTTTAGAAAATAGCATCCTCTATTTGTTCTTTCCCACTAACTTCTGATATGTCAATTTCAGGTCTACAAGCCATCCAAGAAAGGCTAGAGAAGGAAACAATGAATTATGATAGATAGAAATGTTTGTAATAAAACTTCAATTTCGTCTTTTAGGATGTTATTATCTTACATATATATAAGCTTCATACTTTATTGATAGGGAAAAACATATTCTTACTTGTATTTGAATTTTAGAAAATAGCATCCTTCATATGTTATTTCCCACTAACTTTTGATATGTCAGCTTCAGGTTTATGAGCCAGCCAAGAAAAGGTGGGGAAGGAAACAATGATATATTTGGCAGCTATATAAGATTTTGGACAAAAACATTCAAAGTGTGACAGAATTTAAGTGAATCCTGGTTTCATAGTTTATTCTCATCACCTGATTCAACTAATAATTACCATTTTAATAGATCATTTGCAAAATTAACTTGATGGCTTTTGTAGTGTGTTCACAAAATAAAGATAATTGGTCGAATCAGTTAGATTGGCCCGCAATCAATACCCAAACCTCATAGACCATCCCACTTTCTATTGATCTTACATCAAAGCTGGTTTGCTTTACAATAAATGCAACAACTAACCATGTTAGATCAAAACAGTATTTTTCTATAAATAATTTATACTTCAGAAGAGAAGAATAATCCGATAAACAGCTTATACTTCAGAATTTTCTTCAAAATAAAATTGACTTTTCAATACCAGTCCCCACAATCAAACTTAACAAAGGAAGAAAAAAAAGAAAAACAAAAATCTGAATCCTATATAACTCAATTACAGGTGTTGGTTTTTGTGGTGCATTCATAGAATAAAAATAATTGCTAGAATTAAATAGATTGGTGCCGCAATCAATACCTACAATCTCATAGACCATCTAACTTTCTATTGATCTTGTAACAAAGTTGGTTTGCTTTACAATAGATGCAAAACTAGCCATGTCAGATTGAAATAGAATTTTCATGTAAACAGTCTATAGTTCAAGAGAAAAGCAATCTTGCAAACAGTTCATATTTCAAAAGGGACGAGTAATCATGTAAATATTTTATACTTCAGAATTTTTCTAAAAAAATGACTTTCCTATACCAATCACTAGAGTCAAAGTCAAAAACATTTTTAAAAAATCTCAATCTTATTAACATCATTATAGGTGCTGGCTTTTTTGGTGTATTCACAGAATAAGAATAATTCTTAGAATCAGTTAGATTGGTATCAATCAATACTCAAAACCTTATTGACTATTTGACTTTCTATTGACCTTACATCAAAGGTGATTTACTTTACAATAGACGCAATAGCTAGTCATGTTAGATCAATGCAAAATTTTCATATCAATAGATTATACTTCAAAAAGAAGAGAAGAGCAATCCTATATATAGTTTATACTTCAAAAAAAAGAGCAATCCTGTAAAAAGTTTATGTTTCAAAAGAGAAAGAGTAATTAAAACTCTAGCCATGCCGAAATTACTCAAATCAATATCCCTAAAAAATCATAGTTACTGTTGTGTATGATTCATAGACCTTCACCAATTTAAGCATTCAATTGTACCTTTATGTGTATTCATATGAAATCACATGCATCGCACGTGGTAGGTATTATTTCTTTTAATACTCAATCAAATAATCATTCTTGTAAAAATTAACAAAATGAAATCTTAACTATTTTAAATGTTGTATTTCCATCAAGTCTCTAATTAAATATATAAAACACCAATAAAGGATTTTTACAAAAACCTATATGTCTTGGCAAGAATCTTAAAAAACAGTGGACAAATAAACTAGAAAGCAAAGAGAAGAATAAGACTTTAACTTTTGGAGAAATATAAAGAGATGTCTTAAGTTTAGGAAAAATATAAAGAGATGTCCATTACCATACCATTTAATATGTTCATTGAATCTCTTATTTTTAATACAAGAGAATCTAGAAGGTTATTACAAAACTTAATTTGGTATTAATGAATGGATTTAGTTATTAAGGAATCATCTAAATGTTATATACCAAGCAACCAGAGTTTACCAGATATGTCTTTTGAATTTTGAATCATGCTCCTTCTCCTCTTCTACTTCAAGTCATCTAGCAATAAAGTTCAAAAATATTAAGATATAAATTAAAGATTCTTTTTTATTTCTTTTCATCCTATATGGCTAATATTGCAAAAATTTCTTCAAACAGTTAGACTATTCTACTTTCTTTGTTTGTGAACATAGATTTTTTCTTGTGCTCAAGTACTAAAATATGCTTTTATAAATGCTATCCAGGTATACTGTGTGAAAATGACCTCCCATTTTCTTTAGTGATTTCCTTGTAATTCCTATCAAGAAGGAAAGTCTATTTGTAATTAATTCTACATTAAAACAAAGTATATTTTTGTTTTCAATCTTCTCATCCATTACACAAGATAACCAATTATTGCATAAAATTGGTCAAGCATAGAGTCAACATCCATTTATACATTGGCATATGGAATGTGCATATTTACTTATTATAGATGTATGAGCAAAATTAAAGTGCGTACTCTTCATTCTTTAAGTTTGCACATTCAAAGTTTTCCAAATTATTGATATTACAAATATCACAAATATTCTCAAAAGGAACACATGAAAGAGCAACATTCCCAAAATAAGCAATGAAATGTAAATGAATATGTCATAAGTTTGACTCAAAACCTAACCAAATTGCACATTTTGACAAACATGGCTTTCGTTTTGTAAAATATAGAAATTAGAAAAAGTTTGAAGAAACTCACAAGTGAAATAAATGTTTGGTGAGTGTCTAGTTGGGCACAAAATCTACCACCATGATATATTAAAATTTCCTAACCTCTCGCCTTTCAAATTTCTAACTAGTCTATCTTTTCCTATTGCAATCAATCCATCAAAACATGAAAATTAGAAAACTTGCCGTGAAATTCATGAACTAAATCAAAGGCAAATATAGAGAAGAAAAAAAGGTTAAAGAAGATAAAAAAAAATATGCATTTTTACCCAATATTGAGAAAGAGAAACCGCACCTTTTTGAAGGAACCACACCTTTTTGAAGGCTGTAATTGCTTCTCAGCAATCTAGTTTTACAATGGACTTCACTTTATTATAGATTCATCCTTTTTGTAGAATCCTTCCTATCCGCTATACCTTCTACCCTCCATCAATTTTCCCTTACTGTGCAAATTTTCCTCAGACATCAAATTAAAAAAAATCTAAGCAAATAGTCATATTGATTTGCACTAGAAAAGACATGGTATGGAGACTTAGTAAAGCCTATAATTAGGGGTGGCAATTTCCGACACGACCTAAAAATCCGACACGAATCTAACACGAAAATAATGGGTTTGGGTCAAGGCTTGGCGGGTTCGGGTCAGAATCGGGTCGAACCCGACTGACCCGAAAAATAAACAGGTTGGGTCGAGTCATTAACGGGTTGACCCGATTGACCTGTTAAAGGTAAAAAAAATCGGGTCATTTCGGGTCACTTCTGGTCATTTTCGGGTCACTTCGGGTCATTTGGGGTCGACCTGCCAACCCGTATCAGGTCGTGTTCGGGTTGGGTAGTTTCGGGTTGGCGGGTCGGGTTCGGGTTCGGGTTCGGGTCAGTTGGTTTTGTGTTATACCATTCTCTCAACCCGAACCCGACCCGATTGCCACCCCTACCTATAATGTAAGGCCCATTTGGATAGTGAATTTTTTGGTCATTTGTATAAAACTTTAATGCAACTTATTGTAAAATTTGTGAAAAAACTTTTGTATTTAAGATTTGGAAAAATTGAATTTTTTTATATTTTTCTTTTGTTTTCCTTTTCATTTTTCTTTTCTTTTCTATTTCCATTTCTTTCCTCTCTTCTTCTTTCTCACACCAATACTGTCACACTAACCTCAGACCTCCATCACTGACTGTCGACTGCCAGCACCTCTGCCATTGGCACAACTTCTTTTTTTTTCCCTCTCTTTCTCTCTACCTCTCCTCATTCCTTTTTTCCCTCCTTCTCTCACCTCCTTCCTTTTTTTCCTCCTCCTCTCTCCTTCTTCTTCCCCCTTCCTCTACCCACCCTTTCCCTCCTCCTCTCCTTCCTTCCCCTTCTCTTTCCCCATCCTCCCGTGACCCTGATGCCCCTTCCCCTATCAAATCTGGACTACCTCGTGCTAGTCTAGTCTGAAGCACTAAGTCATTTATGTCAATACTCTACCAAAATCAAGAGTTCATTTATTGTACCCACATGAAAATTGAATTGAAATAAACTAGAAACTAATCACACATATGAAATCATCACAGCCACAGAATCTCCAATCCAACAAGCCTAGAAAGGAATCTGTCATCACCGAAAAGAAAATTAGTCAAAAATCAAAACCCATACCGCTTCCTAAAAATCTCTATCCATCCCACCTATTTGTCTCGTCCCTTTCATCCTCCATTGAAAGCGTGTTGTCCACGTGACTTGCACGATCCTATAATTGCACTTAATAGTTTGGATAGATTGTACCAAATGTCAAATTTGGTTCAGATCCGACAAGGGGCAGGGGTCATGGGAGGATACGAGAGGAGAATGGGGAGGGAGGGGATGAGGAAGGAGAGGTTGGTGAGGGAAGAAGGGGAATGAGGAAGGGGAGGAGGAGAGAGGAGAAGGAGAAAGAGAATAGATAAAAGGGGAAAAAATGGGGGAGTAGTGGGTTGAGATATGGACGGCGGAGATAGAAGTACAAATGTAAGGGAAGATAGTGGTAGAAGAATAATCGGTTGTATTAAATATTTTGAGGCGTATATTTTAAAAACTTTGTGTATTTTTTGAGGGTCACGTACAAATTAATATGTTTGTTGACTCTCTTATTTTTAACAAGAGAATCTAGTAGCATGTTCAAAAAGGCTGGTGATACTACCAGAGCAGTAATCTTTTTGCTAGGGTGATTTTTATTCAAATACCAACTTTGTTCAAACTCATAAATTCCAATTGATTTGTTGGGGTCCATTATCCACTAATTACTTACTTTTTTTTCTCTCACTTCCCCTTCCATTCCCGCCTTATGTTCTTTCTACAACTTTCTTATTTTACAATTTCTTTCATTTTCTTGAAACCTTTGCAACATTTGTTTCAAGATCTTTTGTTTAGTATTTTTCTGTTCTTCACTCTTACTACTTCTCCATCACTATTAGTAAGTTCTTTCCTACTTTTTTTCTTTTCTTTTTTGGTTTTATTCCACTATGTTTTCTATTAAATAATCTTTACTTATAGTTTTTGGAGTGATCATAAATTTTGATTAAATTTAGGATGCAATTTTGTTGCAATTATTGTGAGATTCAAGTTTTCATCATTTGAGCAATTTTCGTTGCAATTATTGCAAAGTTGTAGGTTTTTTTTGTTTTGTATTCTTTTTTTTTTGGGACAATTCATGCCAGTTCTTATTCATAAATCATTGTTTCTAGATTCTGCAAATGGAAAACAGGATTTGTAATCAATTTGAAGAAAATAATCTGCACAACTTGAGTAGTGACACTCGACAACTGCAACAAGTTGGTCGGGGGAATGTTATTGAATTATTTGATTCAAAGTTTAAACTGGTAAAGGTTGTAAGAAGTTTCTACTCGACTCAAGGTTTATCCTATCAATTAAATGTTCGAGAAAGGAAAAGTATGTTACTATTGATTGTGATCGAGGAGGCCAATACTGGAATGGACTAAATATTTCAACTGAACAATGAAAAAGAAATACAACTACCTGTCTTATCAATTGCCCTTTTGAGATTCAAGACAAGAGATATTTGGATGGATTCTGGAGAGTTGTGATAAAAAATGATTCCCACAATCATGAAGCCTCCAATGACTTGTCTAGACATCTTTTGGCATGTGTTTTCAAGGAAGAAGAGATCCAAAATGTTCATCACATGAGTCAATCTAGAATTCCTCCTCGTCAGATTCTTTCATCTATTCGTCAAAAAAATCCGCATACTCGAGTAATAGTAAGGAACATCTACAATATGAAGCGCAAAATTGCACAAGAAAGCCTGAAAGGTCATTCCATGGTTGAGGTTTTATTTGAGGAACTTGGTAAGGTTGGATTTGTCTTTGATGTTAAACGAGACCAAGAAGGTTGTTTAACTCATATATTTTTTGCACGTCCTTCTTCCATAAAATTAAGCAGAAGCTATTCCAATGTGTTTGTTATGGATTGCACATACAAGACAAATCGATACAAGATGCCACTGCTTGAAATAATAGGTATTACAAGCTTCAACACATCATTTTACTCTTACTTTGTGTTTTTGGCAAAAGAAGGGCATGAAGATTTTGAATGGGCACTAGGTTGTTTGGCAAACTGCTTGGTAATAATTGTTATTGTAAGGGCCTTAACGAAACCCTAACCTTTTAATTGGACTTTTCATGAATCGTTTGTAATTTCATTACTGCATGACCATGATCATGTAAAAAAAAATTTTTTTTTAAAACCAACGAAAAGATTTTCAACAATAGACCAAGCAAGTAATTAAAACCCCTTAAATAAAATTAGGGTATGACCATACTTAATACGAATCATCCTAAAACTATGATAGTTGTATGCTCAACCCTAAGTGTTTCTCTTTCTTCCAATTTCCAACCGGTTACACCTCCACAAGATTGAACCACCATGAACCATCCTTGAACCGAATTTCTTTCAACCAAAATCAGACCATATCCAACCAATTGAACCATATTTTCCCTCTAAAACTCCATTCGAATTCAGCTCAAGGGATTTCAGCAAGAACTGCCACCCATTCCCTCCATTCCATGGTTGCCAATTGTCAAATTTTGGGCTGAAAAGTTGGCAGCAAGCATGCTTCTTCTTCCCTCCCAAAAACCGGCAGCATGCTAAGAAACTTCTTTTCAGATTTCATCACCCAAGGACAACGATAATCCACCTCCCTTTCTACCTAATGCATCAAAAAATCATGACACTTGGCACCCAAGTCAGCCAAGGTTGCTCATTTGAACAAGCAACCAGCTGCATTTCCCTCTTCCTTGCCGAAACCTTCACCAGAAATCCTCTCAAACATTCCACCGTCATTCAGTAATTTCTCTCCTCCATTTTGCCGAAAAACTCTCCCTTTTTCTCTCCCTTCTCTCCAGAAATTTTCTCTCAAGTTCAACCAAGACACTCTCCCACCATTCCCTACATCTCCTTGCTTTTCATAGCTATTCAGCTTTAGCATAAGAACCATCTTGGCCGAAAGCTGTTAGGAAACAAGCAACAAATTTCTGGAAGATAGGTGATCATCTTCCAACCGATTTGGTAAGCAAGAAGGAAAGCCCTAGTCTCTTTTTCTTTCCTTGAAAATTTCCTAGTTAGCTGAAATCACTTTCCTCAGTTTATTTCATTCTTGAAGCTGGAAAACAGGTTTAAATCCGTAGCCATCTTGTTCATCCGATTTCTTGCTCAAAAAAAAAGGGGGGGGGCTGGACATTGGGCTTCACTAGCTCCAAAGCATTTTATACCTTGTTCTTGAAACCGGTTGGAGGTAAGGGTCTCTATACATTCTTTTTTCTTACTTCAAAGAAATATATATATATGTGTTGTTCTTAAAAACTGCCATGCATGTTTGGTAGACTTAAATTCTGCTTACATCCATTACCTCATTAGATTGCTAGAAATATTATCGGACAATGAGGAATGCCATCTAGATGCTCTAAATGGACCATGCATATGAAAGTTGATGTTTTTGTAAAAAAAAAAAAAAAAAATTTTGCCATAACTTGCATGCAACCTTTTAATCATTTCTGGAAAATTTTATTGACCAATGAGAAGCATCTTTCTTGAGTTCTCTAGGCTACCCGAACCCTCTTAATGATGGTTTCATTTTATTCCTTGCATGCATGATCCTTGGAAATAATTGAGTGATCACTTGTACTACTCAATGAATTCTTGAATGATGATGATTGAAGTTGTGTGTGATTAGGAGTCTTGGAACCGAATTTTTGAACTCTATTTGCCTCGGTCTTGGCTTGACGAAAAACTGAATTTTTGGTATGTTGACTTGGCAATAAAATTTGCGGACTCATCTTGGTGGATTTTGCTAAAATAATCTCATGCATGTTGACGCTTTCAACTCTTGTAGCTTGACTTTGAACTTCATCAGCTTAAGACTCCCTTGAGTTGTTATTTGCTTGCTTGAAAATCGAAAAATCATTTTCCCTTGCATAAGATCTATTCGGCCAGATTAGAGACTGAAAATACAATGACTTGAAAGTTGATTTTAAATGAAAAGATGGTTTACACAACAAAGGGAGAATCGGACTTGATGATTTCTACTTGGAACAAATTTGTATAGTCATAAGTATTGTTTAGTTTAACCGTGTGCATGAGTTTTGAATTGTTAGATGGATGTGTGATGTGCTAATAGTCATGCTTAGCATTCTGGAAAATCGAACCAAACCTTAACCACGCGGATCTATGATTGAAATTTTCGTAAAGTCACTCAAACTATATTGTTCCAAGAAACCAGTGAGCAAACCGAGTCAAATTAAAACGCTTATATCTCACTAATTATAATACCAAATTATGTGCCGTCAGTGGCATCCGAAACTAGATCCAAAGAGCTTCGTTCCAGTACCTTATACGCGCCACAACTCATTTTCTACACATCGTGACGAACCAACGAATATCACTCAAAATCCAACCTACAAACCAGTGGTTTCGAAAATGAATGCCCAAATTTGAGTACTTTCCAAATCGATTTGGCCGTTGATATTTTTTAAGAAAATAAAGAACTATGAATCTAGTTTTCAACGGTTTTGAAATCATACAATATGCAAAAGAAAAACTTCCAATTTGAATTTTGAAAGAAATCATGGCAGATTAGCTTTGGCCATGAAAACGTAAGGACATTCCATTTTCGAAATTGTGGTTGTCGACCAAAACCCTAATTTGCACTATTTTGATTTTAGCATGAAAACTTGTTTTAAGTATGTAAGACCAAAATCAAATTGGTTTCAAATCCAAAGCCCCGAAAAGATTGTTTTGTTCACTAACAAATAAGAATTAAACACCATTAGTGATTTCCCAACCAAGCAAACCATTTCTCAAATTTCCCAACGGATAACGCTACGTTACTCAAATCTTTCTAAACCTCAACTAATAAAATTATTCCAACCCTAATTATGCCGAATTTTTGAAACTCACACATTTTAACCTATCTAACCAAGACCTATAATTTCAAAATACAAACCACCGTTTTATCACCCTATCGACTTATTAGGTAAACCTAAAAATATATTCTTGTTTTCATAAAAGAAGAGAATTGGTCAAAATTGATTTTAATAATTAATACAATAATTATGTACCTCGGACCCGGGTAATATAAACGAGGGCTTTGAGACCGAGGACTTCGACTCATCTACTCAACCTTGACCAACTAAGGTGAGGGTTCCTATTTGTTGCTAATTGATTCTTGTTGCTAGGTATTACTTGTTATTGTATGATACCTGTTACTACATGTGAATTATCATTGATTGATTGAAACTAGGGTTTCATGTAAAATGAGTTTTATTGCTTAACTTGACTCAACGTGCTTAGGTGGTTTAGTATGTTTTGTTTTAAAAGAACAATAAAATTATTTTTTTTTCGAGGCTTGAGGCGAAGAGGCTAGCCTTCAAGGCCCCTCACCCTAAAGGCTGGTGCACTCTCCTAAGGGGTTCGAGGTTGAAATTGATTGTCAGCTTGTCCCCGCCTAAAATAATAAACTAAACCACTGCACTGTGCTTGTGCATGTCAACTGCATGACTGTTGGCGTAGGGATCCCAAACCCCGTGAGTCGGCCTATTCCGAGCCGGCAGTAGGGCTTGGTCGGGTACGTCGACGGACCCCGGGTCTGCTCAAAGGTTACCTCGAGTGTACACCACCTCCGCTTGTGTGGTTTCGATCCGTTGGGTGAAAGGGGTTGGAGAATGAAATAAAATGACCGTGAGTGCACTGCTTTTCCTTCCCGAGATTGTTACCGCAATTGTTATTCCATGCTTGTTACCAAATGGCTCAATGAGCATCTTGACTGCTACAGTTCTAAAACCTGTTATGTGGAAAAGAATGTACTGTCTCACAACCTTCCTTAAATGGAAGTTTACTGTACTTGAAGCTAGTCCTATACGGACCTTAATGTTTACAAAGCTTGTTGTACTTATGTGCTTAATTGCTATGTGTTTTGGAACTCTCACTGGATTTAGAAACTCACCCCATATATTTTCCAATCCCAGGATTTCCAGGTATTGAGAAGAGTACCGAAGGAGTACAAGCTAGTTGAATCTTTTGAATGTTGGGTGTATTTGAATCTATTATGATGTCAATGATAATGTTTAAGAATTGCCTTTTGAATTATTGTGGTAAAGGTTGGGAGTCGAACCCAAATGGATGTTGGATAGTAAGTTATGTTGATCTATTTGAAGAATATATTCTGTTTGACAAACCCTAGTCGAATTGATTGATTGCTTGAGTCCTGGCGAGAGCTGGGCCGGCGGCCGCGAGTCCTATGGTTTGCCTTGGGAAACGTGGGGCCGCCACAGTTATCCTTCTGTTATTGTGACTGATAGAGATTTGGCATTAATAAGGGCTATTCAAGTTGTTTTTCCTCTGCCTATACATTTGTTATGTGTTTGGCACATAGAGAAAAATGTAGTTTCTAATTGCAAGTCTAAATTTGAAAAGAACGAAGATTGGGAGGACTTTCTATCAGCTTGGAATAGAGTTGTATATTCTTCAACACAAGAAGCCTATGAGAAAGCTTGGTATGAGCTGGAATCTTCATACGAAGAGAAGATTGATGTATTGAGACACATCCGGAGAACATGGATTCCACATAAAAAGCATTTTGTTACTGCATGGACAGATAAGTTTTTACATTTTACAAACCAGGTTTCATCAAGAGCAGAAGGGGCACACTCAAAGTTGAAGAAATATTTGCTAGTTTCAACTAGAGATATTTTGACAGTCAAACAGAAAATGTGTCTACTTATTGAGAATGACATTAATGAAATTAAGGTGAAGATGTCACGAGAAAGGCTTCAAGTTCCTCACAAATGTAATATTCCTTTTTTCAAAGAAGTCGTGACTCGGTTGTCACTTTTTGCCTTGAAAGAATTGGAGAAGCAATTTGAGATGCTAAAAAATTGTACAATGCAACCAACCTGTAGCAGTACCTTTATGGCAACAATGGGGCTGCCTTGTGCACACATGATGAGTCATTGGAAATGTTAGGCATTATCACTTTCAGAAGTACATTCATAGTGGCAAATTGACACAAGACAGACATTATTAATTGAGACTGAGGTAGATAAGGATTAGTCTGATTTAGACAGGATGCTTACCAAGTTGCAAGACAAATATCAACAGTGGCCTCTTGTTGAAAGGGAACATGTTCAAGAAAAACTATATGAACTTGTTGATGGATCCTTTTCTATAATGTTTGAACCAAATGTTCAACGTGAAAAGGGTAGGCAACCGACCGAAAGGAAAAGAAAAGCATTAAGTTCAACTACTTGAAATCCTTCACAGTTTGAGATAGTGGAAGCAGCACTAAGGCAAGGAAACCATGATGGTAGCAAAGATGATGGCCAGGTAAATTAGATTTCAGAAAGGAACTTGGATGCAACTCAAGCTTCAAGCTCAGACAACGATTGGAGATCAATGAATTGGTTCGATTTGAATGAGATGCCAACTCTGGTTGATGAGTTTTGTGGGATTAGAACTCCAATTGCAATTTAATTTGGCTACCATTCCTGGTAATACTTCTTTTTTTAGCAATGTTTATAATTGTTATTAAACATAAGTTCTACAGTTAGGAGAACAAATTTTGACACTACTCACTTTTCTGATTTACTTGTTATTTTTAGATTTAACCAGGACCGAAAAATGCTTTTGTTGTATCATCGGCTTTGTGCCTGTGAACCAGTGATGTAGGCAAGTTTTTCCCTTAAGCAGAAGTAGTTTTATTCTTTGGGTTAGGCTTTGACTATAGGTTTAGAATTTAGAATTGTCTTCAATTTAATTCCTTATTTGTTTAGGCTATGAAAATGCTTAGAACATATCATTAGTTGTATATACAAAAGATTGAGGGCTTTTAGTTGGGATGAACTTTTCATTCACTATTATTAGTTGGTTTTTTAATTTGATTTCCTATGCCTTCATGTTAGCAAGTGTGTATTTTTCATTTTATGCCTGATTACATTTTTCTATTTTTTTAAGTTGATTTACTTTCATTATCTAAATCAACTTTAGAGGCAAAATTGTTTTATACATCTAGCAACTTGTTATATTTGTTAAGGTCATTATGTTTTTTGTTTTACTGCCTTTTTTTTCTAGGGATAATTTCTTTTGCTCTGGTACATGTAGCGAATTTTTTTTCTTTCCATCTCCTTCTATGTTACAGATGCTTCTTATTATAAGTTGTTTACCTACTATTGGACAATTTCATCAATCTTAACTCAATCTTAAATCTTCATGGTGCAATAGCTGCTTAATGGACAAGCGCATGTTTCATTAGCAAGAGAAGAAAAGGTCATTATGCCATAGCTAATCCATCAAACTACAGTCTTTTAAGGTTAAAACTAGAACCTGCAGGGTCTATTATGTCTTTTTTAATTCTTATATTTTATATTAGAGTCCATCAGAAAATTGTATAATTGCTGTTATGATGTCATTGGAATTCAATTCTATGGTATACACAACATACTTTATTCCTTTGAATTTTGCTTATTTATTGTGTCAGTGTGCTATTGATCTCCTTACAAACTTTACAATATTTTTCACTTTACTACTTATTACTTCATGTAAATCTTGACTTCAATATATATCCATATTTTCTAATAACTAGATTAAAATAATTTTAAATTGCATTACATTCTATATTCCATTAATATTGAAAGAAAAGTTTGTCTACATTTTTTTGGAGTTTTTGATCCTTTAGATTGTTAGTTGTTTGAGTTAAATCACATTAGATTTGCAAAAAAATAACTTTAAAATACAACTTTGAAAATAAAAATAAAGTGCTTTGAAGCAAAAGAATTATAATATAAGAAAAGATTATGGTAAAAAACTCAAAACCAAATCAGTGAGTTATGAAAATAATAGATAAATAAATTAAAGAAAGACAAAAAGTGAATCAATCAATTAATTAGAGAGATGTGAAAAAGAATAATTAATGGACAATGGGCCCCAAAAAATCAATAGGAATATATGAGTTTGACCAACTAAGGGTAACCTTGGTATTTGAATAAAAATCGCTCTAATAGGAAGATTACTGGTCTGGCAGTATCACTAGCCATTCAAAAACTTAACTTAATAATTGATAAATGCATTAAATTACCAAAGGAAATATCTAAATGCTAGATTTAAGGTAATGGAGATTACGAGACATATCTTTCAAATTAAGAATCATGCTCCTTCTCATCCTCTATTTTATGTAGTCTAGCAATATTCAAAGATATTAAATACAAATTAAGGACTCATGTTGATTTCTTTTCATCATATGTCCAATATTGCAAAATTTTCTTCTTTGTTTCAATAGTTAAGACTATTCTACTTTATGTACCTAAAGATAGATCTTATTGTTGTGCATAAGTTCCAAAAATATGTTTTTATAAATGGCTATCCAAGTATATCTTTTACTCAACCTTTTTCACTTTCTGCTATCGCTAGACCTATTAGTGAAATACTCATGTTCGATAACATATTTTAAACCAAGCATATTTAGAAATTTATTAGTTTTAGAAGTTGATTTATTATTTGGTAAGTAGGTTAAAATTGGATATCAAAATCTGTTTAGGAATAGGGTTGAATCATGTTATGGTATCATACTTAGAGTAGGATTTGTAATTTTGTTTCTCTATTTAAGGACTCAAAGTCCTACACCTGTAGTTGAGGAAATCAGTATAAATTTCTTTTATCCTCTCCGTACCTTTCTTATTCATAAGATTTTAGTATTACTTCCGCTATGTGATTTTTTGTGCTAACAAGTAGTATCAGAACTCTAGATTCAAGAATTTGATCCTGGGGTATCTACGGTGCCTGAAGAGTTCAAAGAATTTGTGATGCATAAACTTTGTCATGCCATAGAAGGGTATAGAAGTTGTGGTAGAGCACTCGTATTGAAGGATTAGACCGCGAAGTGTGGTCTAGAGTACTCGTTTATTGATTGAATTTAGGGAAAAAGTGACCCTAATTGCACAAAGGTCAAAAAAGAGAGACTGTCGAAATTATTGGTGGTATGTAGTGATCAAGAAAAGATCCTGTCTGTGAGGGCCTCAAAAATTTATTTTTAAATATTGTTAGTATTTATTATTTTAAATATTATTATTATTGTTAATAATCTGTATAATTATTTTCATGTCATTTTCACACATATTTTTTAAAAAATTTAGATGAAAATTTATTTTATTTTGAGAAAAACTTAATTCAACTTTATATTCATTTTCCGTAGATTTTAATATTCCATTCATCTTATTTTAAAATTCACTCTTTTGTATCAATTAGACGAAAATGAGAAAAACACATTTTTCAGGTAGAAATTCTGCAATGACTTAAGTAGTAATTGGAATGTAAGGATGATCACCAGGTTAGGAATATAATCAAGGGACCAGAAGTGAGATTAAGTAGGGTTTTGAAACCTTAAAATTCTAGTTGGACAAATTTAAAGTTAGATTTTAACCTGCTACCCATCTAATTTTGCCCAATTCACTTCAATTTTCCTTTTCTTCTCTCTCTCTCTTAGCCAGATTGTCCTTTAAATTGCAGCCAAGAGAGTTAATTATTTTCCTCCAAAATTGCTAGCAAAACTACTATTTCCATTTGGACTTTTGACCCTTAAAACTTGTCTTGTATTTCTTCCATTTATTTACAAAACTACCACTCAAACATTTCAGTTTTTCCTTCCTCTTTGGCCGACTCTCTCCTCTTCCTTCCTTGAAATTTCAGCATTTTCTTCATCCATTTTCCTCCCAAAATCAACCACAATCAAGCCTTAATCTTGCCAAGCTTGAAGCTTGGTATAGAACTTGAGAAGGAAGCTCTTGGGTGGTTGAAGCTTAGTTCTTTGAGGTTTTCTTGCTAAGTTCTTGGAAGAGGTAAAACCCTAGAAGCTTAATCTTTGTTCATTCTTTAAATTCCAAGCATGAAATTAGGATTGGGATGTTGATGGGTTCCTAAAACCTTGACTAGAGTTGGTTTTGAATTTCAAGTTGTTAAGCTTTCTTTAATTTGCATTTGATGATTATGGTTGATATGTGGCTCTTGGAATTCCCACAAAATGTGTAAATTTGTTTACTAGAATTTCTAAATGATGAAATGTGTATGCATATGTTTGATTTGTGGGTTGGAAATTGGAGGAGAAACCTCAAGGGGAAAACCGAGAAGGAGGAGATGATTTGGGGGTTGAATTTTGCTGATTTTTCCTTAATTTCGTGGCTGCTATTTTGTAGGTTTAGGGGCTGATTATTAATGCTTGAATGTTGAGGTTTAAGGTATTAAACTTTCCCACAAAAAGCCCTCTAAAAATGGTTGCAATAATGGTTATTAAGTTGGAGCAAAATCTGGAAATTTGAAGTAGCATGCTGTCTGAAATTTTGGGACTGTTTAGTGCAAAAGTTTGATAAAAGCTTTCATCATTTTTGACCACCATTAGGCTTAGGAAGGTTGAAACTATCTTGGGTTCGAAAATAGGGTCAATTGGTGGTAGTTTAGATATGTTAAAGATGATTAGAAGAAGAAGATCAAAACTTCACTGGTTCAAGGCAATTCACTGAGTAAACTTTGGGCGAGTAGAAAGCTATATTCCCGAGGGATTTTTTAGTTGAATTTTGGTATGATCTTAGCTTATATACGTAAGTATTAGTGTACCAAATTTGGTAATTTTTGGACAAGAAACCATCACTCAAACAAGGTTTAGAATTCTGCCCTGTAAATTCGGATTCCAGAAAATTCAGTTTTGTGAACCTGCCATGTTTGAACCATTATAATTCCTTGCTAAAGTGTCGGAATTGAGTGCCATCGGTGGCGTTTGAAACTTCTTATGTATAAATTTAAACTGTATAAATTTGAGAGTCCAATTCATTTTCTGTAATTTTTGGTGAATTTTCAAATGGGCTGGTCGACCAACCTGACGTGCCCTGTTTTGGTACTGTAGCAGTTTCTTTCTTGA
Source organism: Gardenia jasminoides (assembly GCA_013103745.1). NCBI lineage: Eukaryota > Viridiplantae > Streptophyta > Magnoliopsida > Gentianales > Rubiaceae > Gardenia > Gardenia jasminoides. The sequence goes on along the minus strand of CM023096.1, from coordinate 3,016,244 downwards.
AAATCTGGGCAATTTTTACCCAGAATTTTAATTGGGTGCCTTCTAAAAAGTTTTATAAATTTAAAACAGCTTTCCAACGGTACCAAGCTTGTAAAATTTGGAGTCGTATAACTCAAGTTACGATTTTTCAAAGATTTCAACTCAAAATGGAAGTTCATTGAACTTACTTGTTCTTAAACTAGGTTTAGACGATTAACTAGAAAACTCATTTCGTTCTTTCCTACTTATTTTAGGGCATAAAACTTGGAAACTTTGACATGAAAATGGTCGACCCTCTTTTCTTGATTTTTTCGTACAACCTAGTGTTTCACTTGATTCTCAAATTGGAGAATCTTGAACTTGACTTGAGTCTAATTGAGACATTTTAAAGACATTTATAAAATATTACCCTAGTGATTTGAATTAGTACTTGATCATTTTCCATGACTTGAAAATGTTATCTTCTAAATAAGGGTAGTGAGAAAACTACTAAACCTTGGTTGTATACCTAGGTAATTTGTACTCATATTTGTCTCGTGTGATCAAGAAGATCCCTGGAGAACTCGATTGATCTCAAGCGTGCTTTTGCTTTTAGGCTCTTGACCTGGTGAGTGTCAAATGCATGAATTGTTGAATTACTTGACATGTTTACTTGAATATGAACCTGTTGAGAGAGTGTACTTTACCGCACTCGTCCTCCCTACTTGACTTGCATGAACATGACTTGTTACTTGACTTGACTTGAACTAAATGTCGATTGAAAAGATTCATCGACTTAAAAGTTATAATTGGGGACAAACCTTTGGGATCCTTGGGACCCGAAAAGGGCTTGGTCGGAAACTTGGTGAACCTTAGGTACTATTCTTTGACCTTGATCTATTGGAGAGGTCTTGCTCGGTATTGCTCATTGTAGCTTTACTCTTTTTACTTACCTGTTTGGTTTCGGGCCCGAGAAGGTGAACTGTTGGTCGGAGGTTATACCAAGTGGAGATTCTACGGACTTTACCTTTGCTAAGTTGACGGAGAGTCAACATTTGGAATGGAATGAAGTCAACTGCTTGACCGTGGAAATTGGCTCCTGAGAGCCCCATATCCTTACCTGCTTGTATTTTTCCAGATGAGCACCTGTTCTTACGATATTCACTGTAGATAGAGAGGCTCGAAGAGGGTTCTCCAAACCCAGCTCCAAGACTTTGTCTAATGTGAGCCCTCAGTAGTGATTCCTTGGGAATACGGTCTCCAGTGAAAATTGCAATAGTGCAAGTGAATGATTGATTTACACGCTTTTATATCTGAATTTCTTTCCTACTTGCTTGATTACGTGTTTGCATGCCTTTCCTTGGCCTCACCTCGCCGTAGCTCACCCCAGCTTGTTTTCCAATGTGTCTTGGAGTGGGATGTAGGAGGATTTAGTTACCAGGGTTTCTATACTCCATCTAGAATTGAAATGTATTGTGAAGTTGATGGACTAATTTATTTGAAGTTTATATGATTGTAATTTTGAGGATTTACTCTTGTAAGTTAATTAGTATTTTGGTTGAATGCTAGATAGGGGTTTTAGGAATGATTTCTTGCATTATATTGTGGATCTTGTAGTGAGTCTTGGCGAGAGTTAAGCAACCCAATGATACCCTTGGTTCGCCTCTGAGAGGTGGGTCATTGTCAATTGTTATGATTGATTCTACGACAGAATTTGATCAAGTCTATAGTCAAGGAGGCCAAGAATTCAAGTAGGGAAGAAAATATTATTTGTGAAGGTACGTAAATTATTTTGAGTTGCTATAGAGAGAAAAGTTGTCAATGGTAAAAATTATTGTCATAAAAAGATTATGAAAGGCGTGTTTTTTTTTAAGTTGAAGATTGTGTGGATTATCATTATTCAATAAAATATGGTGGCTCTAATGATGAATAGATCAATATGGATGACTTTTTTGATCGACGAGAATTAGCAATAAATTGTATGCAAAATACAAGTTTTATCCGCCTTAATGACTGAAGAAGAAATTGAAGATTTATTGCAAATTAGAGTTCCATGTCAGTTAGACTGCTGTAAAGGCTGCAAAGATGATTCAATCTCGTGATGGAATTGGAGATGACGAGATCAAAAGTTTGGTTTAAGGGAAGTATTGTTAGCATATTTTAAACCAAGTATATTTAGAAATTTATTAGTTTTAGAAGTTGATTTATCAGTTGGTAAGTAGGTTAGAATTGGGTATCAAAGTCCATTTAGGAAATAGGGTTGAGTCATGTTATGGTATCATAATTAGAGTGGGATTCGTAGTTTTGTTTTTCTATTTAAGGATTTGAAATCCTACACTTGTAGTTGAGAAAAATCAGTTTGTTGAAATAAATTTCTTTTATTCTCCCATACCTTTCTTATTCGTAAGATTTTAGTATTACTTCTACTATGTGTTTTTTTTGTACTAACAATGTTCCCTAGTTGTGTATTAGTGGTTTGGACAAAAATACTCTTAACATCTAATATGTCATACAAATGAGTTCTTAACCTAATTTATTATCAATTGTTATTTGATAGCTAATAGTGAGTAAGGCCCCGTTTGATAAAACTGAAATCTGAAGTCTGAATTTTGAAGTCTGAAATCTGAAGTTTGAATTCATTAAGTCACTGAATTGTTAAGTGGTGACTCTAATACAACTTTTGTCTGAATCTAAACACTGAACGTATTATGCCTGTTTGATAATTAGAGACGACTGAATGCTGAATTTCTTATATTTTACAATTTTGTCCTTATATTGACTTGTTTATAAATGATCTATATTGGTATATTTTTCTAGTAGTACATATGATTTAATTTTATTTAAAATAAGAATTATTTATTAGAAAAAGAATGAACTAAAAATGAATGAACTATTATCAAAAAAATAAGAACTATTTATTAGAAAAAGAATGAACTATTATAAAAAAAAAAAAGAATGAGCTAAAAATGAAAATAAAATTATAATATAACAAATTTATTTGATAAAATATAAATGCTAGTCTGTCAAATGTTATAAATACAACTAATCAAAAAAGCTAAAAATGTTGATTTTTAATTTGCTCACGTAAGTTGATCATAAAAGTTTGATCAGCTTGTCGAGATCCTCCTCCGTGTTCTGTATTTTCTAGGTTATTTTCAGCATGTTGCTCATTTTGTACCACAATTTCTTCATTCTTAAAGATTATTTTTCTAGTCAATTTGTATTGCCTACGCTTTTATTTCTATCATGGAAGATTATTTTTCCATTAACTGTATAAATCAAATACATAGATGAAGTATAGATTTTTATTGAATATGAGTATGAACGACAACTACACAGTAGAAATAAGGGATAATATCATAAACCTCCCCTGAGGTTTCTCGTAATATCACCTGGCACCCCTATGGTTTTAAAAATATCACTCACCTCCCTTGGTAATTGTAAATTGACTATATTAACCTTCACTTGGTACATGATTTACATATCAAATAAATGGATGTCAAAAAATGAAAGAAAAAGAATCAAAAGTCACTTTCTTCTTTTTTCTGTTTATCCAACATTCTTTTTTATTCTTTTTTTTTTTTTGTATGGCTCTACAATTTTTTACTTATAAATTGTAACAAATTAAATTTTATTTTTTTAATTGTGATAATATGGAATATGAATGTAAGATTTTTTCCTTTGTTTTGAGTTGACTTTTATAATGAATTAGTACAATTTAAAGACTTGGGTCAAGAGTTGTGAAGATGTTAGGCAAAAAAAAAAGGCTCATAATGAATCAGATTTAAATAGATAAATTAAATTGGTACTAGTAAATTTCTTTACAAATATCTTTTTTTTATTTTTAAACTTTTTATTTTTATGAATTATAGATTTGTGATATAGTAATGAGTAGAAATTATTTTTAGGTAATGATTTTTTTTAACAAACAAAGTGGTTAGGAGTATTTTTATTTAGCAAAATGAGCAAAAGGGTAGTTTGGGGTTTTTATAAATTTTGTTACACAAATAACAAAAGTAAGGGAGGTAAGTGATATTTTAAAAGTTTAGGGGTACCAGGTGATATTAAGAGAAACCTTAGGGGAGGTTTCTGATATTATCCCTAGAAATAAAGCATATGCATAAAGTTAATACTTACCTTTATGCTAAAAAATTGAATGATTCAATGGGTAAACTTCTTAAGAATGAAGGCTGACCAAAAAAAAAAAAAATTGGAGAAGAGGCTGATAAACTGAGAACGATGATGGAAAGAAAAGAATGAGAGAGAAGAAAGACGGTAGAAGAAAGAGAAGAGGAAAAATAAGGTGATTGTATTTTATTTGGTAAGGGTTATTTATGTGCTAAAAACTGTACTTAAACCCTAACATCTGAACATACTTTTTATTAAGTGGTGATAACTGATAAAGTTATCACTTATTTTTTAGGCTCCATTTTGCCTAGGCAATTCAGACCCACTTAATCATTTAGATGTAGTATTTTTTGTTATCAAACAATCTTAACACCATTAAGGTCTGAAGTCATTAAAATTAAGACCTGAATTGAGTTATTAAACGGGGCCTTGTAAGTATTCAAATTAGGAATTGGATATCGTTAACTCAGTTTCCATTCGGAACTCCGATGTTCAATATTTTCTGCACATTTAGAACCAGTTATGCTTCTTTTCAAATCACTTTGGAATCATATTTGATATTAGGGATGTGAATCGGAATCGAAATCGGAAGTTCGGAAGTTTGAAATCGGAATTTTTTGAAAAAATTAACCTATGAAATCCAACCGATTCCGATTTCGATTTCCGAATTCCGATTTCGAATTCATTCCGAAATGAATTCGGAATTCGGTTATTTACCGAATTCACCGAATTCAATTTTCTACTTTTAATTTTAATTTTTATATTATAAGTTAATTAAACATAATAATATACTAAACTAAAATTATTACATGGGTTAATCAATCAACATATTTTTATATAATATATTGATAAGATTAACATTATATTGTTATATAATAAAAATAATATATATTTTTATATATTATAAATTATAAATTATATTATATATATGTATATTATATTATATTCAAATTCGAAATCGATTCCGAAAAATCGATTCCGATTTGGAATTATGAATTCGAAATCGGAATTTTCGATTTCAAAAAACCTATTTCTGAATTCGAACCAAATTCGACACTTTCGAAATCAGAAGTTCTGATTATCAATTCCGATTTCATTTTGTCTGAATTCAATTCGAATTCGGTCGGAAATTCAGAAATTTTTGAATTTGCACACCCCTATTTGATATTGAATCAAGTTTCATTTGGTATGAAATGCACCTACTTCACATCTTAACTAACTATCTACACATCAACGTTTTGACTTTCCTTGGAAATTGACATTAATAAAATTCAATATATCAAAGGTTTCAATTGCCATGATGACTTTCATTATCTCTCAAAGGCCTAATAGCTGGGATCAGATTCATGAAACTTGTATCCTCTTCTTCTTCAGTCACCCTAGCTTTTCTTGGACGATGTGGACATTGACTTGATGTATGCACTCATTCTTTTCATGCATGCGCACATAAAGAGCTAGTGGCAAAATATCTTTTGAGAACCATATTAATGTGCCCTTTTGTCCGGTAGAAAACGTTATTATTTTGTTATTCATTTATAGGAAGAATTCTCTCCTTTTCTTCCACAGCCATTTTAGTCCTTTTCGGAAGGCTTTGAAGGTCGGGAATTTTAATTTTTCCATAGTTTGAACTTAAACTTAAAGGTAATCTTGCAACCTTATGAATTCTTTAATGAATACTAGTCTTTCAATATTTATTATACGAGAGGAAAAAAGTTATGAATGACAAATTTCGGCAATTGACATATGAATGCCAACCAATCTGCCGTGAATATAAGCTCATGTACAGTGCAATTAAAAATGTTTCCCTATCTTGCTAATACTATGAGAAACAAAAACACAACGTAAATGAAATTGCGCGCACTAGAGTTTGAGTCCGAAGATGGGAGTCCAATTACTCTAAAATTATTTAGTTCGTACTATTTGTAAATTTAATATGATACGATGGTTCGTTCACTATATAGGATTCACATGGTTATCCTTTAAATACATTTGTTCTTCTAAAAAGAAATCCTCTATTTATATTCAAGTGATAGGAACAAAATATTGTATAATTTTGCCTTCTAAATGTACCATTAAATTAAAAGCATATATCCCTTTGCTAATTTATTTAATAATACTAATCATGACTAAAAGAACAGAAAATCGTAGAAAGCAATTTTTCTTTTACATATTACTAACAAGATCTAATGTTATAAAAAGACTAACTTAAAACCAACGAAAGAATACATGAAATTTAAAGGAAAATAAATTTGGAATAACATGGAGAAAACATAATCCAGTGACATAAAAGTTGGAAAAAAAATTGGAACTGATGGGCCGTCCACCAACAAAAAATAAAAATTCCTACTCAAAAAACTTAAATTCAAGTATAGCATTGAATAGGGTCATGTTTATAGGGATTGGGCTGATTTATTTCCTTCTAAAGTAATAAATAAAGGGGATTCTTGGAAAATTAAACTAGTCAATTAACACTAATAAAAAATAATATACAAGAATAAATTAAATCTAAAGAATGACAATGAATGCTCTAACCAAATATGCAACTTTTCGGATACGACTTGCACAACTGATCATTAATGCAAGAATAGTTTCAATCACTCATTAATAGATTGGTTATAACTATCAACAAGTTCTGACAGATAACTTTTCCTTATTTTATCGATAGACAAGGTACGACCATTGCCTATTTCCCTAATCTAGAAATAATTCTAGGTACGATCGTAGGATTTAATTTCCCGAGTGCAATAAAAACTAACAAAGCCCAATCCTAACCAATAAACATGCTACGAGAGTTTATTTAAATTAGATCATACGTTTCTCTAACATAAAACCAATCATACTAGTTACCACTAGTATTAACTAATCAAACAATTACGGATTAATTGATTAATATGGTAGCAGATTAGTAAGTTAATTCGACTATCGGGCCATTGATATTCAAATAACAAAACAATCATAAACAATTAAATCAAAAAACGTATGACTACTAATGAAGTAAAAGAAATAATTTTAAAAACCAATTGGATCTTACAGATGTTTGAGAACCACGTCTTCAAGTTGACCTTCGACTAAAAAAAGAACTTAATTGCTCCTCATGGAGAAAATCCTAAGCAAAGTTGAATGGGATTTCCGAAGGAAAGTCAATAATAATCTAAAGAAAAAGAGTGAGAGTCTCTCATTTCTTCCAAAAGGAACGATTCTCCAGGAGAGGGAAAATCTCCTCTCAAACTTTTTCCCTATTTTGTTGCTATCTAGATAAGGGATAATTCCTATTTTTAAAAGATATTCTATTATCAAAAGGAAAAAGATAATAAAGATAGTTTCTAATATAAATTGGAAACTTGTGACAAGAATAATCCTTGCCAAAATAAGATTTCGACTGGAATTAGTAAACTCCCACATGTGCAGGAAAATTTCGAGTGTTTAGGACTTAAAAGTAGGATGTTGACACTTCCACGCCTAACTATATAGAAGTCTTTTAGAAATCCAATTTCCTACAACCAATATTAATTACCAAATATAAATAGAATCCATCGATTAATACAATATTTGTTGAAAATGAGGAGGCAGTAGATACAAAATAATCAACTAACATGCACCTTATCAATTCCTCCCACACCTAAACTATGCTTGTTCTCAAGCATATCCTAACTCAGAAGTATAATCAAGATATCAAGCAATTCATAGCAAACCATACTAGGAGACGCATCTTACTTCCTAACAATTTCATCAAATTCAGAATATACCAAATTCAATAATGCTCACAAAGAATGTAACATATGCGCTCATCACTCCAAAAGTGTATGGGGTATAATACAACTCTCAAATTGACACAATGGAGTGACATTACCATAAGTTTGCTCATATATCACATCTCCACCACTAATAGTAAATTCAATACAAAAATCTAAGGGATTTTTACAAGGTTGTAACAAGACTTGGGTAAAAGGGTGGGATAAAAGGGATAAGTTTGAGGTGCATAAATTTGAGGTGTAAATATATCAAAGGGATGCTAAAAACTTTCAATGCATGAATTTCGTAATCAATGTTGAACATATCTATTGTTCCAAGATATAACTTTACCAAATATAGCAAGTGCAAAAACAAGATCTAGCATCTTTGCTCCACTATCACAACACAATAAATAGTCACATAATCATTTTCTTCAATTTTTGCCTTGCAATTGTTTTTTTCATTTTTTCTTTTTTTTTTTTGCTTTTAACTTGGCATAAGCACCCTTGAAAACCAAACACTTGCTAGCATTTTTCTTTTCCGTCATCATTTTGCAATAATATTTTTGAACATTCATGCAATGAGATTAGCACATCCCTTTAATACAAGGTTCAAAAAGAAACTTGAAACAAAAAGGTTTCGGGTAGAATTGTGACTATTAAACAAAGAAAATGTTAAAGGCTCACTAAAGGTAAACAAAATAAGGGCAGATTTTTGAGAAAGTCCAAAAGGTTAAATTCTAAATGTCCTTGTCATTTTAAATGCATTAAATTCATATAAATGTGGTCTCGATATACATAACAAAGCAAGTTCTAGAGTGACAAACCCATGTGAGATAACCATACAACAAATGAAAAATAGAGCAAATATGGATGTCATACACATTAATAGGTTCAAAAAACTCACAAAGTGGTCAAAAATATGTCAAATTCAGCATATTCATCATTCAAATCTACTATCAAGAAAAATAAAATACTCAACTAGCATAAATCCACTACTCATACTTGCATCTTGATTGCATTCATCATAGCCAAGATTCAAAACTAGCAAAGAAAAGAAAATTTGAAATAATAAGCATAGCTAACTAATATATCCCTACCCCATACCTAAATCTTACATTGTCCCCAATGTAAAAAAATAAAGAACTAGAGAAAAACAGAAGGAACAATGAAACTTTCTTGAAACATGGACGAGAGCTCAACTTAACCCCAATAAGGCTCAGAAGGAAGTGTGGTGTGAAACCAACATGTGATGAAAGTAGGTTGCAAATTTCTGCAACACTTCTAAAGGGTGGGTTGTAGAGAGAGACAAGCACCTTGGACTTATTTTTCACTTTCTTCTTAGCCATTGCAATTTAAACCAGCAATTATGCAGCAAATAGCTCCAGCAAACTCTCACAAAGTTGAGTTTTAATAACAAAGATCTAAACAGCAACAAGGCAACTGGCGATGAGTAACATAGCAACGACAAAGCAGCAGTAGCAGACGGCGCAGAAAGCTTGAAGTAGGAATGACAATGACGGCAGACTTCTAGCGAGACGGCGGCACAACAGTAGCACGTGGTGAATAGTGAAGTAGGGCTGCGATGGCAATGGCGAACGGTGACAGTGATTGGTGACTCCTTTGGTGCACGGCGCCAAAGGAAGAATATGGCGGTGACTGTTTTGCTAGCAGCTGGAGAAAGAAAAAGGAGAGAAAGAAAGAAAAAGAAAGAAGAAAAAGAGATTAGGGATGGCACATCCAACCAAATATTTTCTATCACGAAGAGGCAAAATCACTTAATTTGCCACTAAAATGTAAATAAAAACACAAAATGACTAAAATCAAAAATCCTTGCATTGCCTCCCGAGCAGCGCCTTTCTTTAATGTCTTTGGCTAGACATTGTTGTGTTTGCTCAAGGAGGATAAAATCTCGTAGCTCGTTTCATTGCTTTCTTCTCTACGTAATCTTTATAGCTTTCACAAGTAGAGTAATCTTTATGTACACGAGCTCTTTTCTTCCATTGACTAGTGGATAGCTCTAAGCAATCAATCAAGAATTTTACTCTTCACTCACTTTTCCATTATGACAAATTAATATAGTTTCAAAGTCATCATAACTCCTAAATTATCCCTGCCATGAAACTTAAATACTTCTGGTATATGAGTTTATCAATTTCATCGATAGAAAAATGAGAATCAAGAGTCTGTTTGCTAAGGAATGGAGAAGATATCACCTTCGGTGGGTATTGTTCACAAGACTTTTTTACTAGAGAGATTGGAGGTTGGTGTCTTATTTCTTCTTTTTCAGTTTTCTATTTCACTGCATCCATGGATCCTTCCTTTTGAGACTCTTGTAGTTTCTTGCCACTTCTCGGGGTATTTGTGCTTCCATTTTCCTCAAGGTTAATAATATCTTGAGAGGACAACTTTTCAAACATTTGAGATGCCATTTGCTCCATCGTATATGCCATTAGACATATTTGATCCTCCAACTTTCGAATACTCTTTCTCGTCTCCTGTTGAAATTGATGTATGGTAGTAGTTAGTGATTCAACAATCTCTTCAAGAAATGTATTTTGCATTGACGATGCTTGTTGTTGTTGATATTGCTATCAAAAATATGGTGGCCTTGCTACATAGCTATAGTTGGGTAGTTCCACCATCATTGACTATACATATTTGAATAAGGATCAAACATCAATCGAGATAGGTTTTGGAATACTCTACTATCATAACCCGGAGCATTCATGTCATCTTGAAGTAGTGGAAACATTTCAGTTACATGATCCAACTGACATATTCTACAAGTGTCAACTTGCTGCTTCTGTCCATCACCCAATTTTTTCACAAGAGAGGCTAAATCATCTAAATGAAATCACTAATAGAATACACACTTACCTCATTAATCCAATTAGGGACAAAATCCAATCTATCACCAAAATATTGAAAATCAGTAGCCACCAACTAGTAATAAAAATAGAGGAAAATAAAGAGAAAAAAATCAAAGAAAATAAATCAAAAAGGTAGCAGTTCCTGGCAACATCTCCAAATCTTGATGGATTATCAGCTAATCAAAAATAAAAATTCCTACTCTAAAAACTTAAATTCAAGTATAGCAGTGAGCAGGGTCGTTTCCACTGGGATTGAGCTGATTTATTTCCATCTAAAGTAATAAATAAAGGGGATTTTTGGAAAATTAAACTAATCAATTAACACTAATAAAAAATAATATACAAGAATAAATTAAATCTAAAGAATGACAATGAATGTTCTAACCAAAGATCTTTTCAGATGCAGTCCACATAACTGATCATTGATGTAAGAATAGTTCAGTTACTCATTAATAGATTGGTTATAACCATCAACAAACCCTGACAGCCAACTATTCATTATTTTATCGATAGACAAGGTACGGCTATTGCCTATTTCCCTAATCTAGAAATAACTTTAGGTACGACCGTAGGATTTAATTTTTCGATTGCAATAAAAACTATAAAAGGCCAATTCTAACCAATAAAAATGCTACAAGAATTTATTTAAATTAAATCATACGTTTCCCTAACATGAAACCGATCATGCTAGTTACAACTAGTATAAACCAATCAAACAATTACATATTTAATTGATTAATATGGCAGTCAATTATTAAGTTAATTCGAATATCGGACCTTAACATTCAAATAACAAAAGAATCATAAACAATTAAATCAGAAAACGTATGAATACTAATGAAATAAAAGAAATAATTTAAAAACCAATTCGATCTCACAAATGTTTGGGAACCACATCTTCAAGTTGACATTCGATTAGAAAAAGAACTTAGTTGCTCCTCATGGAGAAAATCCTAAGCAAAGTCGAGAGAGATTTTCCCGGAGGAAAGTCGATAATAATCTAAAGAAAAAGAGAGAGTCTCTCGTTTCTCCCAAAAAGAACGATTCTCCAAGAGAGAGAAAATCTCCTCGTAATCTCTTTCCTATTTTGTTGCTATTTAGACAAAGGATAATTCCTATATTTAAAAGATATTCTATGCTAAAAAGGAAAAAAGATAATAAAGATAGTTTCCTAATACAAATTGGTAACTTATGACACGCATAATCCTTGCCAAAATAAGACTTTGATTGGAATTAGGAAACTTCCACATGCACATGAAAATCCCGTGCGTTCCAGACTTGAAGGCAAGATGTTGACGCGCTCACGCTTAACTATATAGAAGTCTTTTGAAAATCAGCATTTTTAGTTTCTTTTCATCCCAATTTCCTACAACCAACACAAATTACCAAATATAAGTAAAATCCATCAACTAATACAATATTTCATAAAAATAAGGAGGAAATAGATACAAAATAATCAACTAATATGTACTCTATCAGGAACCATAATGCTCAACTTTCAAATTCTTGCAAGTTAATATTTTTCATATCCATTTCTGATCATTTCCAAAATTCTTTAAGATCAAAAGTCAAAAGATACATAAATTTTTACTGTGGCTCTTCAATTTGTTATATCATTAAGGGAGAAAATTCATTCTTAAAAAGAAATAAATTCATACAACAAATCACTAACAACATGCAATACACGTATTCTTACACTGGCAACACAATATTGACATCTCAAAATTAAAGCTAAAAAATATAGAAGTCTCTATGTTATTGTCCAAACTTCGAAAACTCTTTTATATTCACATATATCTTTCTTCTTATTAAAGAAGGACCCAGAACCCAAACTTTATTTTATTTAAAAACCTTTCAAAAATGTCATACTTCTTTCATTTTCTACCTAACCACCTTCAACTTTTGAACCCTTAATCAAAACTTTCAACTAGCTTTGCAATAGCAGTTAAATACACATGATGGACTAATACAACTGAGATTTAGACAGACAATTCTCAAAAAAAAAAAGAAAGAAAAAAAAAGAGGTTCAAACTTTGGGAAAATTTGAAAAATCAATCGATCCAATTTAAAATGGATTTTAAATTTCAGTAAAATGGAAGTTTGCAAAACCCAAGAATATCCAATGTACAATATTTGGTAAAACAATTCGGATACTAAAAATAAATTCTGGAATTCCCAATTACCAACCAAATTCTTAAACAAACACTAAAATGACACTCTTTTGAACCTTTTCTTAACTTTTTTTTTTTCCATACACATTCAGATGAGATATTTTTTTTTATTTTTTTTAAATGTAAACCCGTGCATGTCACGGGCCATAATACTAGTATTCTTTAGTTTAATTATTTAATACTCATAGCCATTAAAAGGTAAAGTATGCCATAATTAAATAATTGTATTAGTGAAATTGCTTCCCGATTTTGTAAAAGTGGGCTTTTACTTTTGCTATTAAATAGGTAACATAAACACAATTTCATATCATGTTACTTTATCAAAAATCATTTGATCATCAAATTATGTTATATACATGTCATTCATAATTATCATAACTTCGAGACAATGCCTTAAACAGATTTGTTGATCACTATTAAAACTTGAGCCCCAAAAAAAAAAAAATCAGCTGATGTCAAGTTCATTACCACCTTCTTTTTTTCCCCCACCTTGAAGGAAAATAGTAATTCCATTTCTCAGCATCAAAAGAGTTTCTCTTTGTTAATGACTGTCTAATAATTACGAAAGTTGTGTGCTAAACTAAAATGTTGGAGGATAAGGTAAAAGAAAACAAAAATAATTTATGCATACACATATACTTACCATAAAAAAATTGATAGAAAATGGAAAGTTAGTGATATTTAGTGACAATTATTTAAAAGTTTATATCTAACTACCATTTTTTAGTTCAAAATCCTACAATTTTTGTATGATAAAAAATGAAAGAAAATGCAAAAAAAAAAATTAATTTTCCTGCCAACAAAACATGCGTGAAAAAAAAAAGTTACTAACTAAGTCATATATTCTCCCACTCTTTTCCTTCCAAAAAAATACTAACTAAAAGAAAATGGAGTTTTGCTAGCAAAAATTGAAGTACCAATACTGATATCTATATCTTCATTAGTACGTGTGTGTGTGTGTGTAATTTTTTTTTTTAGCAAGTCAACCCAATGAAATTTTATCTTTTTCTTTTGTTCTATTCGAATTTCATATTCATTTTTTCTCTTTTTCCATCAAACAATGGTTCATCTAAATTAACTTAAGATGATGGAAATGAAGTACAAATAACATTTTATATTTGAAATATTATGAAGTAATAAAAAGTTAGGTTAAGACTGTAGTGATTAGAGGTGTTAGATTCAAATTCTCCCGCTTCCCCTCTCCTCATCAACTCCTAGCCCCCATCCCCTTCTTCCCTCCCATGTTTTAAATCTTACATCTCTCCTATAAAAAAAATATAAATAAAACACAAGATTAATGATAGAAGGAACTTCATCTTGCATAATAAATTTTAAAAAAAGAAAACATAATGATAAAGAGTAAATCTTTCCTACACTAATAATGTATCCACTATCACTATTGAATCCATGACATTTGTGCAAAAGTTAGATTTTAAATTCAAATTTTGCATAGTTATCATCTATTCAATAATGAAAGTGTATACATTATCAATATAGAAAATATTAATTCAAAGATAAATTGATGAAAAGCAGCAATGAGATCTTGATCGACAACATGCCAGATTAAAGTATAGTTGGATTTGAAATACTATGAAGTAATACATATTTTAACCATATAACTTGTTTAATTACGTGTCAAATTAATATTGCATGTTAACTCTTCATACAGAAGTACACCACTCCGGGTGCGTAATAAGCCATAACTGTTTTGTAGACGACAGTGTGTAAATGGCATCTTTTGAATACTAAAACTCAAAAAAAAAAAAAAGGACTAATCTAAAAAACTGAGCAATTTATGCAACTAATCATTTCGTTCTCATAATTTACCAATGATTCTCTCTCTATGAGAGTTTTCTCTCTAGTTTAGAGAGAGAAACACCCTGAGTGGGTGTTTATACCAAATATCAAAATTCAAAAATTCAAAATACAAAAACGAGGGAAAACTTTCAGATCAAACTAGTGGCACGAACTATGATCCTTTGATCCTGAGAGCAAAAATCATCATCTCAGCTGCATTCTTCACTAAAGTTGGCTTAGCTTTGTCTAGTTTAATTAGTCATAAATTCATCTTCCTGGTTTTTGAGTTGAAGAAGTGAATTGCTACTTCTCTAAATCCTTTGTGTTAGCTGCAAGAGTTATCTAATTCCGGCCTTTGTTTCTGATTGTTTCCAGATTTGCGGCTTCTGGAACTGGTGGCTTGGTGTGGAGAAGGAGAAGACGGTGAGGAAGCTCAAGATCGACGGGTCAAGGGGGTCGACTGTGAATTAAGGCATGGTGGTCTGTGGGATTTGAGGTATGGAGAACATTGAAGAAATTTTACAAAGATTCAAATTGTCAGAGGATGAAAGGCATGAAATAAATCTGGAGGAAAAGGAAGCTGCGAAAGGGATTCAGGAGTGTAAATTGAGCTTAATTGGGAAGGTCTGGGGAGAAAAGCAGGCGAATATAGCAGGCATTCGTAGCTTTGTAAACAATATGTGGAACTCTTCTAGATCTATCAAGGTTCAAGAAGGTGGGTTGAATGTATTTCAGTTTATGTTTGAAAAAGAGAAGGATATGGAAGTAATACTGAATAAGAGGCCATGGATTTTTGATGGCCAACCTCTGGTGCTGCAGAAGTGCTTTACTGGTGTAGAAGAGGATGGAGAGGCCTTCAATCATACTTTGATATGGGTTCAATTTTGGAATATTCCTCTGCATTGGGTGACTAAGGAGGCGGGTTGTAAGATTAGCAGCATTTTCCTAGCAGTTAATGAGGTTATTGTTCCACAAGTGGGAGGCAAAGGTGGTAAGCATCTAAATGCTTTAGTAGAAATAGATCTTAATTTGCCACTGCCTAGGGGAACTATAGTGAAGAACAATGGGGTAGTTAGATGGATAGAATTTAAATATGAAAAATGCCCTGATTTTTGCTTCTGTTATGGCTTGATAGGACATAATGAAAGAAATTGTAACAAAAAAGGTGTTCAGATGAATGAAGGAATGCAGTATGGTAATTGGATGAGAGCTAGTTATCCTAGGAGTCCTAATAAAAGATCTAAAAATGGCTCTGATTATACTGGCACAGGGAAAGGGAAAGTTAGCGACAAAAAATTAAATCAGAGTTATCAAAATAGTCAAAATAGTATGTACCACACTCGAATGAATGGGAGGTACCTCTCATCTCATCTCAGTATTTTAAGTGTAAGTGAATCTGAACGGAAGTATGTGTCACACCAAATCAGGGTGGTAGGCACCTCTCATCCCGTCTCAGTACCTTTGAAGTGATTGAAGTGAATTGCTTGTTTATTTATTGTTCAAATGCTCAAGTGAGTGAAATGAGTTTTCCCCGAAGAGATTTATTCGTGTTTGGAATTAATTCAAGTATGATTTACTATCGCTCTCCATGAAAGGCTTTGCTCATGATTCAAGTTGAATGGTAAATATTTTGAAAAAGTGTTATTCAATTCAAGCGTTAAGATTTTCATCAAATGTGTATTTGCTTAATTTCAGAACCTCACTGAACTTTTAAACTCACCCCAAAAATGTTTTATTTTTCCCCCCACAGGGACTCGAGACAGAGGAAGCACTTGAAGAGACTTACTAAAGAGACTAGCTAGATTAACTCTAGTTCATCTGTGTATATTATTCCTGGTGTCTTGGGCAATGGGTTTATTGTATTGAAGTATGGAAGTAACATTTCATGACTGTAACAGGATTTTGAAATACTTGGGTTATATGTAATGGAGTTTAAATTGTAAGATGTATGGTTATGTTGTTATTAGGAAGTACTTGGATGTAATTGTTGGAGTTTTACTGTAATTATTTAAAGTGGGCACTTCAATTTGACTGAGGATTGTAGTGCGTCTCGGCGAGAGTCGAGCAGGCGGTCCGCCAACCCCTTGTGGTTCTCCTTAGGGGAAGATGGGGCTGTCACAGTTCTCGAGCTCAAGGACTTAGTTAAAGTCCATTCTCCATCTCTAGTGTTCTTAACTGAGACTAAAAGGAAAAAAAGTTTTTTAAATAGTGTAAAACAATGGATTAAATTTGATAATGTTTTTGTTGTAGATCCTGTAGGGGTTGGCTATTTTATGGAAACAGGAATTAAAAGTCAAGAAAGTGCTTTTCACTAGTTTTACTATTGAGTTATTAATCTCTGATAAGGATATGAATGTGGATTGGTGGTGTGTGTGTGCTTATGCTAGTACAAATAACAGAATGAGGAATGAACAATGGAAAGTAGTGGAAAGGAGGAAGCAGATATGGGGTAATTACTAGGTAATCATGGGGGATTTTAATGATATTACTTCAAATGCAAAAAAATGGGGGGGAAGGGTCAGACCTAAAAATAGCTTTAGAGACTTTAATTGCTTCATTAATAATAATGATTTGGTCGATATAGGCTTTGAAGGGGTTCCATGGACCTAGAATAATAATTGGGATAAAGAAGGGGTAATTAAGGAAAGAATTGACAGAATCTTAGGAACAACAAGCTGGATGGAAAGGTATGAGAAAGCTAAATGTGTTCACCTAGAGACAAAAGTTTCAGACCACTGTACTTTACTGTTGGATACTAATCCGAGACGTAGAAAAGGAAAAAAGAGGTTCATGTTTGATAGGAGATGGCTCCAACAGCAAGATGTAACTGAGGTAGTGGATGAGGCTTGGAGAGGAAATCTGAGTGGATCTAGAATGTTTAGAGTACAACGGTAAAATAAGGAAGGTAAAGAAAGCTCTTATTTGCTGGAGTAGAAACTTTAAGTGTAATTATAAGCAACTTATTAACAAGCTCAAGAGAGAAATAGGAGAAATTAAAAAGAGCAACTGTATGGGGGAAAGAATTAAAATTGCTGGTCTTAAACAAAGGTTAGCTCATGCCTATAAACAAGAGGAGATTTACTGGAGTCAGAAAGCCAGAACAAAATGGTTAGTTGAAGGGGATAAAAATACTAGTTATTTTCATGCAAGTGTTACTGAGAGAAGGAGAAGGAATAACATCAGTTTACTGCAAAAAAGGGATGGAAATTGGTGTAAATCAGAAGAAGAGTCTTTCCAGGAAATTGAGAATTACTTTATGTAGTTATATACTTCAGGAGAACCTTCAAAATTTGCAGAAATTTTACAAGGAATTCCACAGACAATCACTTGAAATGAACAGGGAGCTCACTAGACCTGTGACAGAGATAGAGGTTACTCAAGCTGTCTTTTCCATACAGCCACACAAGTCCCCAAGTCCGGATGGTATGTCGCCTATATTCTTTCAAAAATTTTGGCCTGTTATCAAGGTAGAAATTAGCATGGCAGTTCAAAGCTTTTTCCATTCAGGTTATTTGCTTAAGTCCATTAATGAAACACTCATTAGCCTGATCCCCAAAATTGATTCCCCATCTTTGATTACTGAGTTCAGACCAATCAGTTTATGTAATGTGGTATATAAGATTATTTCTAAAGTGTTGATCAACAGATTCAAAGTTGTTCTGAATTCCTGCATTTGCATGTCACAATCTGCTTTTGTCCCTGGAAGGCAAATTGGATAATGTTCTCTTAGCTCATGAATGCATTCACTTCTTAAAAAACAAAATAACTAGGAAAGATGGTTATATGGCTATTAAACTAGACATGGCAAAAGCCTATGATAGGGTGGAATGGGCTTTTCTGGAAAAAATTTTACAAAAAAATGGGATTCTGCTCTATATGAATTAAATGGATCATGGCTTGTGTAACTAGTGTTTCTTATGCTATAAATTTTAATGGTGAGAAGAGAGGCTTTATTAGACCAAGCAGAGGATTGAGATAGGGGGATCCACTCTCCCCTTATCTATTTTTAATATGTGCGGAAGGTTTTTCTGCTTTGTTGAATCAGGCAAATGCTCAAAGGAAATTGTCAGGGTTAAAGGTTGCCAGAAATGCCCCGAGACTATCTCATTTGTTTTTTGCAGATGATTCTTTAATCTTCTGTAAAGCAAATGGTGAGGAGGCAGCCCAGATTAAGAAGGTTTTGGAAGTGTATGGTCAAGCATCCGGTCAGGCCATCAACATAGATAAATCATCTGTTTTCTTCAGCAAAAATGTAAAAGAGACAACTAGGAGAGAGGTGATTCAAGTGCTAGGGGGAATGCAATAGATCCAGCAAAGCAAATACTTGGGTCTTCCACTAGTGATTGGGAGGTCGAAAAAATAGGTTTTTGATTTTATCAGGCAAAAGATAGTGGGCAGATTGAGTGGTTGGAAAGAGAAGCTATTGAGTCATGCAGGTAAAGAAGTCTTACTGAAATCAGTAATTTTAGCTCTGCCTACGTATGTGATGTCTTGTTGTAAATTACCAAAAGGTTTATGTAATAAGATATGCTCTAAAATGGCAAGCTTTTGGTGGGGACAGAAAGAGGTGGGAAAGAGGATTCACTGGTTGAGTTGGGAGAAAATTTCTGAGATCAAATCAAAGGGGGGTTTGGGTTTCTGAGAGTTAAATGCATTTAACCAGGCTCTATTAGCAAAGCAGATGTGGAGAATTATTATGAAACCAAATTTATTGGTGAGCAAAGTATTGAAGGCCAGATATCAGAAAGGAGTGTCAATCTGGAAGCTAAAGGAAAATACATCAGATTCCTGGTGTTGGAAAAGTTTGCTGAGTGCAAGACCTTTACTGGAGGAGGGGATGAGGAAACGAGTAGGGGATGGAAAAATGATTCAGATATGGGAAGACAGATGGATCCCTGAAACAGAAGATGGGAAGATACAGTCTAAAAGGGATGAGACTATGAAAATTACAAAGGTAGCAGAATTAATAAAGGAAGGTAAATGGAATGAGAAACTGATTTTTAAAATTTTTGAAACAGAGGAAGGAAGAAAAATTATGAGAATTCCATTGAGCATTCAGCAAATGAAAGATAGGATCTATTGGGATGAATCTAGTACAGGTGCATATACAGTAAGATCAGGTTACAGGTTGGCAATGAAAAGAAAGAAAAGATGCCTGTTGACAGAAGAGAGGGTTGAGGGCAGTAGTAAAAAAAGGGAAGATTCAAAGTGTTGGAAAGCTTTGTGGGAATTGAAGATGAAACAGAAATTGAAGCATTTCATCTGGAAATGTCTGAAAGGTATATTGCCTGTGAAAACAGTGATAAGGGAAGATGTATACAAGGAGAGCATGTATGTACATATTGTGGGGAAGATTCTGAAAGTTTGGAGCACATGCTTTTCTTTTGCAGTAATGCAAGACAAATCTGGAAATTAGCTCCATTGGATTGGGATGGATTGAAGGAATATAGGGACAATTTCTAGCTGTGGTGGGATGAATTGAAAGATGCTATGGAAAAGGAAAATGGGGAAGACAGGATAGTATTGACCGTGAATATACTCTGGCAAATCTGGAAGGCGAGGAATGAATGGCAATTCAAAAACAAAAGAAAGGCTCCACTGGAGAGTCTAAATAAAGCAATGCAGGAGTGGATTGAATACAAGGAAGCTCAAGAAAATGAGAGTGAGGGCCGAGACAGAAGGAGAAAAGTACAGGAAGAAGAGGTTGGATGGAAAAAGCCAAGAAGCAATTGGATCAAAGTGAATACAGATGTCAGCTCTACATAACAAACTGAACAAAGTTGGGTGGGGTATAGTTGCGAGGGACTGGACAGGGAAGATTTTGGGGTTATGGGCATTACCTACCAGGAGTTGTTCAAGTGCAAAGGTGGAGGAAACAATGGCTATAAGAGCTGCAATGCAGATAGCAAAAAAAGCAGGTGGAAACATGTGGAATTTGAATCAGATTGTAAACAAGCTAGCTATACACAGAATTTGTGGAGAAGAGGAAGATGTTAATCTAGAAGTCATCATAAGGGACATTAAGCACCTGAAGATGGGCTTTGATAAATGTTGTTTTTCCTTCATTCGAAGGGAAAATAACTATGTCGGTCATAATTTAACAAAACATGCATTAGCATTAGATTCTGTTGTCGAATGGAAAGAGAAGTTTCCAGATTGGCTTCTTGAAAGCTTTCAAGAAGATTTATCAAAGCAGTGGCTCTAAACTTTGTACCTTCTGTTTTAATGCAAAGTTGCTTTTCTGGAAAAAAAAAATCATTTTGTTCTCTCTCTCTCTCTCTCTCTAAAATACGATTTTTATTAACAAATTGTTGGAGATTGTAGAATTTGAATTGCAAAATAACAATCTACACTAATGGTAGATTAAACATGTATTAGAAATAATTGATTTATAATTTAATAAATACAAATATATGAAAAATTATATACAAGTTCTTATCAGAACTAGAAATTTTTTCCAAGCGAATTTTACTTTAAAGAATAAAGTTGCATTTATTAACTTGCTTTTAAACTTGAACTGAATTTGGTGATTTATTGGAATTTAACCCACTCCAAAATCATACCAAATCCCTAGTTGCCTTACCTTATTTGATTTCCCTCAAATTTGATTTTTCTTTGATCCCAATCCCAAAGGTCTTAATTCTTGACCTACTAAACAGATAATTGATTAGTGGAAGAAAGTTCTAAATATAAAATTATAGACCTCATTATGTCCCCATTGACTTAAACTTAGCCCAATAACGTGTAGGCCCCACTTCCATAAGCACTACCGTTCGGAAACCGCCACTTCTTAATTCTTTTCTTCGTCCCCAGCGGCAGCAAAGCATACAAAAAATTTCCCCAAAATTTCTTCCTTAATTTCTTCAAAATTTCCTCTGATAAGAGATTGTGAAAGAAATAGAAAAAAATTAAATCAAAATGGGCCAAATTTGGAGTAAAAGGCAACAAAATCACCCCCACCACCACCACCACCATCATCACCACCACCGGCTTCAGCACCCGCCACCACCGCCGCAACCCCAACCAACCCAACAACCACCGCTTTCTTCTCCCTCCCCACAATCGAGCTTTGCTTTTGCTGCCAATGCCCCATACCCTGCCCTCCCATCGCCTGCCCCCGCGCCGCCTCCCCCTCCGCCACCTCCACCGCCTTACCACCCCTCCACCTCCGCTCCCTACTACAGCAACTATAGTTACAACTATTCCAGTTACTCGAGACCCCCTGTTAATATGATGGGGGCTCAGTCTAATTACCATAGTCCTTACTATGCGACAGGCCACGCTAACGGGTGGTTCCGGCCGCCGGGCGCGATGCTGTTGGCACCCTTGCCGCACCTGCAGCCGCCGCCGCCGCCTGCTCCGGTGCCCTACGTGGATCACCAGAGTGCTAAGAAGATCAAGAATGATGTGAATGTTCATAAGGATACTATTAAGCTTGAAGTGGATGAGGGGAACAGAGATTGCCACTTGGTTTCCTTCACTTTTGATGCCATGGTTGATGGAAGGTATTGAAAGTTTCAATCTTTTTCGAGAGCTATTTGATTTTCACTTTGGATTTGTATTGATACGATTTGGGATTTTGGAATTAACTTCGATCTTTTAAATACGGGAAATGAATGCCAATTGGATGAAAACAGCGGAATTGATCGCTGTAATAGTTGATAAGCTACTGCATTGCTATATAGACAATGAAATAATATTTGATGGATCAGAACGCAGAGCAACGGATTTTGTTGGTTGATTAGAATTAGTTATCAGAAGCTACCAGCTTTCTTGATGAATTATATGAGTGTTGATTAGTACTTTTGCATGTAGCTACTCGTGGTTGTAAAAATGATTGCTGTCTTTTAGCAGGTGGACATGATCTGTTTGAATTGTTTTAGTTAAGACCGGTGTCTGATGACCTCCATTATATGGCAGCAGAAGATTGATTTAGAGGTTCTCAATATTAGTATGATGTTAAGAGTTTGATTTTGCAATAATGGAACTAAATATAAATAGAATTAGAAACTCTTGATAGTTCTTTTGAAGAATTTGGTTTGTCCTTTGGCTGCGTAAGGCGCTGGAATGTTTAGCAAGAGGCAGGATTCCTTGTGTTCTTTGCTTCACAGCGATGATCTGTTGATAAAAATGGGGTTATTATCTTTTGGCAGACAGATATCCATAGAAATGCTACAGGGCTATAAATTACCATCTGCCAATCAAGAAAATGACCATAATACTGAGCAATATCCTGGTTAGAGTTTACAGTATGTTTACAGAGAGGATGTTGAAGTTTTGAATTTGTTTATGCTGCAAATAAGGGCATGATTTAAGTCGTATCTCTAAAATTATACAGCTGTAGGTATTATGCATTTTGGGAGAAAAAGTTGATGTTGGGAAGACTAAAGACCTTGAAGCTCATCATGAAATTAGAAAAGTAGTAAAATGTGCTTACATATTCCAGAGTTTGCATCATTTGACGCAGGAAGTAATGACAAAATAAACCCTCCCACTCTTTTTAAGAAAATGAAAGAGGGAGGCGAGGTCAGCATTAGTGCCTATAAGTTTGCGTCATGAACTTGAAGACTAGAAACTTGGCTTACTTGGATCAAATACATGTCATTTAGATTACATATTGTTGAACAATGTTTAAATGCTTGGAAGGATTGAATTGTTTGGAAAAATTTAGGTTGAATGTGAAAAATGTAGAGTGTGGTATTCTGGTTTGTTGTTTTTCTTCTTGAGATATTATGCTATGTTCAGGATGTGAAGGATATATACTTCTTTGGTTATTTAAGAATTTTGATTGTCTTCATGCTGAGAAGGGTGACATGCTGAATTTGGATTCATATGCCTGAAAGAGGAACTGGTAGGTCATTTTATAATGTAGACTAGTGTAGGATATTTCTACAAATGCTTTATTGTTGTTTGCTGTACTCATTTAATGAAACAGTGTTTGGAATTCTGTGTTGTTGAACTTTTCATTGTGAAGTGGTGTTTTCAACATTTTTCTTATTTATCTGGCATTATTACTTGTAATAGTCCAATTCAGGATATGATATGTCTGGTTCCAATCCTTCTGCTTGATTATCTAAGCTTACAATTACACTTGTGTATGTGTTTTTTTAGCTTGAATGGATTGTACAGCTGAACAGAGTAGAAGTTCGTGTTTTGCTTTTGAATCCTGGAGATCTTGCTGTGTGTGTGTGTATATATATATATATATATTCTCGCAGCAAGGGAACTTGGACATCAAGATCAGTTCCATCCATTAAGATGCTTTATATTGACTCTAATGGATGTGAGCCTCCAATGAATTTACTATCTAGAAGACCAGTAAATTTGGTGCTGACCACTTGAATCATGTTTAACTACACCACCTGTAGCTATATGATATAAATGGAAGTATACTATTTCACAATTGAGTATTAAATGACTTCAGCTGGTCTATGCTTAAAAAATACTAACTTGCTAGTGAATCATTTTTTTCTCTCTTGTTACCATGTTGTACTTTCCTACATGAATAGCAGATATATTGATTTGAATATTTTTCTTATTTTGGATCATAGTTTCTGCAGAGTAAATTCATTCGATAAGAATGATAAGTCTATATAAGTAATACGTGGTAGTGGATGATAGATTCTAGCTCTTCTCTAATATATCCCCTTATAAGCATAGATTCTGGTGTAACTCTTGAA
Organism: Gardenia jasminoides; assembly: GCA_013103745.1. Taxonomy (NCBI): domain Eukaryota; kingdom Viridiplantae; phylum Streptophyta; class Magnoliopsida; order Gentianales; family Rubiaceae; genus Gardenia; species Gardenia jasminoides. The sequence continues at coordinate 2,991,906 of CM023096.1, read as the reverse complement.
CTCTGCAATGATAAGAAGTATTAATATATCCCTTTTTATCACTTCACACTGTAATTATAGCTGTAATTATAGCTCGAAAAGATGTATGTGGAGATTTTTTTTTTTTTTTTTTTTTGGCTAGAAGTAAAGAGATAGATCTCACTTAATATGAGCTGCAACTTGACTTGCCCAAACCATCTCCTCTTGCACAACCTCATACTTATTTTCACTAGAAGTAAAGAGATAGATCTCACTTAATATGAGCTGCAACTTGACTTGCCCAAAGCATCTCCTCTTGCACAAACTCGTACTTATTCAAGTTTCCCTTACAAACAATCAGTTATTTTTTTGGTCCTTTTAAGAAGTTTAATGTTAATGATTCAAGTTGTTTAATAGCAGGATTGAGCATATTTATCAAGTTCTTTTTAGTCTGAAAGCTATATTTAGTCTCAATCTTGAGTCAGACTCATTTTAGACTGACCATAGATTGGTGAGGTAGATGGATAGGATCTCATGACTGTACTTATATTTTGTATTAGATTCCTGAATAACGATACCATATGTGTATATTAAAGATATCTGGGTTATTCATGCTAATGTTCCCGAATTTTGCTTGGCTAGCTAGTTGATTTGTCAAGTTCTTCTTGGTATGAAAGCTATAATTAGTCTCAATCTTGGTAGACTCATTTTAGACTGACCATAGATTGGTGAGGTAGATGGACAGGATCTCATGACTGTACTTATATTTTGTATTAGATTGCTTAATATGATATCGTGTGTGTGTGATAAAGATATCTGGGTCATTCATGCTAATGTTCCCGAATTTTGTTTGGCTAGCTAGTTGATTTAATCTCTTACTCTATGGCATATAGTTTAATTAACTTAATTCGCATTTAGGATCTACTCAGATATTTTACTTGTAATATTGTTATAAATAAGAGACGTTGTAAGAGAAGAAATAGTTTTCAAGATTACTCCATCCAATCCAAAATTTTTCACAAACTGATAAATTCATTTTTAAAATTTCCTTTTTTCTCCATCTTTTCTTGAGAATAGAGCTATCTTAGCAGTCAAAGAATGTGTATTTTTGAGTGATTTTATGAGTTTTCGCTATTTATCATGGTTACTATTTCCATGTGCCAGAAAGTGTTTTTCATGATTTGAGAAGTCAAAGAAACACAGCTACTTTGCCATCTTATCCCTCTTACACCATTTGCTGTAGTACCCAGAAGTAATGCACGAATAGAAATCTACTGAACTATTTTAGTTTTTTATGGCACTTAAGGGGAATGAATTTTCTGTGGATATGGGTCAGACTGAAACTGTGTGCGGTTGTCCATCACATGTAAAATGAGATGGAGGGTGTATTATATGATGACTTCTTTACCTTTCTGTTTGTTTCCTTATAATGATTTTACTGCTGGAGCGTTTCGTTATCTTTGATATTTACTTTCTTGATGACAAGTGGTGAGATAGCTTGTCCTTGATCTATGCTGCATTTTATGTGGTCTTCGATAGAAACTTGTATAAGGAACTTGATTCACTCAAATTTATATGCCGTGGTTTAGACTTGGCCTATGTAGTTACGTAAGCTTCAGGTAAAATTTGGCTGATATAAAAGATTCTTTTTGAGTTGTATCTTGATAGGTAAATTATAGAAAACCTTATCACCAATTAATTTTCGTTGCATAAATGCAGTGAACTAGTACTATACAACAAAATTTGGAACCTTCACTGTTGAAATATTAATATTAATCTCTATGCGTAGATATAAATAGCTACTTGTCTATAAGCAACTCGGTAGTGTGCTGATCCTGGAATAGTCTCCTGCACAAAAGTTCAATGACGTAATATATCAAACAGTTCTACTGAATCCACTTAAAGTTCAGCTTAGTGCCTAATGCATGGGATGATTGCCCATATGTAGCTGTTGAGACTTAATTAGCCCTATGCTGGTTGAGCTCTTTTTTATACTGATAGATGGTATGCATCTCCTGTTCGACTTTATTATTGGGAACATAGAATTGTCTTCGACTTTTTGAATAATTCCACAAGTGCTTTTCATGTGCTTCTGACAAGAAGTTGGAGGGCATTTTTGCCAGGTCTAAATTTGGCAGAATCTTAGCTAGCTCAATCATTATATGCACTTGGTGGTCAGATTCTAGTAGGTTGCATATGGAGCATTTTTACTATTTCTTCTGATCCTTTTGCTTTCAAGATTACAGTTTAAGTTGACGCAATCAAACTTCCACTGTTCTGTTATGGAAAATGTAGTGAGCCATTATTATCATATTGGCTTAATTGAGATTTGATATGTGATGATTTATTTGGTTCCATCCCTTTCGATCAGTTCAATGCTGGGTTCCTTGAATTTGAACTTCAATATGCTGTGCATGTTTTCATTTCCTTTGTGGAGTCTTAGGTGTAGATACCTATTGGTTTCAGGAAATTTGCACCTTTGAGATTATTGAGCAAGGACAATAATGGCAGTCTAGAAAATCATTGTGAAATTCTGAAAGTTAGTTTCAGAAATTTGTATTTTAATCTCTGACAAGGGAAGACCGTTTTCCTGTTTTACTTTGGTCACACTAGCTAGCAAATGAAATGGTTTTTTGCACACCACACAACCTGTCTAATACTAATATTTGGAATTATAGGAATTTCCTTATCTTCTTGGCTTATCTCTACGATAATAAAGCGAGAGCAGGTGGTTTGGTGTAAACAATCTATTGGCACCTTTTAGAATTCCTTTTTTAACCTTCAAGTAACTTCTTACCACTAACCCACTTCAACTCAACTAGTAACATTGCGCAACCAATGAACTTACATCACACAACCAATGAAATACGTGTTTATCATTTAAACATAACTGCTCACACATGATTGCTTGATTTAACTCTTTTGTTTGATTATTTTGATTTTTCATTAACTATTTTAATTTACTACTACTAGATTTTGTTGTCAAATAATGAATCTACATGCATTAGTTCCACTGAAATTTTTTTTAATCACTTGCACACACATCAAGTGTGCATCGATCACTATTTTATTATAATACTGAGAGATGGCAGGGTGTCTCTAGTTCATTTCTGTACTTTCAAAAATCAAATGTCTCTGTGATATCTTAAGAATTCTTTATCTACCATTTGTTGAGTCATTTATGTCTGAAATTTCAGGGGAAGTGGTTTTCATATCTCTCTTCTGAAGTCTGAAGTTTGGTCATTAAGTTTTGATGACAAACTTATGAAATCTTTGGAGTTATCTGCATATTACTAACTGTTGATTGTTTGTCTTTCATAATCTTGGATTCTGAACTTTATGAACAAATTTTCACTTGTTCCATCTTAAAGGCATTGTTTCTTGTTCTTTGGTTACAGTATCACCATTTACTATTTTGCAAAGGAAGGAACCAGATGTACATTCAATCCTGTCTATCCTGAGATATATGTGCCAGTGAAAATTCCTTTCCAGAAAGGATTGGGTCAGAAATTCTGCCAGCCTTCAGGAAGTGGAATTGATCTTGGGTTCTTTGACATAGATGACCTATCAAAGCCATCTGCAGGAGATGTTTTCCCCCTTGTGATATCAGCAGAATCATGTTTGTCATCGACGTTGACAGGCGATCAGTCCAATGAGGAAGCAGTGAGTACATCTCCTCATGCACAAATTACTCAGGCAGTTATAGAGAAGAACAATGAGGGCCATTTCGAGGTTAAAGTAATCAAGCAGATTCTGTGGATAGAGGAGGTTAGGTATGAGCTGCGGGAGATCTTTGGCATCAGTGACTCAGATGAGCGAGCTATCAGTGACAAGGACTCGGGAAAAGAATGTGTCATTTGCATGACTGAGCCAAAGGACACAGCAGTTTTACCATGCAGACATATGGTGAGCATTTTGCTTATACCCTTTTCTTGTTCAGAGGTTTAAGTTACATGTAAGTTTTTCTGCTGTGTAGAAAGAATCATCGTAGCTCCACCTACTTCATTTAAGTAGTTTCTGTGCTAAGAATGCTGAAAAGTTTCTTGAGGCGTGCTGAGTTTGCTTCTCATGAGATTGGGTTAGCGTCAGCTCATTAACTGGGCTGGAAGGTGGGCGGTCTTTGGGGCACATAAAAATTGATTGGTTTAATTTTATGATCTAATTAATCCGCAAAGTCACTTACTGAGATTTTTGTGTAGAGGCAAAAACCTCCCAGTAGGGAGGAAGTATGTTTCCAATACCAGCCCATCTCATCTCACTGCTTTGAGAGAAAAAGAACAAAGACGGAAATTTATATGAATGCAACTTATGAAGTTAATATATAGTTTAATCACGGAAGACCATCGCGCTTGTCTCCCCTTGGTCCATCATATTCCTTTCTACTCTACATGTCTCATTTAACATTTCTCTTGCATTTCAACTACTTTAACATATGTCTTGCATTTCAGTGTATGTGCAGTGAGTGTGCCAAAGAATTGAGGCTGCAAACAAACAAGTGTCCTATATGTCGCCAGCCCATCGAGGAACTTCTGGAGATTAAGGTTGATGAAGGTAATACAGATGTTTGCTTAATTTTATCAATATCTATGAATTTTTCTTGCATTGTTTACCTTCAAAATGACGTTTTAATTGACGTACTTTTTGCTTCCTTTGGTAGCTGCATCATGAGCTGGTTTTCACAAGGGAACTTGTAACTGTACAAAATCACGAGAGGTGACTTCAGCGTTTGTACTAGTGGTTTGGCAAAGTGCAAAATACACTTGACATTGGGGGCATTCTGGTTTTTAGAGCTTGTATATTGAACAAAGAGGAATAACTATTTCTCTTTGCTTTTATTTCTTAATTTATATAGCTTTCTCTATGTTCTCACTTGTTCAGAAAACTTTGGCTTTGCTTCTTTTTTGTCCTATTAACATGTTTAACTAAGCAAGAGTGCAAATCGCTGCTTCCTCGATCAGCAAGCGGTCAATGGGTATGTATTTGAAAGAAGAATACTTGGCTGGGAATATTTGCTGAAGAAGTAAAGCTTAAAGGTTGACTGAAACATTTTTAGTCTGAGACTGAGGTGACAAAAGCCTGGAATGGTGTGAAAAAAGAAAAGGAACTTGTCACGTGTGAAGGGAACATATATTTTTTGAGTAGAGATAAAGTGAAAGGAATCAGTTATAATCCCCAGGTTGAGTATCTGGATCTTGTTACCTTTGTTCTTGGCATAGGTAAAAGTTTGATTCTTGTTCTTTAAGTGCTGCAGTGCCTTGGTCCTTGTCTTTTTTTTTTTTTTTTTTGACAAAGGGTATTTTTGTAAACCTAAGCTTTATGCCACAGAGTACCACCAAAAGGCAATTGCTGCCTTGGTCCTTGTCTATCTAGTCTTTTTTAGCTTTGCTGACCAAAGAAATGACAGAAGACACAGGGAAAATCAAAGTTAAAGAATTAACATTCTGCCTATTTCTCCGGGGCTCTGTTTATAGTTTTGTTTGCAGTTCCCTGCATGACTCCAGTTTGCCAAGAACTGAATCTCCATTTCTCTTTTTGGTTTTATATTTAGGTTTTGAGTCTTGTACCATTGCTAGCTCATCACTTCACCATGACAGCACAAACGAGCACGCGCACACAAACATATTATACATCCTCGCAACAGCATAATGTTGTACAATTTTGTTTTTACCTTCAACTCGTCTTCTTTATGCTGTAACATCTAAGACAACTAGCGTATGAGTTGGTTTTCGTCAGATGCAAACTGGTTTTATCGCTTTGTGTAATTTGTCAAAGTTATGAAATTTTACTTTCGTCTTGAAGCACCCCACCGCCCCGCGCGGGGATATGATGATTTAACACCCATTCCGATCCCCCTCCAAAAACCAAAAAAAATGGAAGGAGGGGGTGGGGGTGGGGGAGGGGAGGGGGGATTTATCTATGAGATTTCACTGGAGGAAGCACTGAAATTAATATAAAAGTCATAAAATCATGTTTCCCCTGTTCGATTAAGACTTCGATAACTCATTAATTTATAGGCTTGTGGAGTAAGAGGGCCTTTTATGCCTCATAAAGACTATTAGTGAAAAGTACATAAAGATATGATCTTTGAAATTCATATGCCATCTTTTTATTGTAGTAGTTTGTAATTGTTTGGGACTTAAAAGTTACAACTGCAATAGTTTTGATGATTTAATGGTAGATGGAGTAATTGGCTGGCTTGGGTATCTCATTTTGGTGCGGGCTTGGCAACCGTTCCTAAACAGTGAAATATCTTTTCAACGAATTGTAATTCATTGTAAACAAAATATATGCATTTATAACAAAGATATTATATTTGAGTGCTGCTCACGTGGGCCTTTACTTTTTATTGTATAAGTGTTACATATAATGTTATCTTAGCTATACATTTTAAATTTTTGCATTGTTGGCTCATTTTGAGCCGTGAATCAATTGGGACGCTTGTCAGAGTCATCCCAGCCCCGGATCCGTCCCATTCCTTTGGTGATGTACTTTCTGATAATCTGAAAACTGGGTCCTCAATAATCAAATCGGATTGAGTGGGTTTGGAGGGGCTTGGACCATGACAACTTGTCAATTGTCATGGGGGCTGCATTGTTCCTAATGAACCTGCTCCATTGAACTGGTGGACCATGCCCATAATGAAACCTAATCTTGGCGTTGCTCGGCCCTGGCTCCGACAGGATGTGCCTTCGTAGGGCGGATTCCAAGAATAGAAAAGAGAAACAAATCACTTGTATGCATCACACTGCAGCCCTACATAAAGCTGTCTTCTGATTCCACAGGCGCTTGTCCAGTCGCTACACAGGCAGTTAAGGGTAGGGTTGAAAATGGATCAAGCGAGCTCGCAAGCACTAATAAACAATTCAATCAACAATGAGCCGAGCCAAGTTTGGATGAGCCTTCTGTTAGGAACTGGGGCATCGAAAATTAAAATTTTAGCCTCAGATTCCTGTTAGGAATCACTTTAGGTTCTACGTATGACTTATAGAAGGGGGTCTAGAGGATTACCTTAATCCGCAGATGATGACTTGTCTGAGAAGACTGAAGATCCAAATGTCCTCTACGTAAATCCACGCTTTTCACCTGATCGTCTCTACGATCTCTGTGTGTGTATGTGTGAGTGAAGAACAGGTGCTAACCGTTTCTTTCTCACTCAAGCTCTCAGACTATCTGAGGTTTCTCTCTACTTAAGTGAAGAGTTTTATCAATCAAATTTTCTTATTCTTGTGAGATCTTCTAATCTTCTTTGAATACTTGAGATTTTGAGTGTTCATTCTTATCAATCAAGTTCAACTTGTTAATTCTCACCCATCGTAACAACTCATGAGAACTTTTCTCTGATTAATAGAAGAGAGATAAGAGAGAAGGAAAGAGGATAGAGTCAGGTGATTTGATTCAATATCAAACCACCGTAACATCTGATCTCTTATCCCTTTCTTTTCTCTTATCTGACAGATAAGAGATAACCACTTTATCCTATCTGTCAGATGACCCAAGGATTTATTTATCTTTATAATTAAATCCGGAAGTATTTATTTTCAAGTCCCTACTTGGACACACAATTTAATCCAGAACCCAATCTCTATGCTTGTGATCCAATAGGTCCCAAATACACTGGTAATAATTATGAATTATAATTCTTAAAAGAATTAGATAAAATAAACACTTTTATTTTATCATTAATTACAATAATTAATTATTCATAATTATAAATTGTGAGCGGTGTCTAGCAACACATCACAACCACCCAGGTATTCGTAATTAGTCAAGGGGAATTCCGACCTAACCTTTCCATGAAAAAATTACCGTGTAATTATTATCCTTTCACCATGGATATCCTATTAGTCAGGGAATAAGGAACAAGTGCCAATTCCCTAATGACTAATTAATTTTCTAATTCCCTGAATTAACCTTAGATTAGGTTAACTTGAAGACATTCTTCAATTAACCTAATGTAGTCAACTACTAAAGTTATATTCCAACTAGTGGCCTTACTGGATATCAGGTCCCACTATCGGAGTGGTGAATCCTCTCTTGATCACTCACTATCTTTCCATGCTTCACACTACCCCTAATTTCTATTCTTTAAGTCACTCCTGGTGAGCGACAAGAAATAGAATCAAAAGGTAGTGATTCACACTCAAGATACTGTGGTGATTTCAAGTCTAGGATCACTTACACAATTTTCCATAAGAGATTCAACCATTGGCACTAGATAGATATCCTAATGGGATCTCTGTGTGGATCACTCCAATGAATTAGTACTCTACAATTCATCTACACATTAGCCTAGATATCCCTATACCATGGTTGATGAGAACAACCACTACTTACATTAAGTAGGGGCTAACTGTGTACTAGTCTGTCCGTATTAATGATGTCCTGTCTCATTAATACTATGACTAGGGAAATTTAAGAATATTTATTATAAATGTGATTGATATCTCATAGTCAACAACTCTTGTGACTACCATCACATTAATAAATATTCTAAGGACTTTATAAATTATATCAAATATTGAACAGATAAAATAGGAAGTTCATAAAATACAAAACTTTAATTAGGAATGTATTTAAACAAAATAATTGTTTTAGGGCATACATTCCAACACCTTCAAGTTGAGTATGAGTTTAAAGATAATTCAACTTGAAAGCTTTTAGAACATCACAACATATATCTATTGAATTATTTTTATGTTTATTAGAGTAAAATGTATATTGTGTCTAATTTAAAAATGTTAATTTTTTTATTCTTATTTGAGTTCGAGTAAATTTGAATTCGAGTCCGATTAAATTCGCACTCGACTTTGAGTCTGATAATACTAAATCAAGTCAAGTCCTTAGCTTTAATCGGCGTGTATTCCAAGAGCATGTTCTTTAAAAACTCTAAATATGCTTTTCAATTTTTTGATTATTTTACACATAGATTTATATTAAAATAAGGTACAATAAATCTTTTCCAAAAATACCTTAAAACAGTTATCCAAATGGAGTCGTAGTAGTTGCCTGCATGTTACTACTGTTCAATGAATGTGATTGATGAATTTATTAAAACCACCACACCGTTTTGCATGACAATCGAGCTCCCATCAACACAATTCATAAATTGTGCGAGGACGGCGGAGCTCAAGAGCACGAAATGGGAGTCATGACTTGCGTGTCAAATCACAAAGGTCATGATATTGATGAAGTTGTGATGGACCTAACCTAACCGAGTTTGTCAAGCTGGTGTATGACTTATTGAGTTATTACTATCACCATTCATTACTTTTGAGAATGTCTCTTTCTTCCTTGTTACAATTACTAGCCATTGAAGCAACTAGTGTATGATTCTGAATCTAAAACGATCAACATCACCTCATCTACGTGGTAAATGAGCTCCAGTCAGTACCAGATTATGTGCTAACAACAAGCATCATATTAAAACTGGTTTCGAGAGCTGTTAAATGGGCAGAACCACCTCTTAACACCAAATAAGATCAAGTTATTAAGAGGGTTGATTGAGGACTTAACAATCCAATTGAATTTGTCAAGTACTCTAGTTGGTTTGATGTATATTTCCTCCATTAGGTTTGAGTGTGTCGCTGTCTTCTTTGTTATCCTCCATAATGCAAGGTGGGATTAATGATCAGAAAAGGATAAACAGAAACAGTATAGTTTACTATGGCCACCATAGTTGATTGGGTCATGATTAGTATTGGAAACGAGTAATGCTTGTCGTCTAGGTTCGCACCAAAGGAAAAGTGTATCTTTATTTCCAAAAAAAAAATAAAAAAAAAAAGTTTTATAAAAGAAATGTGTGACTTTGTGAGTTAAATATTAGAGTAGCTTTAAAGTGTTATTTTGTTTGATTGCTCATGCTCGAACAGTTAAAGCCTAGTGTCATTTGATAAATTGGTCATTTTGAACACTCCAACCAACCCGTTCGGGTTGGGTAGTTTTGGATACCATTCTTCCCACCCAACCCGACCCGATTGCCACCCCTACTCATGTATGTAAGTTACTTAGCGCCCCCTCTCCCTCTCTTTTGCCTCAATTACTCCATGACGGATGTATCCTGAGGGAGCTTTTGTAATCTAGCGCCTTTTGTCTGAATGAAATATTAGTACCTTTCGAAAAAATAAGTAATCCAGTAAATTAAATGTCAATCAACCGGTAACTTTTCTAATTGACTTGATAAGTGGTAAATTATGTACTAAGATCAGTTTGTCATTGTTAAAATATCTGACATTAATATTCCAAGGATTTCCAACCATCTATATAAGATCTTGGGCCACTCCACTTATAGCCAATTGATTTTGAGTTGAAAGTTCAAGTTATTTATCATGGTATCAGAGTTGGGTATTCGGTTTCCCATCCCGTTTGGGTTTCATCCATGACTTGATTTTTGATTTAAACCCATCTCCCAAGTCACGTTTGAGGGGGAGTGTTAAAATATCCACATTAATATTACAAGATTTCCACCCATTTATATAAAATCTTAGACCACTTCACTCATAACCAATTGGTTTTGAGTTAGAGTCCAAATTCTTTATCAGTTACAAATTTAATTCTTCTTCGAAAGATTTGGTTATATAAATCCTTTACTTCCATTTCTTGTCTCCCAACTCCCAATCCCCACTAAATATACATGTGAATCTAAAATCTGTTATTTCTTGTCTCCCAACTCCTCAATCCCCACTAAATATACTAGTGAACCTAAATCTGTTATGAAAGCAAGAATTAATTCAAAGTTGTTAGTTTCAACCCCCCCCCCCAAAAAAAATCGTGCGATAAGGTTTCTATAATACAGTTTATTTTTCTAATTTCTTAAGAGAAAATAATTAATTCATTAGAATTTATGTTGCATACATTGTAATATACTGTACAGTGTGGACCTTCACCTGCGCAAGCAAATTGGTCTAAAGCTGTCATCATTGTCGTTATATGTAACACATTGTATTCACTCAATGCTCTAGAAGTAGGAAAACTATATATTCCATATTCTTAAAGAAAAAAGAAAGAGTCATGAAAAGAAAGAAATGCAGATGGATCTAGGTTACGTATTATCAGAGAAGAAACTGTTGTCCTGATGGGAAGGAATTGAAGGGCTTCTGTCATTGATTGGATTTAGAAAACTGTAAAGATGATTCTTCAATATCATCTTCAGAAGAAGATGTGGAGGTGGAGTGGAGTTGACTAGCCAGCCTAACCAGACAATATGTTTTTTCACCAAACATTAGATCTGGGATCTGTCAGGTTTGTTACTTTGTTAGGCGCTGTGGTGGTTGAAAACTTGAATAAAATTGCTGCAACACAACAGAGCTGAATTCTCTCAGTACACAGTACTGTAGTCCACACTCCACTCAAAGTTTCAGTAGTAAATGGACCATTTGATCATTTATTAATGTTCTTGGCATTTCATTGGTTCTTCATCTCAGCACTCTTTAATCAATGGACACGTATCACCCACGTGAATTGTTTAAATCATATCACGGGGAGGATCATACTCAAACCAATAATTTATTGGGTTTGGATAGTAGATTTTTGGGATCATTTTTTGAAAAGGATACTGTAGTACTTTTTTAATGTGATGTATCTGAGATAAAAAGGTGATTGGAATTTGTGTCGATAATGTAAGCAAAATTTTTTAGCTAAATATAAGCAATGCAAACATAGTTACATTACACAAGATTTTGGGAGATCTGCTTCCTGTCCATTGGTGCTTTGGATTTATCCTGAACTAATCGTCTTTACTCGAGAGGATTACAAGTGCCAGTTTCATAACAAAGACTACAATGGACGAAGACTGGACTAAGTGGGATTGAACTTGGGATTCTTTATCACTATATCATCAAATGGAAACATTTTATGTTTTGAAAAGTTGGTCAATAATCTCATTGTTTTGCAGCTGACTCTTTAAATTAAGTTCGATTTGATAAACAGATTACAGATGGAAATGAAACTTGGGGACAAGAATCAATGTGGTCAACTTTATGTCACATGCAATAAAACGTGCGTGAGATATAATAGTAGTCAACCTTAATTTTAGCACAAATCATGGCCAATTAAGAGCTTGCTAAAATTTGATACATTGTAATTACTGTCAAATTCTTTCATAAGGGATGAAATTTCGTGGGTGGAAGTTTAGTGGACCATATTCAAAACTTAGAAGAGAATGCAGCAAAACGCCTCGTGCCGAGTAGGTTTTATGTCGGTTTGGACTGACTACTAGACATGTTTAGTAGTTCGTCTATGATCAATGAAAATGTTTCATGTCAATATATAAAAACTCTACTTGCTAATTTATATACCAAATAGAATCTATTTCGATGTACATATAGAGTCAAGTAGAACCTTTGTATGTATATGTGAAATTCTCTCGTTGGTCCTAAATTAACTACTAGGCATGTCTATTTGCTGGTTGGACCAATATAAAATTTTTAGCATCAATACCTATGTAGCACTACACTGAAGCATAATTAGTCACTAAATTCATTTGATGGTCTTTTTTTTTTTTTTTGACTTAACTTTGTCATTTTGAAAGATTTTACATGAGAAGAATAGGCCCTTATATAAGTCAATATCAAATCAAGTGGGTAGCAAGTGAAGCTTTCCCATTCAACTTTCAACGCTGCCCATGTTTTAAATTTGATTTCTTGTTCAAGTTGAATTGTGCGAGTCCAGGTCGGTTTGAACTTTAAAGCCATATTGGCATTAAGGTTTTCTCAAGTAATATGGTCGGTTTGAACCGTAACGTATCAAAATTTGACAAATATAGAGGCAACGTTTTGTATATGTGGATTCTTTAAATTTGACTGTGAACGGTGAGGGTAATTCTTGGGGGTTTTTACAAAACTGATAAATTGCAAAGTCATAGTCAATTGCTGCATTTATATTCATATCATTGCAGCCAACCCTTTAAACTAAGTAATGACTGATAAACATACTACAGACAGAAATAAAGCTTGGGAACATGGAATCATTTTGATCAAGTCCATCTCACATGCAACTAAATCTAAATATGCAGGGGTTATTCTGGTACAAATAGGAGATAGCTATATTTTTCTAAGTTTTTTAGGGAGTCATTAGCAAATTCTTTCACAAGGCATGAAAGCTTTTCACCTTATACATTTTTTTGTAAATCCAGCACCTTGTGCAAAATTATTAGAGCATAAAACAAATAACTTCATGGAACATTTTTATCTTCGTAAGTCTAAGCTAAATAAAGAACAGTCTGTTGATTCAAAGTACTTTATTTTTTTGGCTTCAATTCAACTTAATTTATCCTTCAAAAAGATTTACATGAGAAGAATAAGCCCTTCATCTTGTAAATTAGGTTCTTAAATAGTCCTTTAGATATATCATATGATTCATATCAACAAGATCTTTTTTTCTTTTTTTTATTGGCTAACCCCGTATACGGGGATGGATGCCACCTCAAAATCTTATTAATGAAAAAAGAAGTTTATAAGAGGGGGATTAGGTCTTAACTCAGAACTACATGAACATGTTAAAATAGATGATATCAACTAGATCAGCAATTGAAAATTTCCAATCCAACTTTCAACATAGCACACGTATACAAATCATCACACACATTCAGGTTGAACTGTATAGGTCCAAGTCGGCAGGGCACAAGCTGTCAACTGTTATTGTTCATTTCACGCTAACATCACTACATATTGTTCATTTCACCCTAAATTCTTAAAACTTTAAAGTGCCCACATTTGAAAAATAAAAAATAAAAAGCACGTTTTATACATGCCTTTGAATTTCATTGTGAACTGTAGGGTGTAATAGGTGGGGTGTTTACAGAATTGACAACTTGTAAATTTACATTTTTATTTTCATGAGGGAATTTGAGTCTTCTTGTTCTATCTCTTTTTTCTTTTCTTTTTTTTTTCAGATTTTTGAGGAAAGGAAATATAATAATCAGCAAAGATATGTGCATGTACTATAAAATAGGGAGCAAAAGTAATTGCAGGATTTGTTACATTAATTCCCTGTTGATGCAGACAAGCACAAACAGTCAAGGCGCAAGAAGTTAAAGTAAAAAAAGTTGTTGAACAATGATTTTCATTTTTTCTTTTCCCCTAAGATCGGACCCCTCTTTTGCAGCCAAATCATTATTTGGTCTTAAAAGCCTAACCCACGAAGAAAATCTTGTCCTTCTAATTTCCTTTTGTCCTTTGAAAACACCCCTTTATCTGTAAAAGAGACTTGAATGGGGACATAATTTTTTTATAATGTAAAACGCATCCCCCACTGGTATGTTCAAGCCCCATCAAGAGTCATTATTAAAATGCTCTTTTAGGTGTGACACTATTGGGCAACTTCCAAAATCACTTTCAACAAATCTTGACCAGTGAACTGGATTAATTTGTTCATTTTTTTTCCATTAATTTGTTAATTTGGCTGGTGTTGAAGTATCACAAGTTAATTGCACCCTGCAGGAAGTTGGACTATTGCTTAGGATTTTTTGTTTTTTCGAGTAGATTAATGCTTAGGATATTCATCCAAGAATCCTTGACTGGAGTTTGGAGATTTTTTACATAAGCAATTGGAAAAGGTGAATTAGATAAAGGACGTGGAGAAAAGCTAACTACAGGCGGCGCTAACTCAGATTTACTCAATTTGAAGAGATGAACTAACATTGTATAATTAGATTGGACTTGGAGTTCAAAGAATATGAATCTTTACAAGCATCTTTATCCAATCTTCTTTGCACTAAACTAGTCCTCATCTCACAAGTTGCTAAGAAAGAGAAGTACGAGTTTTGGAAGCATCATTTTTTTAGCCAGTTTCACTCATTTGATGTTTTTTTTTCTTGTGGAGCAAACCCTTTCGATTTCTTGATTGATGAGATATTTTTGAAATGTATTATTATCTCGAGGATTTGGCTAAATGGAGTGTGTGCATTTGTACAATGAGTCTGGTATAAATTAGTTGTATTAACGAATTAAATAACCATTGAAAAAATCCTTATCTAAATTACGAAGCATAAGATGGGACATGAAGTTATATGACAGAAAATAATTATATCGTGCACAAGTAATTCACCTACCCATGGAAAGAAAATAAAACCGGAATTTAAAGAGATAGGCTATTTTTAACTGAGCATTGCTTTATTCCCTTTTTTTTTTTGGGTAAGCTTCTTGACTAAGCATTTGGTTCTTAAACTCCTGATCTCTAAATCTTAACTAAAATGGATAGAGAAAAAAAAGAAAAGAATAGAAAGATGACAGGAAGGTAATTAACAGAAGAAAGGGATAGTTTCATAAAAGTCCCTCTGCTGCTTTCCAGATGATCAGTCTGGTTCTTGAAAGGAACAAAATACTTTTGAAATGATAACTGAAGAAAGCCCAACAGAAAATAGGAAAGTGCTTTTCTTGTGCTTTAAAATTCAAAAAAAGAAAATTCTTTTTTAGTTTTGAAATACTTCGTACCATCAAACAAGGAAAGATAAGGGATGCTCTGCGCTGAAGGAAAAAATAAATAAAATTAAGATTATGTTTTATGCGGAGGGAAATTTAGGAGTAAAACTTCACCACAAAGGAAAAAAAACTGACCCTCTTATTTTTTCACAGCCCGATTCTCTCAAAACCAAACAAAAAACTCTCAGTTAAGGGGAAAAAAAAATAAAGAAAAGATCTAAGAAATCATATCACAGACATGGAAGGTTAGCTATCGCATTCTTGTCTAAGGATGAGCTCCCCAACATTACAATTTCGAGCAAGTTTACATTAATTGATATTATCAGATTGCAGTGTGCTGTCATAAGATAAGAAGCCTTGATTGATCTTAGCTTGACAACGTGGTTTCATTTAGACAAATTTGCACTAGTGACAAAACTTACATCAAACATGAAATGGATGCAACCGGATATGAAAATTAACTACATTACATTTTTTCGAATTTGTGTGTCTCAAGGTTAATAATATGCTCAAAAAAATGTTGCCAAATGGCTGCAACTAATAACCATTTCCCTTCACAAGACTATAATTTCATGGCCTGCTTAACGAGCATCCCTAGGTTTTGGTTGGGCAAAACACACTAACTAGTGCCCTAAAATCTGTTATGTTAATCCAAAACCAATCTATAATCAAAACAATTTGATAAAACAACCCAATTGTCAATCAACGCGACGATATTGGGTTTGTTTTAATATCATGTTAAAGCACCTCGACTTTGATTTCAAAACTAATCAGCCACACTTTGAGTGCTTCAAAATCTTATTAATCAAATTAGAGTATTTTGGCTAGCAGAAGTGAAATTGTTCTGTTTAAAATGAAAATAAACTCACATACATGGACACTTGAATCGACTCAAGACGTTTTAATTCTTGGAACCAAGAATTAGACGAAGACCTCATTGCGGATTCATTTTCAGGCACTTAGATCTACCTAATATTCACACGTACTCTCCACCACATTAAGTTGTAACCTAGTTAACACAAGTTGATTCAATTGGTAAGGACGGGTCACCTCCTCATAAAGATCGTGTGTTCGAATCCTACCCTCAATGTGAGAGTTGCATTGATGGATAATCCGTAAATACCTGCTCTCGATGTGAGAGTTGTATTGGTTAGTAATCCGTAAATACCTTTATAAGCGACCTATAATTCTTAATATCTCTCCTTTTCCAGTGGTAATTGGAGTCGAACCCATTTAAACTTTTTATTACCAAAAGAATAAAAAAAAAATCCATGACGTAATAATAACCGAGCTTGGCCTTGTTTGGAAGCTCGTAAAACAAGAGAATTCCAGAAATTGTTATTACATGCATGTACCTTCGTAGCTGGTGCCCCAGTACCTATTCAAGAACTAATGAAATCCTTTGAGGATAGAAAATGTTCCTGCGGAGTTAAAGTTAAGAGTTTTTCAAAGCTAAAAAAAAAAAAAGAAGGTGATCTTGAATCCACATATTCATAATCTAAATCCACACCCAATGTAACTTTTAATACTAATACTACAAATTATCAATGCTCATGATACAAATCATTAATGCATTAGAGGTATGGATTTAGACTTTAAGGGTGTGGATTTAGTCCATCAAAAAAGAAAAAATGATAGCAACTCTTTAAGAAATGTTTCTCACTTTGTAAAAAGACAAAAACAAGGTCTTAGGCTTTGTTCTCGGTTATTTTAGATTTATAAAATCTGATTATAGAGAATAATTAGAATCAGTAAAAAGTATTCTTTGGGTGATTATAAATTTTAACTTTTTTTTGTTATTAAAGGAAGTATGATCAGAATATAAAAGTAACCAAGAGCAACACAAAAACTATCCAAAGCAAAATTTATAATCACATAAAATAATCAATCAAGAATAAGTCCTTAATTTGCAGAGAAAACTATTATCTTATATACTAAGGCCCCGTTTGATAATCCAATTCAGTACTTAAACTTAATGAGTTCAGATCTTAATACATTCAGATGCGTTTAATAACCAAAAATAGAATATCTGAATTAATTAAGTGGCATTGAATCTTTTAGGCAAAACTTGCTCCCAAAAATAAGTGATAACCTATTCACTTATCATTAAATGCGATTATACATTCAAATGTATTAAATTTAGTTCTTAACAATTCAATTACTTAATGAATTCAGATTTCAAATTTCAGTTTTCAGACTTCAATTTTATCAAACACATCCTAAGTTTATTTTGTGAAAGTATAGTCATTCGTTGCTCTAAAACTTACGAAAAAAGTACAAGGTTTTTAAGATATTGCTACACCAGATTATCCTCGGTTTTTTGCCCTTCTACTGCACTTAATAAAAGACAAATATAACTTTAAAGAAAGTGTACCTAATGCACGACTTGATTGCAGAGTTTTTAAAATTCTTATAAGTTCTTAAGTTTCCCTTGTTTCCTATTTTTTCGTCACAATTTGCGCTAAGCATTCATTACTCGCCCAAAAAGATGCACCAATACCACAATACAGGTGTAAAATTGAGAATAAATCACATCTTAGTTCACTATTTTTAAGCCCAAAAGAAAGTAGGAGATGCTAAAGGAAGTCAATTTTGTTGTACATTTGTACTAAGAATGTAGATGGATGTCATTAAGCTCTTGGCTTAAAGAGAAGGGTAAAATTGTACAATGACATTAAAATCTTTACTTTGCTGATAATAAAAAGAGGAAACTTTCGGTAGCCCCCTAAAATATTCACTTTGCACTATTTTGGCCCCTTAACAACAAAGTGTAGCAAATAAACCATTGAACACCAAAGAATGCTCAGTTTAAGGACTTCCGTCAATTTTGTGTGTTAAATGTAATGGGATTAGAGGCAAAATCAACCAAATAGAAAATCAACTCATGATTTGATTCAAAACCAACTATATTAAGTCAACTAATAGTATGATATTTATTTTTTCCATCTTTTTTCATTTTTCATCTTCTCTAGGACTAATTTGATGAAAGAATCAGTCAATGAGATTTTTTAGGTAAATTTTGCTGGTTGATTTTTTTTGTTTAGATGATTTTACCATAATTTCGTCATCTCTAATGGCCAAAATTGACAGAAGTTCTTAAACTCACCATTTTTTCTGTTTGAGGGCTTATTTGTGATAATTTATAATTTAGGGATCAAAATTGTATAAAGACAATAGTTTAGAGGTTGTCCGGCAAGTTTCCTAAAAAAATTGTACAATGACACCAAAATCTTTACTTTGACAGATGGATGCACTGAACTCTACAGCCCTACTGGTGTGGCTATGGGCTGTCTACTCTATACAAGGGAAGGCGCGGTGTCATCCTTTAAATTATTCTGCAAATTAGAATTAGCTTACAAAAATCCAAATAATAATGAAAAAAAAGAATGAATGAATGAGGTGTCCTATAACTCTTTTGTTCTTTACTCTCACTGTTTTCATTATTAATTAGTAGATATATCATGAATCCAGCATACAAAATTAGGTTAACTTTCCAATCCGTCATAAAATTAAGCAAGAAGTCCAAGTGAATTTTAAAGCATAGAAATTGTACATGCACATGAAGTAATAAAAGCATCAAAAGTGGAACCTTCCCGTTAAGAAGATATTTTATTGAAGAGTTTTGGACCTACACCACCTATTCACAGCCTAACACTTTAAAGAACAGTAAAAGTCTTGGTTCAAGATTAGATTCAAACTTACAAATAATTATTTACAAATTTTCATCAATCTTTCAATCTTAAGAACTATTTCTCTTGGTCCTTTAATTGACATACTTGTGATTGGGACTTGAAACAAGTAAAGAATATTCACCTTGTCGCGTGCACATAAGAAACTATTCCTTCAAATGGTGAGGCCTTGGAAATGTAAAGTTCAAATTGTTGGATAAAGGTATGATATAAATGCAAATGATCCATTAGTATCAATTCTTTACCTTTAAAGAATTGATTAACAGGTGACATTTTGGTTAAGGCGAGAAGGGTTTGTTTTAACCAACAATAACAACCTTATTATGCTTGCAAGTCATTGCTTTCATCAATCTCTTGACTTACAAATGCATCTTGATTTGTGTGTTTATACCTATCTAAACATATGTTTATGGGACGGTTTGAGTTTTAAATATTTGTATAGTCACAGTTTACAAGAAATCGAGCTGACCGACTTGGTGTGAAATGTGAAAAATTTGATGTATGTTTTCTTAATCAGTTGATAAACAGTTGAAATGATAATTTTAATTTAGAACCCTTCCAAAATGTCAAAAACTACCCCAAGAATGATGTTTGGGAAGAGGAAATCTTCTGTGTCCCAACTTTTTTAACTCGGTGGTTAGATTACTGTGACTACTAATTCAATTACAAAAATCTGCAAAATGGTGATAGTTAAAAAATGGTTGAGGGTTTAATTTCTTCCTAGGTTTTAGAGCAGGCAAGATTCTTGCATGTTTAGTTTACATTAAACTACAGAACCTGAAAAATTAATGTTTAACTTTTTTTGGTAATAATTAATGTTTAACTGAGTACCTCAAAATGGGGGTAAATCTCTTGTAGTGTTTAGCAAATCGACGCAGACTAGCTTTCCCACTGACAATATCATATGCTGTCTACCTTTAATTTTTGTTGACTGTTTGTTTATGCAGAGAGCTGGTCCCCAGCAAAGAGGGGTGCCCTCATTCCTTCACGAGATATATTATATTTGAACTACTTATCATTTCATAGCATTAAGAAACATGAATTATTTAAATATTTATTCGTTTTTAATGAAGAAAATTATGAATCAAGAAAATTGACAATTATTTGAACTACCTTTATGTGCTAGAGAGATATTTATAGAACAAATGCTAAACATAAAAAAGAAAATTTCAAATCCGACCGAATAAACAAATTTTTGTGTCATTTACTTCACTTGTGGATTAATTTAGGATTGCGCACAAATTATTTGCCTACATCACAAACATGTATATTTTTCAACACATATTTTTATCTTTCCAACTATCCTTTTTATTTCACATACATTGCATCACAAAAAATGTTACAATATTTATTATAAAAAATATTTCAAATAAACTTCTATTCAAACACATAATATTATCGGTTTGGCAACCATGAGCTACTAGCCGTTTATATCAAATAGTCATAGTAATGCTAGATGCCTGAGTAAAGTTTCACGATTTCAATAGAACAGCATCACAAATTTGGTAATCAAAGAGTAAAAACAATGAACCATTGAAATCCCTATTTATTAAAGGAATACATAATAAACCAAATGTTTCTCAATGGAATGAAAATCCAAAAACATATTCAGTTTAATTCGGTTTCTGTTAATGTCTGCATTTACTTATTTAACATAAAACAAATAACAAACTTTCACTATCTTTTTGAGTACACCACTTAAATATCCCAATAATGTATTTCTTACCAAAAAAACAGAAAAAAATCAGAAAAATGTACAAATTGTGCACGCAAGATAAATCCAGTTAACATCAGTATGGCTTTTAGTACAATTCAAGTAATCATCTGCAAAACCCTTGTAGGACATAGCGGGCAAGTCATGCAACACAAACAAAATTTACTATTCCCCGCCCCCCCCCCAAAAAAAAAAAACAAAAAAAGACTTGCCATTGGAAGAAGAAATTTTGGGTAGGGGATTGATATTTGTCATTCCTCTGTTTGTTAATTGATTTCTTTCTACTTTTTGTATCATATGAAAGTGTCAAGAATATCTATCTTTTCCATTGCAATCACAGCCATTCCACCTTCTTTTAGGCCATAACTTGAACGGAAACACAGGCAATTTTGTATTTTAAATGATCAAAAAGGGCAAAACATATGACATTTACAAAAACAAAAGTACTACTATCAACTACTATTTGGTAAGCAAATTTTGTTGGAGGCTCGGGGTTCAAATTAAACCTCACAATTAGAGATATAGGTAGAGTGTGGGAAGGACCTACTATTTGGTAAGCAAATTTTGTTGGAGGCTCGGGGTTCAAATTAAACCTCACAATTAGAGATAGGTAGAGTGTGGGAAGGACCGGCAAGGCAAAAAAGAAAAAGAAATTTACAAAAGTGACAAGATTAAACCCTCAAAGTCCTAATGCAATCTTGATTTGCGATACGCAAATTTGTAATTTAATCAAAAAATTTACTGACATTAGCATCTGAACTATAGCATCAACATCAAACCCTCAAACAAATTAAAACAAACCTAATAAGAAAAGAAATTGCATTATATTTATATGGTCCTTGATAACTTATCCTCCGACCCATATCACAGATGGCAGAACTTTCGTAGTAAACATGTAACAACTGTACATTAAAATCAGTAACATTTTTTCTTTTCTTTGAAGAATAAAACCAGTGTGTTTGTTTGTGTAACAGAAATTTGCAAAATTTATTTGCAAAATTTACTTTGCTTACATCATAATCACAATTTTCAATCACCTTTTTATCTTCCCAACAACATTTTTATCTCACATACATCACATCACAAAAAGTGCTACAGTAAATATTCCAAATAAAATCTCAAATAAATTCTCTATTCCAAATAAAATCTCAAGTAACTTTTAAAACCTACAAGCAAATGATAGTTTCAACTTTCAAGTTGTCACATGGTCCAATCTAAGCTTGGCCTCCCTCGAGTCCTACTTGTACCCCTACAAAAGCAATCTTCTGGAGCTGCTATTGATATCGAATCCACCGTATTACGCTTCTTTGGATTATTAGAGACAGCTCATGGTTTGCACTGTGAGTGACACCCGCTTGGCTTTGCTTTCCTACACTAATGCTATATTTATAAAACAGCACGAAACCCCATATAGCTACTACCTAGGGAGCATAGCCAGGAAAACAAAAGGAAGCTTAAATAGTTTTATTCTTGTAAAATTATATGCTCTCAACCGACCCTTCTTTCTCTCTTTTCCTCCCCTGAATTTGAGAGCATTGCATTTTCTTGCTCTCTGCTAAGTTTCACCAAGAGGGTTCATCTCATTTAGCTTCCTTTTTTCCCATAAGGACTTGGTTTTTGGTTGCAAGTTCTCATTTTCCTGTTAGCAATTAGGCTATAGTTAAAGGCTCTTTGCATCTTATTCTGGAACAAATTAGCAGAATGAATAAGCAAGACTTCTTGAAGACTCAGGTATTGTGTTTTTTCTTCCCATGGACTCTCTTACAATAAATTTAAGTTCTTGTTTTTTTCTTGTTAAGTTTGTGGTACTATTCTTCCATTTTAAGACATGGTAGTTGGCTATTCTTGTTACATGAAGTTATCTGGAGCAGTATTTGTTGTTTCTTTAACTTTTTCAAGTGTTTTGACGGAAAAAAAATGAGAAATTTACTGCAAAGGTTCCAACTTGGAAAGATTCTGGAGTTGTAAAAACTAATCAAGTCTATTTCTTTCTCAAAGCGAGGATTTTTAATAAATGTGCAGTTTGAGACCTGAGGAGGATAAGATTTTGTACTTCTTTCTCATCTTCAATTTCCTTTCATCAAATTTCGTGCAGACTTGTGTTCTCAGAGTGAACATCCATTGTGATGGTTGCAAGCAGAAGGTCAAAAAGAAATTGCAGAAAATTGATGGTAAGTTACTCTAATTAGGAACTAGCAATATAATCTTTAAATAGGTGCTCAGAATAGGTAAATGTTGGCCAACTCTGTTCCAGTGCACATGGCCTTTTTTGTCTCACTGCTGACTTTCTGGTAAATATGATTTTGCAGGAGTTTATACTGTTAAAATAGATGTAGACCAAGGGAAAGTTACTGTGACAGGAAATGTTGATCCAGCTACACTGATAAAGAAGCTTGACAAGGCTGGAAAGCATGCAGAATTGTGGGGAGCACAGAAAGGAGGGGGTGGTGCATTCAACTTGAACAACCAGTTCAAGAATATGCAAATTGATAACTTTAAAGGTGGGAAAGATAACAAATCTCAAAAGGGTGGAAAGGATCAGCAGAAGGGCGGCCAACAAGCTCATCAGCTGCAGCAGATGCAGAATCTTAAAGGGCCAAAGGATCTGAAATTTCCTCCCAAGGATCAGAAATCTGTTAAGTTTAGCTTGCCCGATGAAGATGATGAATTCGACGATGATGATTTTGATGAGTTTGATGATGATTATGATGATGAGTTCGATGATGACTTTGATGATGGCTTTGCTGGTGGTCATCACAAGCATCCACCTGCAAAAACTATACCTATCATGGGTGGTGGTGGTGGTGGTGGTGGACCTGGTGGAGGTGCTGGTCATGGATCTAACAAGGGGTCTAACGGTATGATGAATGGTTTTTTAAAAGGCGTTTTCAATGGTGGGAATGCCAAGAAAGGTGGTGGGGCTGATATGTCTATGCAAATGAAGGGTATGGGTGGTGGTAATGATGGTAAGAATGGCAATGGAGGAAAGAATGGTAAGGGAGGCAATCAAAATCAGGGTGGTCAAGGTGGTAAAAATGGCGGCAAAAATGGTGGGGGCATGCCAGGAGAGGGTAAAAATGGTGGGGTAAATGGTAAAGGTCAGAATAATAGCCATGGTGGAGGAAAGAATAACGAGAGTTGGGGTAAGAATGGGGGAGGGAAGATGAATGAAGGCATGCTGGTGAACAATTTACCCCAGGGATTTCGTGAGATGGATATGGGCCTTAGAGGACCAGGTCCCAGGAATATGGGTCAAATGCCCCAAATGGGCGGTTATCCAATGGGTCCTGCCGGACATATGCCGGCGGTGCAGGGACTGCCGGCCGGTGCAGGGATGAACGGCGGGTATTATCAAGGTATGGGACAGGGGAATCCTTATATGAACCAGCAGTACATGGCTCAAATGATGATGAATCAACAGCAAGCTAATGGTCATGGCATGTACCACCCTATGATGTATGCCCGCCCGCAGGCGCCTATGCACTATGGACCGCCGATGATGGCGCCTCCTCCTACAGATCATTATACTCACATCTTCAGTGATGAGAATACTAACAGTTGCAGTATCATGTAAATTGGAAGTGTTCTGTTATCTTCTGGTTTACTACTTAGCATAGGATATGAGTTTGTCTAAGTTTTGGTTTGTAAGTTGAGAGTTAAGTTGTAACAATCCAATGCTACTCAGAAGTGGTTAGTCTATCATTTCCATCTTCTTTGTTGTTGTTCTGCTTTTCCTCGAGTTGTCTATACTTTGTCCACTGTGAATACTAGGTTTCAGTAACATGTTTAGAATACAATTAGGTGAATAGGTAATAAAGATTAAAACATTGCAGCATTCTTTCCATCTTGGTTGAGAAATTATGGAAGGATTTGAGTACGAAAGCCTAGAGGGATGGTTAGATTTTTTCAAAGACTTGTATTCAAAAGCTAGAAATGGGAAAAGGTGGGGGAGCCACTCTAATCTCTAAGCTCTAGCCGCCTACCCGTTTTTCGTTCTTTTTGGTGGTGTGGGGTATGAGGGGGGGTTTCTTTTACTGCATATCGTCCTTTCTTATCAGCCTTTCAAGATTTTTGAGTCTTACTTCTTCGAGGATATTATTCAAGAAAATTTTTGTCCGTATAATTCTTCAGGCAGAACTCAAATCTTGTTTGTACACTTCCTCTTTTTTTTTTTTGGATTTTTTTATAGAAAGATATTCTATAGCAATTTGGTATGTATGAGGTAAAAATGTGATTATAAATTATGTTTACAGAAAATATAAAAAATTTTTGAAAAAAAATTACAACCCGAACATTTTTGCAATTTTGCAAATAAATCAAAACCATTGGATCATGGTCAAATTCTCATACGATTCAATTCAAGATGCACAACGGATTTCTAAAAACGGGCACGGACTCCATGAAAGGCGGTGGAGAGAATCACTTGGGAGACAAGATTCATTCCTCCACAGCTCCATGTGCCAGCTTTCTTTTCTGTTTCTTTGATCTAGTGTTGGGAATGCATCATTGCTTCTGATACTTCAGACACAAGTATTTTTCTGTGATAGCTATGAGGCTTCTATGAAACCGCCTTCCTGAGGTTAAAATATCTGTACCCTCAGCTACAGTGAATCTGTTCATAACGTTGTCTTCATTATGGTTCCAGGCTTTCAACTATATCTGCCTACACCAAGATTTGATGGAACAATTTTTTTTTAGTACATTGGCTGCTCAGAACTTATTGGATTTACCTACATGAGAAAATTCCTTAAATCCTTTCAATGTGGTTGATGGTCAATATCCACCAATGTAAGAGGGGAAAAAAAGCAAAAGCAAAACAAAAAGAATCTACTTACGGAGAGGGGTTGAAAATCATGACATTGTTAAGCTATGGATACAAATATGATGGATTCTTAAAATTAAGGAGATAAAGTATGCCACCTTTAGTTTCTTTTTGTCGTTTAAATCATATGCTGCTTATTATAAAAATTCTTCAAAAAAAAAAAAAAAGAACCTTTCACGATCTTTTAGTTTGTTTTTATTGTTTAAATCGTATATCGTTTAGTATAGAATTTTTTCAAAAAATAAAAAATAAAAACCTTTCTCGAGTAAAGGGGTAAGATTTGAAGGACGAAGATTAATCCACTCCCACCTGTTCTATTAGTATGATGGGCAAGGAATGTGAGAGCAAAAATAATAAAACTACACATCTTAAGTCAATTCGCTACGATAATTCATTTGATTTGATTTGAGAAGGATAATAATATTGGCATCTTATAATTCACAACACTAAACAACCTATGAATTGTCTGAGTTCAAAATCTTTCACATACTAAAAAAAACACTATGAACTTCAGGCCCATTCCAAACTCAAGCAAATGTCCAAAGGCCTCCAAGTCAAAGTCAGAGAAAGCGTGTTCAGTTTCCTGCCCTACAAGCCCAAGTTGTAGTTTGGGATTCCATAGCCACATCCAAACTCAAGTAAATAAAGCCCAAAGGCCTTCAAGTTGAACCCAAAAAAGGTGGTTCAGTTTCCTGCTTTTCCAGGCCAAGTTGTAGATTGGGATTCCGTTGGGTTCAAATTTGATATTCCTCTTTTTGCTTTAGTTTTTCACGGTGCATATATTACTAGTAT
This sequence comes from Gardenia jasminoides, assembly GCA_013103745.1. Taxonomy (NCBI): domain Eukaryota; kingdom Viridiplantae; phylum Streptophyta; class Magnoliopsida; order Gentianales; family Rubiaceae; genus Gardenia; species Gardenia jasminoides. Next base: position 2,965,515 of record CM023096.1, on the reverse strand, counting down.
TAGAATTAATATCACATTCTGGCCAAGATTAATACCCCGGGCCGGAGGTAACCAACCTTGGGCTTTGGTTATTTCCAGGGGGTTTATTCAACTATTATGACTCGCATGTGTTTGGACTGGAATCATTTACACTTGGGTGTACAATAGTTCACACAACTGTGTCGGCCTTCAGGGTAGAAAATTATGTAGCAATCTTAATCTGTTGCGTAACCGACCCCCCGCCCCCATTCAAAAATAAAAAGGGACCATTTTAAAGTTTTCGGCGAATTGATGATTGTCAGTCTTCCATTTTTTTTTTTAACTAATTGATGCTTGATTGATGTGTAAGTTGCAACTTAAATGAAAAAAAAAATCCGCATACAAAATAATTGTCTTGTATAATCCATTATGTCTTACTTATGCAACTTTTGTCAATTTCAAATTGTTAAATGAAAAGTTAAAGAAATATTTGACAGGTGTTGAAGGGGAATAACTTTCGATTAAGTACTTCTACAATGTTAGAGGAGGTAATTATCGATAGGAGTTGAAACTCTAGACAATGTGGTTCAAATATGAGTCGTAAACTTTGAAATATATATTTATATAAACTTTGAAATTTAAATATTTATATAAAATTTGAATTTGAAAGTCCAGATTGTACCAACTACCCAATTTGCCTGACCCAATCAGAGCATCAATCTTTCCAATCTGGTAGGGTTACCTGTTTTTGGTATGCCCACGACCATGAGCTCATCCAAGTCCCATAAAGATACCAGTTGTTTCAAAGGGGAAGATGGTCATCACTATTATCCTCTACCATTATTTCCTAGATCAGGCTGCAGGACAAATTCTAAAGTCGAAATGCAAAATAGGACTAGCTTAGGTTACACTGCATCTGCAAACAACATTCTCAAACGTTCACATGAAGATGACAACGTCCTTAAATGCCTATCGCCTTTGATCACATGAGCAGTAGCCAGAACAAATGAAAAACTTCCAGCACTTGAAAAGCTGTCACGGCCATTCTACAGATATTGCATATATGTACTGCATTTTTTTTCTTTCTTTTTGATGAAATTGAGAAACGAGGAAAGAAGTAGATACAAAGTGAAGTCAAACATCTGCTTTTAAAAAAGCGATTATTGTTAGTTGACGAGCATGGGGCATACATATAAAATTAAATTCAAATCCACAATCAAATTTAACATTTGTAAATTTGCAAATACTCCACACGGGATTTTTTTATAAGTATACAAGTCGATATTGAGTATAGAGTATTACGTGTCGAACTTATAGGGAAGAATGGACAATTACTGGTACTACTAAATTTTTTCTATTATTTAGACGATCAACAAATTGAATGAAAAAAAACTAAGTTAAAATACGCAAGAAAATAACAAAAAAAAGCTCCTTAGATCCGGTATTCCTCACTACTCATGCAAGTATAACTTTCGGATCATTGAACACTACTACCTTGACGAGTCATGGCGTAATTTTCATATGTATATGAAACCAACTCTCATAGTGAATCAACTATACCTATAACTAATTTTAATCTACTCTTGTAGTTATGAAATTAGTTACAAGTTCATGAACTTCTATGAAATTACATAAAACAAGCCATTAAAGTCATAAAGATGCATCTCTACTCTTGTGAGCGTACTCCCTAATTTTAGCACTTCCATGAACTAGTATTAAATTCCGATTCTCATTGCAAATTTAATACCTTAAAATGATCACAATCAATGGCCAGTCAATCATGATTATAAGAACAAAAGTGCTAAATAACTTACTCAAAAAAATAGATTCAAATAACCAAGAAATCAACACAAAACAATCATAAAAATTTCAACCAAAACCCAAGATATAAACTTAGGAAATACATGATAAACATGAAAACCATACTTGTATTATAACTAAACAAGAAATTCAATACAAAATGGAAAGTAATAGGAGAGATATCACCTTTGTCACATGAGATCAAGCCTTCCATCTTTGTTGCTCAATCTTCTTCCAAGTTTAGCTATAACAAGAGAGAATAAACTAACTAAAATAAACTAAGCTACTTTCTACTACCTACTAACATAAACTAAAAGAAGATGAAAACTGCATTTTTGAGGTGAAAATTTCCACTCTCCAAACTCTCTAAATGAAAAGGGACACGTCCTATTTATAGGGGATTTTTTAAGCCCTTAACTTGTACCTTCAAATGTGAACATCCTCCAAAATTTAGCTTCAAAAGTCCAATTTTGTGGCTTCCAAGCTAAATCTCATAATTGTAGATGAAATAAGGTCAATTCTTTAAAGTTGCAAGTTTTTTGCAAATTGTCTCTCAAAAGCAGTGAAATAATAGAGTTGAAATCAAGTTGAGTAAGTCGCAGTAGCCTTTTTTGACCGGAATTTGGCCACCCAATCCGAACACTTACCGGTCGGATTGCTAACCAGATTGATCCCTTGTTTTTGCTCCAAAATTTGATTCTTTAATTTAGCTGTTAACCAGAATCCAGCCACCAATCTGGCCGGGTACCGGATGGATTCGGGCAGATTTCTTATTCAACATGTTTCTTCAATTTCTCGGCTCATGTGACTCTATCCAAGTTTGGTTTTTATCCAAATTCAAATTCATTTTTAACTCCTACAAAAATATCAAAGATATGCAAGTAAATGGAGAAAAGCAACATCTACTCCAATTAGCATTTAAAATGAATCCTAATGCAAAATGACCACATTTTATGCATTAAACATCATAAAAGTGACTAAAATGATCATAAATATCATGCATAAACTATACTCCCTCCCTTTTTTTTTTAACTAACGTTTAAGGTTTTGCACACCAATTAAGAAAATTTTTTCATTGGTTAAATCTATACACTACTTTCCTTTTGTACCCTCATTAATTGTCCAACTCACCCATGTTTTCTCTCAATAGAATATTAAATGGTACTGTTTTATTAGGCCAAAAGCAATTAAGAACCCTGCATGAATGAGAGATAAAAGGGTAAAATTGTAAAAAAATAATTAATGTTGCATGGGGCTTATAAAACGACAGATAAAAACACATTGGAGCAAAAACCTTAAACGTTAGCTAAAAAAAAAGGGGAGAGAGTACAAATTAGTCACTTATCATTAGTGATCCCGACTTCCGTACATATCTTGGAAAAGCCACTATATTATTATTAATATCATTGAAAGTGATTATCATTAATGATCCTGACTCGCATACTTAATTATCTTGAAAACGTCATTATTATTATCATCATTGATCCAACGCTTGTACTCTTAAAATATACAGCTTTCACTAGCTATCATATATAGCTATCATATAATGATTCTTACACATAGAGTGTAAGTTTCAGTTTCTCATACTTCTAATGGCTTCAATTTTGACTTCTAAATCTCTCAACTCCTTGGTACCCTTTATTCGAATATTTATGTCCAAATGTCAAGCAACACGAACCCTTCTCAAGACTAATGCACTCGTTTTGCCAATGCGCAAAGATTCTGCTACTTTCCTCCATGTAGCCCACATACTCGGGAGGACTCCTCAGATACCTATATCATTTCTTCTTGATCTAAATTCAAGATTTTTATGGGTGAATTGTGAGCAAAACTACGTACTCATCATCAACCCATACAGCTTCCTTTCGCCACTCCACTCAATGTTCTAGGGCTGAACTTCGCTACTGTCACAAATGCCCTCCCGATTCTACTAGACTTGGGTGTCATAACAACACATTCTTTCTTTTAACCAACAATCCATGAGTCGTCAAAAAGGCCATTGGAGAGCTTTCACAAGATGTTCTCTCCATTTACAGATCTGAAGGTCCAAAATAAAGTCCATCTGTGAGAGTTCCCCATTTTCTTTTTGCCTGTGCACCTTCATCTTTACTTAAAAGATCAATGCCGAAAAATGTTCAAGGAGTAGCTGGATTTGGCCATACGTCACTTGCTCTACCTATAGAACTTGCTTCACATTTCGGGTTCTCACCTATATTTGCCTTATGGCTGTCCTCTTGTATCAAGAACAATGGAGTCATTTGATCGGAAATTACCCTTATGCAGCCTGGAATTGAAATTTCGCGACCCATAGGGTATACGCCTATACCCCTTTAACAATTGATTCTCAGGGCGAACGCCTCATCCTGGTTAGACAGACCAACATAAATAAAAATAACAGTTCTGCTCAGATCAGCTTCAATTTCAGGATCCAGGGCTTTTCCAGGAACAATAATTAGTACAACAATTCCATATACAGCTTTGGAGGACTCATTATTCAGATCGTTTATGAAACTGTTCATGAATTAACTCATAGGAGTCCCTCATGTGAAATCAGTTTCACCATTTGAGGTATGTTTCAATTTCAACATCTTAACAAGTACCAGAACTGGCCCTGAAGTTCCTAGAATTGATTTCGTGCTGCAAAATCAAGACTTTAGCTTGACAATTATTGGCAAAAATTCCATGGTACACGCACGACGAAATGTCTCCTGTTTAGCATTGTTGATGGAGAAACTAATCCCAAGGCTTCAATTGTCATAGGTACACATCAACGGGAAAATAATCATGTTCAATTTGCTCTTGCAAGATCTAGATTAGGATTTACCTCTTCGCTACTCTTGCATCATATTACTTGTGCCAAAATCAATTTTCCCTTACATTCACACTACTAAAATTGCTAAAATTGTTATTTCACAAATGACTTAAACTTACTAGTTTATCACATATATTAATCTAATTTACCTAAAAATTACATGTGTACGGTGATTATTATTTTGGAATTTTCACCTGTCTCACTATTTCTATTATAATTGGTAGAAGTACTTCTAATCAAAACAAAATAAAATCAAATTCTTTTTTTTTTTCTATTTTAATGTAGTAGTTATGTTTACTAGATAATTATTAAACCATTCTTACAATATGTATTTCTCCTAAAAGTAGTAACATTTTGTAATTTAGTAATAATTTGTAGGAGATTTTATGCTTTTGTTTCACCAATATAATCCAAAGAATTTTGCAACATTAAAAAAAAAAAAAGAAAGGATAATGACATGAGTATAAAGGTGAAAAAATACAGTATGCATCACATCATGAGTTTAGGTGTGATTTATGTAATTAATCAGTAATTTAGTCCTTAGTTGATATGTAATGCATAGTAATTTCATACAAATAGAAATAAATTTAACAAATACTAGTTATCCATTAATAGAACCTGTAGTTTGAACACATTTTTTCCTTTTTTAGCTATCATTTGTTTTGTCACTTAGGTTAATTATTTCAATTTGGATAGAGTAATGTTAATGAAACTTTAGTTATTCTTAATGACACCAATTTTATGTTCTATGTTGATAAAAGTTGGTGTATACAATGAAGTGTCATTGACAACAATTGCTAAAACATAACTTTTTTAATTTTAGAAAAATCACAATCTAAATTCCCAAAAGATTTCATTTTTATTTTTCAAAAAAATCAACTTGTTAATTAAATTCAAAATGATTTTATTATAAAGAATATTAATCCTCAATTTAACATCAATGAGTAGATGTGGGATGTAATATGGTAAAATATCTTTCAAACATATATCATGGATATTTGAGAATTCCAATAAATTTTTTTCCTGTTGTTAAAATAACATGTTATAGCATGCTAGTTGTTTTTTGATTGTTTTGTATATGAAATAAATTTAACTGTGATTATAGATTATAACTGTAGTTACATAATAGATTATATGTATTCGTGTGATTTTTTCATTTTACTCTTTGATCTCATTTTTTATGAACATTCTCCCGAAAAAAGAAAATATAGATCTTCCTTTAAAGTACTTTAACCCTATTTTGTATTGTAAGGTCATTAATGTAATTTCATTAAAATATTAGTGTTGATCATTAATTAAAAGAGAATTACAATAAAAAATAATATTATAGTAAAAGTGCAAATGACATCCAAGATTGAGGGTTAGATTTTCTACAACAAAATTTTCTAGGCTAAGCCTTCCTATTCTGAGTCCCTAATTAAGCAAGTCTTTGTCAAGAAATTGAACTTTCTCCGAAAGTTGTGAGGATAATTGAGTAGGTGAAAGGGGAAAAGGAATAAAAAAGTGATTGAAAAATGTGTTTGGATTGTTATTTTTAGGTGTTTTTGTCAAGAAATTACTATAGTGATTTGACATGTGCAAGGTGAAAAGATGATTGGCAAATGTGTTTATAAATTTTTTTTTCCCCTAGAAAATGGCAACCCAAACAAGGCCGAACCTAAGCAATTACCAATTGAGTTAAAAGAAATAGGTAAGTTTTGATAATTTACCTAAAAACAGGCAAAATTTATCTTTTATGTAGTAGTAGCTAGTAAGTTTAATTCCAAAAAAGGTAAATTTTATTAAAATGTAATTAAGTTTGTTTATTGAACATAAATTTTCATTAATGACTATACCTTATTGCTTTAGGAGATATACTTACTAAATTTCTTAATTAGTAAACGTATCATTACTAATATTAGTTATTGTAATACAATATTAGAAAAGATGCTAAAATTTAATTTGTCATTAAAGACAGTAAAAACCTGTTATTACAGGTTATCTTATTAGTGTTAACATAACTCGTGTTACGGTAGCATAGTACTAGATTATAGTATTGTTCTCTTTGTTCCGTTGACCTATTGAACTTAGTCTCCAACAAATTGTCGATTTCTGAGAGACAGTGTACTGGATATCCTAGTTCATTGCATTTGAAATTAAACCATGCAAATTAAACTTGTTTTTTCTTTATACGAAAATTTCACACAAAACATTCCTCGCCAAAAAAAGAAAAAATATAACTGGTGATGGAACTATTCCAGACTAGTACAATTGCATTGAGAAAATTAAACTGACAAGAGAATTCTCACTTTAACGGCATCCACTTCTCACTTTCCCTGATAAAGCTGGAATCCAGTCTGGAAGAGCAAGGTGGCAATATTAGCTAGTGAAGTTTTATCCCCTCTTTGCCAGATGCTGCCCCATCAAGCACTCCTTAGCTGCTTCTACTCTTTCTGTATCTTCTGATGCCATCATCACACCGCTCATCTTTACCCTTTTCTGTTCTAAGTTTGGTTTAAAGACAACTTATAGACGAAAAAAGAAATACTCATCCACTGATTAGGTCATCAAACTCGGATACTTACACGAGAAACAACAATCATCAAGATTGTCTCCATTCCCACCCTTGATGAAGTTATCTTCCCGCACTGTCGCCCGTTACAGACTTTCACTATACATATAGCTCAAGCCATTTTCCTCATACTACCCAAAAACACATCTCAGAAACACTCTGATTCTGCAAAGCTTCTCTGATTCCTCTTATGGCTTCCCTCTTCAATTTTCTTCTCGCTTTCTTGACTCTCTTTTCCCTTATTTTTGCATCAGCAACTGGAGCTTCTCGAGCTCCCCTCAAGCCGAATGGCCTTTACCTGCCAGTGCTGAAAGATAACGCCACAACCCTTCATGTTGTCAATATCTACAAAAGAATGCCTCTCAAATCAATCCCACTTCTTGTAGACCTGAATGGAAAGTTCTTATCAGTTAATTGTGAGCAAGATTACCTGTCATCCACCTATAATGCTCCAATTTGCCATTCAACTCAGTGTTCACAAGTTGCAAATCATTTCTGCCACACATGTTCGTCCCAGGCTAAGCCTGGTTGCCACAACAACACTTGTGGAGTAGTTGCAACAAACCCTCTCACTCATAGAAATGTAGTTAGTGAACTTGCACAAGATACTCTCGCAATTAAGACTATTCAGGCCTCAAATCCAGGCCCTCTGGCTGTTGTCCGCGGCTTCCTCTTTGCGTGCACACCATCATATTTTCTACAAGGGCCGTTACCGCAAAATGTACAGGGAATAGTTGGGTTTGGCCACAATCCAGTTTCTTTACCAATGCAACTAGCTTCTCACTTTGGATTCCCGCATAAATTTGCCTTGTGCTTATCCTCAAAAACCAACCAAAATGGAGTAATCTTTTTGGGGAACACATCTTATAGAATTGGCAACAGGGATATCTCTCAAGGTATGCAATACACCCCATTAACTATTGGATCACAAGGAGAGTACCATATACCAGTGAAATCAATCAGGATAACTCACAAGCCTGTCCAATTCAATACACCTTTGCTTTCAAGAACCAGAAGCTTTGGTGGAACAGTGATCAGCACAACAGATCCGTACACGGTTCTCGAGCATTCAATTTTCAATAACTTCACTCAGTTCTTCACGAATGAATTCACTGCCATTGGTGCATCTCAGATGAATCCAGTATCACCTTTTGGAGCATGCTTCAATAAATTGCCTCCTTCAGTTCCAAAAGTTGATATAGCTGCTCCTATTATTGACTTTGTGATGCAAAATCGCAACACTGCCTGGAGCGTATATGGCTCAAACTCCATAGTAGAAGCAAGGCCTGGAATTTGGTGCTTAGCCTTCGTTGATGGAGGGTATAAGCCCAGAGCTCCAATTGTCTTGGGTGCATATCAGTTGGAGGATCACATATTTGAATTTGATCTGGCTAGGTCCCGGTTGGGATTTAGGCAGACCCTAAAGGCTGATTACAATACCTGTGATCAATTCAACTTCAATCCTACGCCATAAGTTGGAGAACGACCTGAATGACTTAATCACTTTGCCAAGGATATACGTTCCTTCCTTGGTTTATGTTTGTGTAGGCTTTCTGTTTTTTGTTTTGTGCTGTGTGGTATTAGCTTTTTGCCGTTTCATAATTGTGCCAATGAACTTGTTATGGTTACCTAGCTATGAACACGTTTTCCTCTCTCTCTTGATTACTTGTGCTAAATTATGGTACTATCACTTATTTGGGGCAAGAGCCACTATGATTTATGACTAATTGGAGATAGAGCTGTTAAATGAATGAGTAGTTCATAAGGTCAGTTTGATTTGAATTTTACAAGCTCAAGTCCAACTCATTCAATTAATTATATGAGTCGAGGTCAGTTTGGTTTGAATTTTATAAGCTCGAGTCCAACTCATTCAATTAATTAAATGAGTCAAGTTTAAACATTAAATGAGACTAGTTTCTAAATGAGTCGAGTTTGGCTCGACTCGTAAATAGTTCATTTAAGTTCATCTACACTTGTTTGTACATTTATTCAAACTAATATCACTAATTTTTCTTAGTAGTTATGTAGATTTGTCTTATTTTGATTGTTTAGGATTTTATTTTCTTTAGATATTGATAATCTTATTATATTTGGTGAAAATTTTCTTATTCAATATGGAAATTACAATTTTTAAGCATAAAGTTGTATTAGATATTCAAGCACAATTTTGTTTTTCTGAACTCAAACTAGTTCATGTTCAACTCATTTATATCATACAAGTTGAGTTGGTATTTGAGTTCAAACTTGGGATAGATTTAATGAACCAAACTCAAAAATAAATTTTGGCTCATTACATTAACGAGTCGAACTAAGTTCAACTTGATAACTTAATGAGTCGAGTTTAAAAACTAAATGTTTGACTCAATTCAACTTATTTACAACTCTAATTGGAGGACTATACAAGACCAATATTTTATTACCTACCAACAGGGGCGGAACCAAGACCTCACAATAAGTGGGGTCAAATTTTAATACAATAAAACTTATTTTAAAAAAAATACTAGCATTGCATATAATTATATCCTTTGAGCACTCATTTTCTTAAAAAGTTGCAAAATCAATTCATTATCAATTTTATTAAATACATTTTTTCCAATGCAATTAAGTAAATGAAGCTCTTGATTTTTTTAAAAAATAATATATGAACTACCATCAATTTGATCTTCTATGGGTTTCTTTTAAGAAATTTATCTTTAGTGTGTTATATGCAATTTAATTTTGCATTATAAATAAAAAATTTAGTATCGATATGAAAAATTTTGTTTTTTCAAAACTTTGAAGTTGGAAAAATTGATTTTCCCACTCCACTCAAAAAAAAAAAAATTTCATCCCTTGTTTTTGAAAACTATGGAAGAATTTATTCTTAAAGGGACTTCCATAAATAACTTGAAATAAATTCAAAATTCTTGTAATAGTAAGAATTACAAATTTTCAATTATTTGGGGTCAATGTATACAGAAAAGAGAATTTAATAAAATTTATTGGGGTCAAATATGATACAACTTTAAAATTTTCTAAATTTTCTAAACCTAAAAACTAATTTTTCAAAATTAAGTGGGGTCAATTGACCCCACTTAATTGCATGTGGCTCCGCCACTGCCTACCAAACCTAGAACTAAAATAATTCCTGTTACTTTAAAAGAACGGTTTTGCCGTTTTTTTGTTTTTTGTCAAAAAGGCAACAGTACTAACCTAAACCTGCCTCCCGAATGTTTTCCCAATCCAAATTGGGGAAGCATGTGATAGACGATACCTTTTGCATTTTATGCTTCAATTACCAGTGCTTTGGGAAAAATTTGGAACATATTTGGCTTATTCGGATAAAATATAGATTTTTTAGTTGTACAAATATTACCAGATATTATTGCATTCAAATTGCTTTTTTTTTTTCTAAATTCTTTTAATAAATCGTGTAATTCAATCTGAGGTATTTCATCGTACAAAAGAGTTAAATTTCTAGAAATTTTATTTTGTCATTCAAATTTTCTTCGTCTTTGATATTCTTTGCTCAGACCAATGACGTATAATAACTCAATTTTGTTAGCAACTCCTAATTCTTCATTCTAGGAATTGCATTAGCTAAATTTTAATAGTTAAAATACAAACTAAACCAATTTATCATTATCATAAAATAGTGCTTTCACTTACTGACTAAGACGCTTGCATGTGTATATTGCATACATATGGTTACATATAGTGGTAACAGGCCAGAAATTAAGTAGCAAACTACAGATCTGTAACCATTCAAGCAAATTTTATTAGATATGCATGCCACTGTCCAGCCAGATGCTTTATTATTTCCCCTGAAACCTCACTGCAATAGGGCTTCTCACAAGGTGCTCCCCATCACTCCACTCGAATGACCCAAACCCGGACGCAGTGTCACCAATTTCCTCCAATGTAGCCCTTGTGAACAACACCTTGTAGGACAAGTTGTCCTTTCCTTGGCTGAATATCAGCTTTCTTGGTGACACGCTCATCTCCACAAATTGAGGAGCATTTACTTTCACATCATACACAACATCTGCTTTGCTGCCAACATTCTTGACCACCCTTGTATGCTTAGCCACCTTTTTACTACGAGTAAACATCACAGAAAAAGAAGGATAGTTCAAGTCTCCAACAGTGTCCAATTTCTGTGCATTGCAGTCCACTGGAACCGAGCCATCCTTGACAGACACTGCTATTCTACTTGGACTATACCCAATTGCACACAAGAACTTCACATAATCGCTAGTTCCCATATCATATACCAAACCCGGATTAAGCGCCTTGTTAGGATCCACGTGACCCGACCCATGTCCAAATGGGGTGGGTTCTTTGCGCGTGGAAATGTCCATAATATTTTTATCCCTGTTGTCAACATTATAAGCAGTCGTCATAAGAGCTGATTTTATAGCTGCTGGAGTCCAGTCAGGATTGGCCTTGTGAAGCAAAGCTGCTAATCCACTTACATGAGGACAAGCCATGGATGTACCGGACATAATGTTGAAATTCACTCTTCTCTTATCAATGCTATCCAAACTGGATGGTCCAGCCAGCCTGGTCCAACCGGCTAAGATATTCACTCCGGGAGCAATAACATCTGGTTTTAAGATCTCCGGTGTAATGGGATCTGGACCACGGCTCGAGAATGCTGCCACCTGTGGCGCCGAGAGCGAGTTCCCAGTCACCGTTCCTCTAAAAATAATTGTAGCTGTTGAAGAGGAGCGATGAGACTTGAGGTAGCTCTTAATTTTGTCGCCGGTTGTTATCCCCACCATTGTAACTGGAATTAGATGGGCTTCTGCCCTGAGGTCTTCCCCGGAAATGAGATATTCCTTAGTGTTTGCATGTATCATCCCGGCGCCACCGGCTAGTTTGACTGCCCATCCTTTGGCAGCTCCGGTAATATTACCTCCACGGTCACATACCACAATCTTTCCCTTGACCTTGGAAGAATCGAGTTTTCCTTGGAAACAGAATTTGCTTCCGCAATTTGCAGTGTAAACAAGTGGAAGCTGAGCATCCGCTAGAGGGTGGACAGAGTGTCGTGACACGCCGTTGAGCATTCTTCCGTCGCCGAGAAGAACATCCGCTGGAGACTCCCGGTCAATTGTGGATGCACCCACAGTAAGAATCCAGGGTGCAATATTGTCGGCAGTGTAGGGAAGCGGGCCAGAATTTTCCACTGAACAAGAAGTCACAATCCTTTGCTCCATAGCGCCAAACGCACCGACTGCAATGGGATGAACGTTATACTCCTTAGCTTGTTTGCCACCCACTGACAGTGAAATCACGTGAACTCCATCGGAAATGGCTTGATTAATGCCTGCTAATATATCGGAGTCAAAGCATCCACCTCTTCAACAGGCTTTGTGGGCAGCAATCCTGGCCTTAATCGCCATTCCTCTGGCTTCCCCTTTAGCATATTCATAGAAGCTAGCATTTTTAACCACCGAATCGGCTGCCGTAGAAGCAGTATGCGTTCCATGACCCTTGAAGTCCCAAGGCGACTTCGATTCTCCCGTTTGCTTAAGGAGCCTTTCATATGTTCCTCACATCCTCTGTAATAAGCTCTGGCGCCTATAAGTTTTCTGTTACAGGAAACTGAGGGAAAGTCTGAAGTCGTTTCACAGTCTCCTTTCCAACTTGAAGGAACAGGAGGAAGGTTTTTGTCGGAGAAGCTCGGATGATCAGGCCAAATGCCAGTGTCAAGGACTCCAATGATGACGTCCTTGGCATAATTGGAGACGCGCCATAGGCCAAAGGAGTCAGCTAGGCCAAGGAAGTGAGGGGTGCGTGTGGTTTGAAGCTGGAGGGCGCCGTCTGGGATGACGGATAGAATGCCTTGGCAACGGCGGAGCTCTGCAGCCTGGGAGGTGTTAAGAAGGGCGGCAAAGCCATGGATAGCGTGTTCGTAGGTATACACGAGTTTAGTTGTGGGCTGTTGATGGTCAGTGGAGAGAGGAGAGAGGGAGCTGAGAATGGAGGAGTAGCAGTTGTGGTGAGTGGTAAAAAGGGATGGCTTTTGAGACTTGGAGGCGTGGACAATGTAGGTTTCATGACTGTCGTCGAATGAGGCAGCAATTATGCATGCATGGATGCAAAAGAGGAAGAAGACAAGGAGAGATAAGGAAGTTAGAGAAGACAAGGCATCCATTAATTGGGACCGGATGCAGGGTAAGAAAATATTGCGTACAAGGGGGGATTGCTGCTGAAAATAATTCTGGGGATGATGGTGATTATATACATACACAATAAGCTTGGACCATTGAAGGATATGGCTACTTATCTTTGTGATGGATTGGCCTGTGCTGTTGGGGCACGTTATAAAACATTTTTTTTTTTGTAAGTAAAAGTTGGGTGAGTTCAGCTCCAATTACGTTCTAAAACATTACTGGTTAGTAGTAGAGCAAAGATCCTAAGGTCACAGGTCAATCTCTGAAAGCATATAGTATGCAGTAATAGTGAATTGAATTAAATGAAAGTCCACGCAAAAAATATATTTTTTCCTATGTAGAATATGTTTTTAAATTTAAATTATACTCAAATTTAACAATAAAAATCACTCTACTATTGTGTGTAAAAACAACAGCAGAATTTATACTTATATTAATATCTATATTTTTAACACTCTTGTAAAGGGTAGCAATTATGAAATTTTCAATTGTTCAAAGAAATGAGAGTTTTATATATTTTGGAAGCAATGCACTTTTGGAAAAGAGAACCTTAAAGATTCTAAGGGGGTCAAAAAGATCACAATTTTAGAAATTTCTAAACTTTCTAAGCCTAACAAATAATTTTCTCCCACCCTCAACAATATTCCTGGTTATGCTAGTAGTATTGGTATTTTCAGATTATTTCCCTTTTCAACAATGCAAATGCGTGTTAAATTAGATTCTTGACCATCCAATATTGCCCAAATACATTTCAAAAGGTTCAGTATTTATCAACACGAGATTTTACACAAATAGTATGGGTCTTAATTTATCTGCCAAAGATTGAAAAGATAGAAGGTGGAAATATTGTAGGACATCTTCCTCTTTATCTTTAATTCGTTTAATCGTATACATCTTTTTGCTAAATGTTATGGTTAGTCACAGTTCATAAATGTACATGTCATAGAAATTCTATCGTGTTAGGGATCTCCTGATTTATTTGAGAAAGAAATCTCCTGTGTAAACTGTACAGTCCTCGATCTATTTAAACCCTCATTATTTGCTAAAAACAAAAACTATGATTACAAACACGTTTTTCATGGTTCCGAGTAAGTTCGATTACTTTAATTATTCGAGTGGATGGTTGGGGGCCGCGGCTACTTATCATTCTAGTTTTAATCATTGGGAATATTTTGCTTTTGCCTGTCTTACTCATATACTATGCTTTGGACATGGAAACCAAAAACGTCCGAAAGTATGTCTCAGGAACATGCGAGACAGGAAAACATCTTATCTGCACGGGAGGGTGCACCCTCCGGCAGGGGACAAGCGTTCTTGATGGACCTTTGGCTGGTATGGTTGCTCTAGGGTGTGTACCCAAAAGAAAATAAAAATAAAAATAAATTTACCCGCGACACTCGTTCTGACTTTCTTTTGAAATTAAAATAACCAGATTTACATTTTTTTTATCGAGTTAAATGATGGTTGGGTACTGGCAAAATGTGAATTTTAATACAGGTCATAGGTTTGAAAATTGATGATACTTAAACCGCTCTGCATATAGGTAATGGGGCCTCACAAGTTCCATTTGGTGCAATTTGCATCTGGAGTCGTCCATTTCCTCAGGACCCACATGTACTTGCATGAAATGGACGGCTTCAGATACAAATTGCACCAAATGGAACTTGTGAGGCCCCGGATCCCTGCATATATGGATGTAGGCGATGCCTTGGTGTTCATCTGCCATTGCTTCTACCTGCCGTGGAAAGAAAAATGTAATTTTCACTGTGGCTAAGTCTGCATTTAACCAAAAGACAAACTCAAGTAGTGAATGGAAAAATAGGAGAGCAATCTGGAAGCCGAGATAACATACAAGGACAGGCAAATGAGATATTTACAGCACTACAAATTATGATGAGCAGAACAATAATAATGAAGAGGGACTCCCAAAAGTTGGATTTAAAGGATCTCCCAGAGTCTACTAATTATGATGAGGAAACAAACTATGACGATAAAAATAGAAGCATTCCGGGGACCCAACTCGTCCACCATATGTATGTGACCAATGACAGCCCTTCGGATGTCGTTTCTGCATTCATGCAAAAAGTAAAGCAGACAGTGAGCTCCTGTTACACTATAAAAGGACTTCCAGATGTTACTCGCTCCCCTCACATGTAAGTGTCCTGAATAACTAAATCTTTTAAATTAAAAAAGTTAGTTAGTTTCTAAAATTTAACAAAAAATTTATCTGAATTATCAAAACTACTCATTATTTTTCTTTATATTTTCAACTATGTTTATATTTAATGTTGTATCATAAGGACTTCTAGTTATTACATCCATCTATTTCTATATAAGTGTTCTGAATAACAGAATTTCTTGCATTAAAAAAGTTAGTTAGTTTCTAAAATTTAGTAAAAATTTTACCCAAATCGTCAAAACTACCCATTATCTTTCTTCATATCTCCAATTACTTTTATATTTAATACTGCAAACACTGCATTTAATTTCAAAGGTAATTTTGTAAAGAAACTCATAAATACTTTCTTGATATAATAAAAGAACAGATAAAAAGGGACATGAGTTTGGGATACTTATATAGGAATGGAGGGAGTAATTCATTGGTATTCGATTTTTGTTTTCTTTTTTTGGTCAGAAGGGCGGGGTCAGGAGAGGACTAGAGAGTTGAACTATGATTTCACAGTCACTTGGCTAGTGTCTCTACCAACTAAATTAGATCTTGGAGCTCAAGAGTTTTGTTTTTTTAGAGTTTTTACACGTAAATGAACATGTAAAAAGAACCTTTTTTTTTTTTTTTTACGTAGCAAGACTAGTTAGATGCATGTCAATATTTGATAAAATTCGAAGAGCTATAAAGGTCATGATGTTAAAGTGTATTGTTAATGATGTTAGAGTTAATTACCACTGCAATTTGGAGGAAAATGGATTGTAGTAGGAGAATTGGGAATTGAACATAGCATGGAATCTGAACAAGGAATTTTTTGAATCTACCTAGCTGATTAGATTAGTGACTTGTATAGTGTTCTTTGGTTGTTACTGTTAGTGTTTAGTTTGTCTAGTTTAGTTTTGAGATTCTCACATTGTATGCACGTTCTGTTTCCTTATTAATACGAATTTTAGTTTAAAAAAATGCTTCTGAATGCCTCACTTCAAATTTTCTTAAAATATATAATTGTAAGTAAATCTTCCATTTTGTGGACTAGCTCAGATTGTAAGCATACTGGTGCTAAGATAGGCTGGGATGATATTTGCGAACCGAAAAAGGAGGGTGGTCTGGATTGTGTTAGATTGCATACATGGAATAAGGATTTGGTTCTTAAGCATTTGTAGCATATTTGTATCAGGAAGGAGTCTCGTTGGATTGCTTGGGTTCATGTGGTGAAGCTTAAAAATCAATCTATCTGGACTGTTTCAATTCCAGAAAATGCTACTTGATTTTGGAGGAAAGTACAGACCAGTGCTTGGACCTTTCATTGAGGCCGTCGTAGGCTACGGTGAGGATATTTTTCTATGGCATGGCAGATGGCATCCCAAAGATCCTCTTTTGGAAGCTTTTGGGGCTGACACTATAAGACAAGTTCATAGCAACAATCAAGCCAAGTTAATTTCCATTATAAACCATGATTGGTGGATGTGGCCTACGGGAATGAGGAATATTCAAGTTGGTGAACTCATTCATACTTTCCAACAGAATGTGTTCCTAGGCGAGATGTTAAGGACAGTTTTTTTTGGACCATGGATGGTACAGGAATGTTTACAGGTAGATCTGCAATGAACTTAGGAGTGCTATAGCTAAAGTGGACTGGTCTCATCTTGTTTGGTTTCATCATTAACCTCGATATGCTTTCATTCTTGGGTTGCTACAAAAGATCGATTGCATAAGTGGGCTGTAGTTGATGATGCTTAGTGCAGTTTATGTTGGAATGTATGCCCTAAAACAATTATTTTGTTTAAATACATTTCTAATTAAAGTTTTGTATTTTATGAACTTCTAATTTTATCTGTTTAATATTTGATATAACTGATAAAGTCCTTAGAATATTTATTAATGTGATGGTAGTCACAAGAGTTGTTGACTAATGAGATATCATCACATTTATAATAAATATTCTTAAATTTTCCTAGTCATAGTATTAATGAGACAGGACATCATTAATACGGACAGACTAGTACACAGTTAGCCCCTACTTAGTGTAAGTAGTGGTTGTTCTCATCAACCATGGTATAGGGATACCTAGGCTAATGTGTAGATGGATTGTAAAGTACAAATTCATTGGAATGATCCACACAGAGATCCCATTAGGATATCTAGTGCCAATGGTTGAATCTCTTATAGAAAATTGTGTAAGTGATCCTAGACTTGAGATCACCATAGTATCTTGAGTGTGAATCACTACCTTTTGATTCTGTTTCTTGTTACTCACCAGGAGTGACTTAAAGGATAGAGATTGGGGGTAGTGTGAAGCATGGAAAGATGGTGAGTGATCAAGAGAGGATTCACCACTCCGATAGTGGGAGCTGATATCCAGTAAGGCCACTAGTTGGAATGTAACCTTAGTAGTCGACTACAATAGGTTAATTGAAGAGTGTCTTCAAGTTAACCTAATCTAAGGTTAATTCCGGGAACTAAAAAATTAATTAGTCATTAAGGGAATTGGCACTTGTTCCTTATTCCCTGACTAATTGGATATCGATGGTGAAAGGATAATAATTACACGGTAATTTTCCATGGAAAGGTTAGGTCAGAATTCCCCTTGACCAATTCCGAATACTTGGGTGGTTGTGATGTGTTGCTAGACACCGCTCACAATTTATAATTATGAATAATTAATTATTATAATTAATGATAAAATAAAAGTGTTTATTTTATCTAATTCTTTTAAGAATTATAATTCATAATTATTACCAGTGTATTTGGGACCTATTGGATCACACGCATAGAGATTGGGTTCTGGATTAAATTGTGTATCCAAGTAGGGACTTGGAAATAAATACTTTTGGGGTTTAATTATAAAAATAAATAAACCCTAGGGTCATCTGACAGATAAGATAAAATGGCTATCTATTATCTGTCAGATAACAGAACAGGATAGGGAACCCATCAGATGTTACGGTGGTTTGATTTTGAATCAAACCACCTGACCCTATCTCATCCTTCTGTTACTCTCTTATCTCTCTCTCTATCCTATTAATAGTATCAAATACTACGATAGGTAAGTTGGTTAGTTGATAACTTCTGATAGTCAGATTACAGAGAGAAAAGTTCTCTAGAGAAACATTACGTAGAGAGAAAAACAGAGAGTCTGTGAGTTAGAGTGAGAAAGGCTAGCACCTCTTCTTCACACACACATACACATAGATCGTAGAGACGATCAGGAGTAATCCAGAAGCACTCTCGCGTGGATTTCTGTAGAGGCAGGACATCTGGACTGCTGCTCAGGGGATCTTTAGCCTTCTCAGACAAGTCAGAGGCGTCATCTGCGGATTAAAGTAATCATCTAGACCCCCTTTGTAAGTCATACGTAGAACCTAGAGTGATTTCTGGTAGGAATTTGGGGCTAAAATTTTTATATTTCCGTTGTGCCTGATGCCCCAGTTCCTAACAGTGGTATCAGAGCCATCTCTAGCGTTTACGTATGACTTAATGTTGTTGTTCATGGGTTAAATTTGTTTGGATGGTGTATGTATATATGTGTGCAGATTTTTTGGTTGAAAAAATTGTAGTTTTAATGTGATTAAAGTAGATTTGTAATCTGGACAATTTTGATTTACTGAATAGATTGCAAAATTGTTGATTCAAAAGTCTGTGCAATTGTTGTTGTCAGATGATTTTTCTGCAGGATTGTGGAGTAGCCAATCGTTGGCTAGTGGAACAGCGAGTCATGACACGGATCCGCGGCGCGGATCCGAGAGGCCTGCCTCGCGGATTTGGTTCACGACTCGGATCCGCGTGGTTGATCCGCGAGGTTCACCTCACGGATGCTGTTTGCGTTTCAGAAACATGGTGGGATCCGCGAACTAGTTTCGCGTATCGATTCGCGGATCCTGTTCGGCAGCCCCAGTTTCTGATCCGCGCGTGACAGGGATCCGCGAGGTAAGGCTCGCGGATCATGGTCGCGGATCCGTTCTAGAAACTGATCCGCGCAGCGTGGATCCGCGAACTGGCTTCGTGGATCAACTTGCGGATCCTTCTGGAAACAAAATTCTGCGAAATTAAAATTTTAAAAATTTGAGTTTTCATTTTCTGAAAATTTTCTGATACTGATCCGAATTTTAATTGTTAAAATTTGCTGTGAAATTTTATATTTCATGTTTTATTAGGTCAGGAATTAATTTGAATTTAATTTGATTAATTCAAATAATATTCCAATTAGTTTCTAATTTTGTTGGAAATTAAAATGACCTAATAACGTTATTTTACCAAAGTTCTCTGCACATGTATGGTCTCAAAATTTGTTTGGGATCTTGATATATATAAAATCCAAATAATCCATGAATAATTATTTTTCCATGCTTTCATTTAATTTAAAGTTGTTTAAATTTGTATGAATGCATGGTGGATGGTTGTGGATAGAAACCCAATATGATTGTGGATTGGTTGAATGATTGTAATTTTATAAATAGGGCCTGCGTGTCCTGCCTTTGTCATTCTTCTGATTGTAATTTCTCTCCTCATCTAACTCCCCCGAATGTAATTCGGGGTTTCTTATATCTATTTGTAATGTACAATAGATAGGAATAGATGATAGGAAATTATGTGAAATTGTAAATTGGGAGATGAAGAAAGGAGCAGTGCAACCAGAAGGAGGAAATTTGATTTTACCCTAGTCAACCGTTAATTTCCCTAATGGTCGGGGAAATTAACTTAGGAATATTCACAACCATCCACGGTTTATTTTTTATACTATATTTATTTCTCAAATATTTATATGCATGAATGTTGATGAGACCGTCAAGTGTTTTTCCAAAACCTCAAACTAAATTAAAATGTTTTGGAAAAGGAAATAAATCCCTCAAATTTAAATATTAAATCAAGACTGCCTTCCATCATTATAGTATTAAACAAAATGTGGTTATTAAGTGCTAGTTTGTTGGGATTCACCCAAAATTGCCTTACTTACTACATGTTTTATACCATAAGAAATGTTCTTAAGAATAATGGGTTTGATTTAACTAAAATTATGGTTTGTTGGGATTCACTCAAGACCATGAATTTTAGAGGCAATGGTTAGGTTAATACATAAGATGAAAATCAAGAGTTGATACCTAACGGATCTAGAAATTACAAAGGGTTGTAATTGGTAAAGTACCTACCTGTTAAAGTTATTTTTGATTTGTTGGGATTCACTCAAGGTCAAAAATAATTAAGGCAGGATTCTAGCCACTATGGATTTTTTTTGAAAATCTCGGATCAATTTTAGAGGGTAATTGATTTGGAAAAATAGTGAAAATAAAATCATAATTTTGGAAGTTTTATGATTTTTATTAAGTAAAACTTTTTCTGATAAACTCTATCTTCATTTTTGTTGTAGAATGAGTAACAATCAGAGCCTACGCACCATTCTTACTGATTGTAAACTAAACGACACAAATTTTCTCGACTGGCATCGCAATGTCCTACTCGTTCTCACCCACGAGAAAATCGAGTATGTACTTGATGGGTCCATGCTTAATGAACCTGAACCTAATGCACCTGCTACTGTTAAGAATGCTTACAAGAAGCATAGGGATGATAATAGAACGGTTTCATGTATCATGATAGCCTCTATGACTCCCCAACTTCAACAGCAGCACATGAACATGGGGGCATATGAAATAGTTCAACACCTGAGAGAGTTGTTTGAACAACAATCTAGGACGGTGAGATATGACACCTCCAAAGAACTGTTCAGGTGCAAGATGGCGGAGGGAGCACCCGTTGCTCCACACGTCTTGAAGATGATTGGGCTAATTGAGAAATTAGATGAATTGGGCTTCAAGATGGACCAGGAGCTAAATGTTGATTTAGTTCTTCAATTTCTGCCAGACTTTTTCTCTCAGTTTGTTATGAACTATCAGATAAACAATCTGCAGCACACATTACCTCAATTGTTGAATGTGCCGAAAACTGCTGAGAAAGAGATCAAAAAGGTGAAGCGTTCTATTGGAGTGCTTGTTGTTGCTTCATCCAGTAAAAGGAAGAGGTAAGGAAAATGGCCCAAGAAACCCAATAACAAGCCTGCCAAGAAGCCCAAAAAGGCTAAGGCAGACCAGTCCAAGGCAACCTGCTTCCATTGTGGACAAACTGGACATTAGAAGAGGAACTGTAAGGCCTATCTGGAGAGTTTGAAGCAGAAGAAGTTTGGGGAAGCTTCATCAGCAGGTACATACATGATTGAGATTAATGTTTCTACTTCCAAATCTGACTCTTGGGTATTAGATACCGGATGTGACTCTCACATTTGCACATCTATGCAGGGTCTAAAGGACAGTAGAAAGCTGGGTAAAAGAGAAGTAACCCTACGTGTGGGCAATGGAGCAAAGGTTGCTGCTTTAGCTGTAGGGACTTACTATATTAGTTTACCTAGTGGGTTAATTCTAGAATTATCAAACTGTTATTATGTTCCAGCACTTACAACGAACATCATTTCTATTTCCTGTTTGGATTTAAATGGGTTTAAGATAACCCAGGAGAATAAATGTTGTTCTTTTTCAAAGAATGGTGTGTTTTATGGTTCTGAAAATTGGAATAACGGTTTATACATTCTAGATCTTGATAACCAAATTCTCAATATACAAGAAAAGAGAATGAAGTTAGATAAACTGAATAAAACTTATCTCTGGCACTGTAGGCTTGGTCATGTAAATGAGAAATGCATTTCCAAGTTACACAAAGACGGATACTTGGACTCATTTGATTATGAATCATATGATGTATGTGAGGCTTGTTTACTTGGAAAAATGATTAAAACGCCCTTTAATGGTAAAGGGGAACGGGCCAGTGATTTACTTGGGCTGGTATATACTGATGTATGTGGCCCAATGACAATCACAGCTAGAGGTGGATTTTCATACTTCATTACCTTCACTGATGACCATTCAAGATATGGTTATGTGTATTTAAAGAAATACAAATCTGAATCTTTTGAAAAGTTCAAAGAATTCAGAAATGAAGTAGAGAAACAAACCGGTAAAAGTATTAAAACACTACGATCTGATCGTGGTGGAGAATACTTAAGCGATAAGTTTCGATTTTATCTAAAGGACAATGGAATAGTTCCACAATGGACTCCTCCAGGGACACCACAACTAAATGGTGTATCTGAAAGGAGAAACCGCACCCTATTAGATATGGTACGGTCCATGATGAGCCACTCGAGTGCTCCAAAATCGTTATGGGGATATGCTCTAGACACAGCCTCTCATACTCTTAATAGAGTACCCAGTAAGACTGTTACTTCCACATCATATGAGATATGGAAAGGAAAGAAACCAAAACTGTCTTACATGAAGGTTTGGGGTTGCCCCGCCTATGTGAAGAAGGCAGAGTCAGATAAGCTTGAAACTAGATCTGACAAGTGTTTGTTTGTGGAGTATCCAAGAGAATCTATTGGATACTATTTCTACAACCCAACTGAGAGCAAAGTGTTTGTCTCAAAGCATGCCATCTTTCTAGAAGAAGAGTTTATTCTAGAAAGAGGCAGTGGGAGTAGGATAGAACTTGAAGAAGTTCAAGACACTCAAACTGACATGGAACTTGAAGAAGTTCAAAATGTTCAAACAAACACAGAACAGCCTGTTGAAGAAAGGGTTCAGCCACATAGTGATGAGGCACAAACGGAAGCTGTGGACGTTCAAGAGCCCCGTAGGTCAGTAAGAGTACACTCCGCTCCCAAGAGATATGAATTTCTTGTGAGTCAGGGGAATGACGTACTAGTCATTCAAGATGACGAACCTACTACCTACCAAGAGGTTCTGAACAGTCCAGACTCCTCCAAATGGTTAGAGGCCATGAATTCTGAAATGGATTCCATGTATGACAACAAGGTATAGACCTTGGTTGATCCACCTGAGGGGTAAAACCCGTAGGGTGCAAATGGGTCTTCAAGAAAAAGACCGACATGGATAGTAATGTGATTACCTATAAGGCTAGACTGGTTGCCAAAAGCTACAAGCAGAAAGAGGGAATCGATTACGATGAAACTTTCTCACCAGTAGCTATGCTTAAATCCATTCAGTTATTGCTTGCAATAGCAGCATATCATGACTATGAAATTTGGCAGATGGATGTAAAGACTGCATTCCTTAATGGGAATCTGCAAGAGGATGTGTACATGACACAACCTGAAGGCTTTACATCGCCAAATTCCAGTTAGGTGTGCAAGCTACAGAGGTCCATTTATGGATTTAAGCAAGCATCCAGGAGCTGGAACATCCGTTTTGATGAGACAATCAAAGAGTTTGGTTTTCTCAAAAATCCGGATGAGCCTTGTGTTTACAAGAAGGTTAGTGGGAGTTCAATTGTTTTCCTTATATTATATATGGATGACATATTAATAATGGGAAGCGATATCCCAATGTTACAATCAGTGAAGGGTTGGTTATCCAAACACTTTTCCATGAAAGATTTAGGAGAGACAGCCTACATACTGGGTATTAAGATCTATAGAGATAGATCTAAAAGACTGCTTGGTCTTTCACAATCTACATACATAGATAAAGTGCTAAAGAGGTTTAGCATGGATCAGTCGAAGAAGGGCTTCTTACCTATGACTCATGCGATAAGCCTTTCTAAGAGCATGTGTCCTAAGACACAAGCTGAGATTGATAAGATGCATAATGTTCCATATGCTTCGGCAATTGGGTCAATTATGTATGCTATGTTATGTATAAGACCAGATGTCTCCCATGCTCTGAGTGTCACGAGCAGATTCCAGGCTAATCCAAGTGAAGGTCACTGGACAGCCGTTAAGAACATTCTTAAGTACTTGAGAAGGACTAAAGATTTGTTCTTAGTATATGGAAAAGGTGAGTTGGAACTTAAGGGCTCCATAGATGCAAGCTTTCAGTCTAATAAGGATGACTGTAAGTCACAGTCGGGCTTCATCTTTACTCTCAATGGAGGTGTCGTCTGCTGGAAGAGTTCCAAACAAGACACCATTGCGGATTCTACAACAGAGACTGAGTACATTGCAGCCGCGGAGGCAGCTAAGAAAGCCGTTTGGATCAAGAAGTTCGTGTCTGAATTTGGTGTGGTTCCTAGCAATGTTAATCCAGTAACTCTGTACTGTGATAACAATGGGGTTATTGCCCAGGCAAAGGAACCTAGGTCTCATCAACGGTCCAAACATGTACTTAGAAGATTTCACCTAATTAGGGAAATCATTGCCAGGAATGATGTAAAGATAGAGAGAGTCCCCACTGAGGATAACATAGCTGATCCTCTTACTAAGGCACTATCTCAAAAGAAACATGATAGTCATGTACTTTCATTTGGATTAAGAATTATGAATGAATTTTTTTAGTGCAAGTGGGAGGTTGTTGGAATGTATGCCCTAAAACAATTATTTTGTTTAAATACATTCCTAATTAAAGTTTTGTATTTTATGAACTTCCAATTTTATCTGTTTAATATTTGATATAACTGATAAAGTCCTTAGAATATTTATTAATGTGATGGTAGTCACAAGAGTTGTTGACTAATGAGATATCAATCACATTTATAATAAATATTCTTATATTTCCCTAGTCATAGTATTAATGAAACAGGACATCATTAATACGGACAGACTAGTACACAGTTAGCCCCTACTTAGTGTAAGTAGTGGTTATTCTCATCAACCATGGTATAGGGATACCTAGGCTAATGTGTAGATGGATTGTAAAGTACAAATTCATTGGAATGATCCACACAGAGATCCCATTAGGATATCTAGTGCCAATGGTTGAATTTCTTATGAAAAATTGTGTAAGTGATCCTAGACTTGAGATCACCATAGCATCTTGAGTGTGAATCACTACCTTTTGATTCTATTTCTTGTTACTCACCAGGAGTGACTTAAAGGATAGAAATTGGGGGTAGTGTGAAGCATGGAAAGATGGTGAGTGATCAAGAGAGGATTCACCACTCCGATAGTGGGAGCTGATATCCAGTAAGGCCACTCGTTGGAATGTAACCTTAGTAGTCGACTACAATAGGTTAATTGAAGAGTGTCTTCAAGTTAACCTAATCTAAGGTTAATTCCGGGAACTAGAAAATTAATTAGTCATTAAGGGAATTGGCACTTGTTCCTTATTCCCTGACTAATTGGATATCGATGGTGAAAGGATAATAATTACACGGTAATTTTCCATGGAAAGGTTAGGTCGGAATTCCCCTTGACCAATTCGAATACACGGGTGGTTGTGATGTGTTGGACACCGCCACAATTTATAATTATGAATAATTAATTATTGTAATTAATGATAAAATAAAAGTGTTTATTTTATCTAATTCTTTTAAGAATTATAATTCATAATTATTACCAGTGTATTTGGGACCTATTGGATCACACGCATAGAGATTGGGTTCTGGATTAAATTGTGTATCCAAGTAGGGACTTGGAAATAAATACTTCTGGGGTTTAATTATAAAGATAAATAAACCCTAGGGTCATCTGACAGATAAGATAAAATGGCTATATATTATTTGTCAGATAACAGAAGAGGATAGGGAACCCATAAGATGTTACGGTGGTTTGATTTTGAATCAAACCACCTGACCCTATCTCATCCTTCTGTTACTCTCTTATCTCTCTCTCTCTATCCTATTAATAGTATCAGATACTACGATAGGTAAGTTGGTTAGTTGATAACTTCTGATAGTCAGATTACAGAGAGAAAAGTTCTCTAGAGAAACATTACGTAGAGAGAAAAACAGAGAGTCTGTGAGTTAGAGTGAGAAAGGCTAGCACCTCTTCTTCACTCACACACACACATAGATCGTAGAGAGGATCAGGAGTAATCCAGAAACACTCTCGCGTGGATTTCTGTAGAGGCAGGACATCTGGACTGCTGCTCAGGGGATCTTCAGCCTTCTCAGACAAGTCAGAGGCGTCATCTGCGGATTAAGGTAATCCTCTAGACCCCCTTTGTAAGTCATACGTAGAACTTAGGGTGATTCCTAGTAGGAATCTGGGGCTAAAATTTTTATATTTCCACTGTGCCTGATGCCCCAGTTCCTAACAGTTTATATTGTCAAAAAGGAGAAATTGTGGAGCATCTTGCGTTCAAATGTGACTCTAGCACTTGTATGGCCTCGAATACAGTCTTGTTGTCTACTTTTCAGGGGGTTCTATGGCTGGACTGATGAGTTAAATTGGCTTGTTCCACACTTAGGGTAAAAGTCCTTCATCAATGAGGTGAGGAACTTAGCTATAGGAGTAGTAGTTTATATGTTGCGGGAATGCAATATGAGGATCTTCTAGCACAGACTTGCAGTTCTGATCAACTAGAACTAAAGAAGCTTAGTTTGGATTGGGGCTTTTATATGTGCACCTTTAATTTGATATGAATATGTAGTTAATCATTGTATAGATGTTTGTAGCAGATTGCTATTGGTGACTAATGGATACTCTTCAATAAAATTGTTACTTTAACCTAAAAAAAAAAAAACTTCTAAGTAAAACTTTTTTTTTTTATTTACACAGCAAGCCTAGTTAGATGCATGCCAAATGTATAGAATTAAACTTTCAAAATTTAAATAGAGCTTAAATCCAATTGCCCTCACTTCAAATTTTCCAAAAATATATATAGATATAACTATTATAAGGCTTTTTTTTTCTTTTCTTTTTTTTTTCCTAATCTGTCTAGGCACAAAATAAGCATTCAAAATTGAGGGAGTTGCCACCATACAATTCAAACAAACAATGTCATTCATCTAAACTTTAATATAAAATTAACCAAACATCCTGCCTACTTCTTATTCTGTTTATACAAGTAGGAGAACCCTATTTATAAACAAATACATACATGCATATATATGTTGCACGTATTCAAAGAGTAACTACCCAGTTTTGTCGTCATGTGAATTATGCAATTCGCCCAAAGAGGAGCACATGGTTTAGAAAAAGACTTTTCATGCTAAATACAATTGAAATGAAAGAAAAAAGGAAGGAAATAAAATGCCTAGAAACTTTTTACCTAATAAACATACTGTCAATTAGATATGGTTAACATACAACAATCAGAACAAGAAAAAAAAAAAAAGTGCCATATGTGTCTTTCAGGGTAGGGAAAGGAAAAGGGATAGTTTTAGAATTATCTCCTGAGGTTCTGACAAACTCTGCGTTTTAAAAATTTACACCTGCTTTCATCGCCTCAACTGACTATACTATCCCTTAGTATTCCATTGGGATCCCAATATGAGAGCTTGCACCTGGGCTCGCATGGTAGAGTCTCAAGGAACTCACCGTTGCTTTTAAAGGCAAAGCAACCTTTCCCTGCAGATTTTTAGACTTGTATTCTAATTTAGCTTAAGAGTCAAAACTCTGTTCTATCTTTTAACATCGAACGGATGATTTGACCGTGAGTAAAGTGGCTTAAGTGGAATAAAGATGTAGAATCTAGATAACATGGCAAAGATTATGTAAAAAGACGTGAAACAATTACCAGAAAAGAGATGAATGAAGAAATCCTGACGACAGAGAAGTGTGCAAGAAAAACTATCAGCAAGTACAGCTACAGAAAATAGGTAACATATGCTGCCATTGACTGCGTTGAAGATCTGCGCAGCATCAATATTTTTGACATTAAACTCATTATCCCAGTGAGACATTGCTCATATGCAATCTTCTCACACCAAATACGCAAGTAATATTGCATTTTTTTTTTTTTTTTGTAAAACTTGCAATTGTTAGAGTGAAATTTGGACTTTCTAGTGTTAGATTCTAATAAACATACTCAAAACATTGGAATGCCGATCTTAGAGTGTATAAAGTTGAGTTGAAGCAACGAACATATTCATCGATCCAACTTCCCTAAAATGACCCGAAGGAACACATTTACTAATCATATTTGAAAAGATTATTGAATGGGACGGAGAGTTCATATTTGAACAGGAGATGGGAATTTAAGACTTAAAATGGTATGTGATTTACATATTTGTACTTAAATTATTTTTATAAAATTCTTGTGTAGGATTTGTTTAGCCATGGCAAACTAGCACATGTATCCAATGAAGAAGCAACACGACACTGAAATCACATCCATACTTTTGTAATAGTATAATACAAAAGCATGAGGGTGTGTGTGTTGTTTCCGTTTCTGGAAAAAATATACAACTGCCTTTGGCAGGTGAGTGTGCTCGGGGGATGGGGTGTTCTTGTTCCACATCGCTTGATCGTGGGGTTCTTTAGCTCCTCTTCAGTGCCATGGGGGCTCCTCCTATCACCAATTGGCTGGATGGAGTTTCCCTGTGGGTCCCGGTTAGGATGGGTTGAATGTTACGAACCGAGTGTTTAATCTAACAGGGTGTGTGTGTTGTTTCCGTTTCTGGAAAAAATAATACAAAAGAATGATTTAAAAACTTTTTAATCTTTGATATTCTTTGCTCAGTCTTATGATATGAAAACTGTAAAATCAACCCTCAATTTTATTAGCAACTCTAAATTACTAAGTGGCGGCAAAAACAATCTTAAATTAAATCTGGTACTGGAGTAGGGACTCCGGATGTGCAATGGGTTATTAGATTCACCCTGATTCCAAGGAATATATTGAACCCAATATACCAGAGTTAATTCAAGAAAATCAATTTAATTTGTAAACAGGGCAAGTAGGGTCGACTCCTTAGAGAACTGGTAGATAAATCACACAGGAAAAATTGGGGGGTTTTGAGAATAGATAACAATTAATTAAAAAGGAAAAAAAACTGAAATTCCAAGTAAGCTACATCGCAGGAATTGAATAACACAAGAAACAATTAATTAAAATAATCTAGTCAAGGAATTAATTTTGGCACCGGTGCACACAACTGATCATAGATACATGAAAATATTCATACGTTCACGAATAAATTGGTTATAGTGGTTAAGCGACGCGCCCAACCACCAACTTTCCTTATTTTTATAGTAGTCCAGAGACGCTCATAAACTACTCCTTTGTAAACTAGACAACCCTAGAGACGCTCATAGAATTTAATGTAGTCACAACATTAGGAAATAGAAAGACCCAATTCTAGATGACAAACACACATGTGGGTTTATTTAGGCTAGATTAATTATTCCCACGATCCAAATTAGACCGCTTGCGAGGCGGTGAAATTGTCTCGTTTGCCACTAATCAAGGTGCTTAAAAGTGATGCGCCAACACCCCAATTGGCTATCAATTATTTAGACTATTGAGCAACTGGCCATATTAATCAATAAATCTAAATAATAATAACTCAAGGAAAAATGGAGAATAATTAAATACCCATGAACATATAAATTAAAATAGATAATTAAAACAATTTCATAGTTATGGTGTCCCGAGCCTTGATTATTCCTCAACTAGAAAAGGAATTAGCCACGCCTTGACGTTGCCATGCAACCCATAGTCTCCATGCAAATTAATTCCACGAGAAAAGAAAAATAATTAGAAATAGATGCCACTCGAATTGAATAGTCAAACCAAAAGTACCAATCTTTTGACTACGGATCACCACTGGATGACCCAACGAAAGTAATAAAACTACACCAAGTAAGCTGCATGCGAAGGGAACAAAAGACAGAAGCGGACGACGGACGAATCGGAAAAGCACAAAAGCGATGCTAGTCTATTGCTTATGCTCCTGGCGGCGGCAAAAGACAAAAATGAAGGAAATACTAACTAAACTATCTAGGTTAAAAAAATGATGATGCTCCGCTGCCATAAGCTTCTCGTATATATTAGTTCCTAATTCACTAGGGCCCACGATCAAGACATCCCAATCCGTTTTGCTTCTGGAATTCTCCCATCACAAGGAGATCATTCCCTACTAAAACTCAAAGTCCACCACCACACTGCTGTGCCATTCATGTGGCCAAAGTACACTTCCAATTACTTCAGCAAATATAGTGGCCCGCATCCCGAATTCTAGCTTCCCAATTCCTGTCTTTTTTTTTTTTCTCTGCTCCATTCCTGGTTCTCTAGCATAGGTACGCTCTGGAAGTATAAGTCTTCTGGAATTTGTCAATAAACATCAATTTTCACACCAAAGCCTGCAAATGCCATGGAAACCCAAATATAAACAGTAACCCAATTCTTTATGCAATAAATGATAGAAATTAAGTTCAAATCGTCTCAATTAAGATATATAAATATCACCCTATCACTAAGCAACTGCG
Organism: Gardenia jasminoides; assembly: GCA_013103745.1. NCBI lineage: Eukaryota > Viridiplantae > Streptophyta > Magnoliopsida > Gentianales > Rubiaceae > Gardenia > Gardenia jasminoides. The sequence continues at coordinate 2,934,912 of CM023096.1, read as the reverse complement.
TCAGCTAAATTTTTTCAAGTTAAAAACACTAAAAAACCACACTGGTTAGAGTCTTGAATTGGTTGCTTGTTTAATGGTAAGGATAAAATAGAGGCACCGGGAATTAGAGATTTTTGCTTCAAATCTCCTTGCTTTCTCTTTGGTTCTTAAGTCCGACTTTCCCTTGTTGGGATTCCTTTTTAAAGAAAAGGATTAAATAGATAAGTAACTATTAAAAAAAAGACTACAAACAAAGAAAATACATTAAATTATAATTATAACCCCAAAGATAATAAGCTAAAATAGTAATTATCACTTATTCATTAAGATACTTGCATATACTAGCATATAGTCACACACAACGGTAAAACCCAAACTGTTGCATGCTATAGATAGGCAACCATTCAAGGAAAATTTTTAGCTACGCCATGGTGTGCAACAGCACTTTTGTTACTTCTCCTTTTGAAACCTCACATTGAAGCCACAGATGAGGCAAGATTCCAAACAACTGCAATAGGGCCTCTCACAACATGCTCCCCATCACTCCACTCTAGTGAACCAAACGCAGACTTAGTTTCACCAACTTCCTCCAATGCAGCACTTATGAACAAAACCTCATAGGACAAGGTGTCCTTTCCTTGGCTGAAAATCAGCTTGCTTGGGGACACATTCACCTCCACAGATTGAGGAGCATTTACTTTCACATCATACACAGCATCTAATTTGCTCCCCACATTCTTAACCACCCTTGTATGCTTAGTCACCATTTTACTAGTAGTGAAAACCACAGAAAAAGAAGGATAGTTCAGATCTCCAACACTATCCAATTTCTGTGCATTGCAGTCCACTGGACATGAGTTATCATTGATAAGCACTGCTATCCTACGTGGACTATACCCAAGTGCACACAAGAACTTCACATGATCGCTAGTTCCCATATCGTATACCAAACCCGGATTAAGAGCCTTGTTAGGATCCACATGACCCGACCCATGGTTAAATGGGGTGGATTCTCCACCAGTGGAAAGGTCCATGATATTGTTCCCCTCGTTGTCCTTATTCTAAGCAGTTGTCATAAGAGCTGATTTAATAGCTGCCGGAGTCCAACCGGGGTAGGCTTTGCGAAGCAAAGCTACTATTAATCCACTTACGTGAGGACAAGCCATAGATGTACCGGACATAATGTTGAAATCCACTCTTCTCTTATCAATGTCGTCCAAACGGGATGGACTAGCCAGCCTAGTCCAATCGGCTAAGATATTCACTCCAGGAGCAATAACGTCCGGCTTTAAAATCTCCGGTGTAATGCGACTTGGACCACGGCTCGAGAATGCCGCCACTTTTGGCGCCGCGGATACTGAGTTCCCAGTCACAGTTCCTCTAAAGATAATAGTAGCTGTTGCAGAGAAGGGATCAGACGTGATGTACCTTTTTATTTCGTTGCTGGCTGTTATTCCCACCATCGTCGCTGGAATTAGATGGGCTTCTGCCCAGAGTTCTTTGCCGAAACGGAAATAATCCTCAGTGCTCGCTAGTACCATTCCAGATCCACCGGCGATTTTGACAGCATATTCTTTGGAAACTCCTGAAATATTACCTCCACGGTCACATACCACAATCTTTCCCTTGACCTTGGAAGGATCGAGTTTTCCTTGATGACAGAATCTGCTTCCACCGTCTGCGGCATGAACCAGCGGAAGCTGAGCATTTGCTATAGGGTCGCCGGAGTACAACGACACTCCGCTGAAGATGCTTCCATCACCGAGAACCACATCCGCTGGAAACTCCCGATCAATGGTGGATGCACCAACAGTAAGAATCCAGGGCGCAATATTGACGGCAGTATAGGGACGCGGGCCAGAATTTCCCGCTGCACAAGAAGTCACGATCCCCTGCTTCATTGCACGAAATGCACCAACTGCAATGGGATCAAGGTCGTACTCAGCGTATTTGCCACCACCCACAGAAAGTGAAATTACGTGAACTCCATCAGCAATGGCTTGATTCATGCCTGCTAATACATCAGAATCGACACATCCACCACTCCAACAGGCTTTGTAGGCGGCAATCCTGGCCTTAATCGCCATTCCTCTGGCTTCCCCTTTTGCATATTCATAGAAGCCAGCGTTCTTAACCACCGAACCGCCTGTTGTAGAAGCTGCGTGCGTTCCATGACCATTGAAATCCCAAGGCGACTTCCATTCTCCCATTTCTTCTAAGGACATTCCCATTTGTTCCTCGTATGATTTGTAATAAGCTCTGGCACCGATAAGTTTTTTATTACACGAAGCAGAAGGAAAATAGGACTAGACCTCGCATTCTCCATTCCAGCTTGAAGGAACCGAAGAGAGGCCTTCATCAAAGAAGCTGGGATGATCAGGCCAAATACCCGTGTCGATGATGCCAATGACGATGTCCTCGGCGTAATTAGAATCAGGCCAGAGGCCAAAGTTGTCAGCTAGGCCGAGGAAGTGAGGGGTGCGAGTGGTTTGAAGCTGGCGGATGCTATCTGGGATGACAGATAGAATGCCACGGCGACGACGGAGCCCTGCGGCCTGGGAGGTGTTAAGACGAGCAGCAAAGCCATGGATAGCGTGATCATAGTTATAGAGGAGTTTGGTTGTGGGTGGCCGGTCATGATAATCGAGGGAACGGAGAATGGAGGAGTACCAGTCGTGGTGGGTGGTGAAAAGGGATGGCTTTTGAGACTTGGAGACGTGGACGATGTAGGTTTTAGGACTGTCGTCGGATGAGGCAGCACTCATGCATGCATAGATGTAGAAGATGAAGATAAGCAGAAATAAGGAAGTTAGAGGACACACTGAAGCCATTGGAGACCTGATGGGGGGTAAGAAAATGTTGCATGCAATGGCCATTTTGCTGGCTGAACACGATTCTGGGGAAGATGATGATGGTGATGTACATATAGAGGTAGTTTGAAGTGTTGAACGAGGTGGATCTCTTTGTGATTGGCCTGTCTTGCTGGGGCACGTTAGACCATTGAAGTAGTTTAAAGCTATCATATCGTATATCATAGTATGACAAAAGAGTTGATAAATATTTTCAAAACTCCACGTATTCTTTTGCAGAGAAGGATCTAGAGATTTGATTTATGAAGGACCATAGTGGAGGAGAATAAGAAAATTAGTCAATTTTTGTTATGCATATTGATTGACTGGAGGAAAAACAAGTTAAAAGAAGAAATTGACTTAGAAAACATTTTGGCGGAATTTTTAAATTTCCTCTGTATTGCTGCTGTTTAATATTTTTCCTTTATGAAATCCTAGATGAGGAATGAATTACAACTATTTTTTTTAATCCACCTATAAAAAGTGACTATAAATCATAATATTATTAAGCAATAGACATAAATATGGAAATTCTTGAAATCAAAGAGGTTAGTTATCATATAATTTATTTTTGTTAAATATGAGAATCTTTAAAATCAAAGAGGTTGGTTATCATTTAATTTATTTTTGTTACTTAAGTCATATATCACTTAGTATAGGATTTTTAAATTTTTTGATAGGAAAAAGACAATTTTTTTAGTGAATTTGCTCGTATGGTGCATTTCAAAGAGAATTAACCAAAGTGCCTGACTTGGCAAGGTGTGCTAAGGTGTATGCAACTTGATTTTTCTCCCTTAGCATCCATCTTATAAAAAGATGATATAACAACCGTACGACATATGCTCGTACATATGATTCCAAAAAATTTAGGTAGTGCATACATTTTATAAATATTATTATAGAAGTGCTTATACTTTTTTAACTAATCATGTACAATACATAATGAATGTTTGCAATTTCAAATAGACCCAAGTCATAATTTTAATTCAGTACAAAAAATGGAGTGAACGAGTGCAATTTCATCAAAAGTTAACAATAAAATAGCGGTGGTCAATCGCCGTTCAAAATTTGTTTGCCGGCAACTTAGAGTTCAGCTGCCACCTAATATGGTCAGAGAAAGAAAAAGATCAAAACTGCGTCGTTTTAGGTGTTTCATTAAGAGTTTTAGTGCCTTCAATTTGTTGGATACTTGTGCAGCTCCTAACTTCCTATACAATAACACAACAAGAAATTTATGCATTTCATGACTCGTCAAATGGTACAATAACACTACAAAAAAACTTATTTATACAATAAGTTTATACAATAACATTACAAAAAATTATTTTATGACATGAAATTTATATTAGTCATAAAATATATAATTTGTCAGTTACAAATAGTAGAAATAACATTCATTTACAAGCAACAATTGATTTTGTGACTTATAAATGAAAGTCTCCATTACATAGTCATAATTGATCTTATGACTTTGAAAATAAATTGTGATCATACAAATGGTGACTCACATTTTCAAGTCACAAAAACAATTGTAACTTGTAGATGAATGTCATTTCTATTACTTATGATTTGAAAATCATAATTTTTGTAACTATCACCAATTTCATGTCATAAAAAATAAGTCCTTTGTGACTTTTAGTTATTTAACAAGCTATGAAAGTGTAAATTTTTTGTAGTGTAATTTTTCAGACACGTGTAAGAGTAGGTGTTAAACAACGTAATCATTCATTCGTTAGGCAAACCAACTGAACTAATTAATAAAAATCTTGAACCTCTCCCCTCGATGCCAAAAAATTTTGACATGGCGATCCAGATTCATTAACAAACGAAACTTGAAAGGGATTTACCTACCAAATGGGCTGGTATGCGCTTTTAGATTTTTCAGCCTCCTCCAATAAGAAATTGAAACGACTCGAATGATTGATTGCGATAACTTATAAGAGGACCTTAAGGACAAGGGGCACAAAAGTAAGGGCATAAATAAAACGTGCTTTTTTTTTTCAACCTCCTTCATTATAAATATGAAATGATTTGAATGTTTGTTTTGGCTGAGGTAACTTGATAGGAACTTAAGGATGAGAGGAACAAAGGTAAGACATACATAATACAAACAAAGATAATCTGGGAGGTATGATTTGGAAAGAAAGGATTAGAAGGGAAAAATATGTGTTTCTCTCTTTTGTTATCTCCACGTTTCAGTCCATAGAATTAGGTGGTGCCTTGGTGTCCATATGCCATTGCTTCCACCCGCCACGGAAAGAAGAAAAATTAACTCTCCATTATGGCCAAATGTGTATTGAACCAAAAGATAAACTAAATTAATGAACAGATAACAGAGCGATCTGGAAACCGAGATAACTAATGAGGATTGGCAAGTGAGATTTTTACAGCACCACAAAAAAACAAAGGTGGTTAAAGTTGTCTGTAAAGGAGCTCTCCAAGTCCAGTAATTATGATGAGAAAACAATAATAATGATGGAAGTTGAAACATTCTGGCAACTCAACTTTTCCGGATGTGTTTCTGCACTCATGCAAAAATGTGTAACAGAACGTGAGAAAATAATATCTTGATCTTATCCAGATGAATCAATAGATATCTTTCATCAAGATGATAACATTAAATTATAGATCAGTACAAATAAAAATAATACTGATTAATGTTCTGAGATATTTTCTATTCAAATGAATCATTGAACTTCTATTACCCAGTAACTTGGTTACGGTAGATTTGACTACTATGCACACAAGCATTCACTCTGTGATCGATCTTACTTTAAGCAAGTTGGTCTTAATTTGGGACTCCAAGTTATTACTTCATTGGCTTTTAAGAGCTTTTGCATGTAAATTAACATGTAACTATTACATCAAGCATTAATGTTTACGACATTATCAGCGAATTTTTTTTTTTTTTTTTTTTTACATAGCCAATTTTTTTGGGTATTAAACAAACGCGTGTTAGTGCGTTCAGAAAGGGACCTTTCATGTTAAATACACATTGAAACAGGAAGAAGAACATGCTCGCCTACAAACTCGTTACCTAATAACTAGAGTCAAAGTAAGATATCGTTAACGCACAACAATAATAAGAGCAAGAAAATGTGTCATCTGGTATTCTTGGTAAAAAAATGAAAAGTGGTATTGTTGATAAGATGCTAAATTTACAAACGACATCTGGCAAAATGACGCATAGGGAAGCTGACGTTTTTTAGGATTCAAAGTTAAACACATGCTAAAAATGATTGACTAATAATTGTAATGAACATGCAAAGTTGGGTAAATTTCACTTTTTTTTTTATCAACCTATACGCAGAATTCCACTTCGGTCTCTAAACTTCAAAATTAGATACATAATTCCATAAGTGATGGGAAGTAATGTATATACGTCCCTTTGGATTTTGAAAATGTATATACACCACACAATCAATTTGGATTTAGAGAAACCACGTACCAGTGGTAAGTGATGGGAGGCAAGGGTCAAACCCTTAACCTTCCATCCCACAAAAATACTTTGTGTTGGTCAATAGCCAAAAGGGCGTTGGCTGCACCTTACAGAATTCAAAGTAGGCCTTTCTTAAGTTCTTCAATATAGCCTGTTAGCCATTAGATCACAATGAGAGTAACATATACAAGTGAAATCAATCAAGATCAATATTTTAAAAGGAGAAGACCTTGGTGGAATGTTTTATGTCTGCCTAGACGGGCAAAACCCCCGCAGCGACGGATGCAAGACTCATCAAATTTGAGATATTAAGCTACTAGCTCCATTTCTCATCTAGATTTCAAATATAACTTCAGTTTCTAGTGAATCTTGCTAAGTGATACTAGATTTGAAGTGAAATGTAGTATGTTTACTACCCCTTTTTAAATATATTTAAATGTACTCTTATCAAGTAACATTCATAGAAAATGTAGTCTAAGTTTGAAATCAATGCAAAAAATGTAATCCATGAGCATAATTTTATTAAATTTGTGTATACAGTACTACTGGTCCATCAACTATGAAAGGTCATTGACCGGCAACTAGGAGCGCTGAGTAGCCACCTGATATGCAAAGGACGGAAAGTAAGAGGAGCAGCGAAGGGCAACCATCTCCCAAGTTCTAGAAATTCATATTTTCTTTTCCTAGAATTTCAAGGATTTTTAATTTTCTTTTTTCTGAGCACAAATTTTCCTCTATATATTAGCTATTTGTCCCACCAAAATTTTTTAGAACTTCTATTGCCTAAGAAGTTTGTATGTGTAGCAATTTTGCCCTATGAAATGAAATTTTCTGGTTCCACCACTTCAAATATCGTTGAAAAAGATAAAGATCAACACTGTCATTTTAGAACGGTTCACAGAGGTTTAAAAATGTACATTGATGGACCGACTAAAATTACACGTTTGTTATGGATATGAGTGCCCTTCGACAAAACTATGGCTACATGATAGAATTTTTGAGTGATCTGAAATGCCGATGTACCAAACAGATATTGGCATAACTAGAAGATCAAGTAGTCAATGTGCTTACCATCAGAGATTGGGGATTCTAACCTGAGAGCAAAAGCTAATTCTAGAAAACAGCCACAAGATTTTTTTTGTTTTTTTTTTTTTTGGGTACATGGGAGAGTTTTACACCCTTAGCATGCCACTAGTCTTGGGGTAGCAACCCCTGCAATGTCATTAAACAAAATATTCCTAACTCCAAAAGATGTCTCCTGTAAGGTCTGCACTCCCACTCCTGCTTCAAACCATATTTAGATAAGTAATCTGTTACCTTGTTCCCTTCTCTCCATGTATGCATTAACTGGCATTCCCATTCCTTGTTCAACCACTATAGGATTAATCTCACCAGATTAGTATGGGCCCCTCCTTGCACTCTTCCTTAATCAGCTGAATACTTGTGAGCGAATCTATTTCTATTTCTTTTCTCCTTAATCCTGCATTCCAAGCCAGTTCTAGTTCTCAGATTACACCCTATAGCTCAGCTGTCACATTGCTAGCTATCCCCAAATTTACACAAAATCCTTTCTTCCAGAGTCCCCCTTCGTCTCTAGTTACTCCCATGGACGGACCCAAGTGGGGTCAGGTGGGGGCTTAAGCCCCCACCAAGCTGCCGGAAAAGAGGGTTCCTGTAGTATGGGTCTTGTACTAGTCTATGGCATTCATTCTCTTACAAAGACACGTCACTATTTTGTCCAGGGCATTCATTCTACAGTCTATGTCCATGGACTCCAGAGTCAAGAATTAGAGCTATTCAAACATTTGTGTTTGTTTCCATGTAAAGACGATGGCAACCTAACAAAAGAAGCTACTAATTCAGTCTTTTATTGCCTCCCCTTCGTCATTCAAGTGCAACAAATGCCACTACTTCAAGTGTTAATCAATAACAAATTTTTAGGTATGTATAATTATATGTTTTTATTGTTTTTATAATTATTGCTTCAAAATTTTACTTATTAAATATATTTATTTCGTCGCAAAAAAAAATTAAATGTAGTTCAGCCCCCACCAAAATATATTTCTGGGTCCGTCCCTGGTTACTCCACCAGCTCCTACTAGCCCCGAATTCCCTGTTGATTCACCATCTACATTAATCTTAGTCCACCCCACCTGGGGCTTCCTCCAACTTATATCTCTCCATTCAGCAGAGTTCCCTCCTTTGTTCCTTTTCAACTGTTCTTGCTCACTGTATATCTGTCCTAGAAGTTTTCTCAGATTTACTTCCAACTTGTCAACGGATCCTTCAGCATTGGATTTGTTCTTGGCCGCCCACGCATGGTACAATATATGCTGGAAAGCAATCTGCCAGCATATCTCTCTCTCCCATTTTGTTTCTTTCCTTTTGGGACCAAAGTTGCCACGAGTTTTTGCCATTGCAAAATTAAAATTAACAATGGTCCATGGGGCCTTTTCTCAACTGATTCTTATTTTGTAAAAACTGATTTTGTAAAATTGATTCTTAAAAATCAAATTTTCCAAAAGAATTCATGTGTTCTCATTTTGTTAAAAAAGTCATTTTAATAAATACATAGATGTTCTAAAAAAAAAAGTTAAAAAGTTGATTTTGACAATAAGATGATCATTTTATCCTTATAGGCTACATAAATGAATTTTTATACTAACTAACTAATTTTTGATGTAATTAATTACTTTTCTTATGAAGATTAAATGATTGATGAGGAAAACAATGGACTCAAGACGAATCTAGAATAAAATGAGAAAAGGGAAAAAATAGAAAAACCATAAAAACTAATCTAATCTTTAGGTAATTTAGTAATTATGCTAAAATTTGAAGGGTAATTTTGTCTATATGAAAAAGTAAGATAGAGTCAAAATCCAAAAGCACCTCAAAACTTGTTTTTGATTTTCAGCTTTTTTTGACCTAAAAAAAATCTAAACTACGTTTTCCACAATAAGTTGAAAATATAACAAAATAGCTTTTGAAAAATCAAAATTTAAAATTAGGTTTCCAAAATTAGTTGAGAGTAGGCCCTTTCAACATCTCTTGGTGCATCTAATTAATTCTTTTCTACAATTCTTCTATTTGACATACTAACATAATAAATGCTTAAATGAAATCTTGTCGACATGGTCATGAACCAATGCACATAATATTAAGTGTGTACGGCTTTTTGAATATATTTTGTTTGGTCATTATTTAGGGATATTGATAGTGTGCAATTTTTGTTATTTATTGGGTTAATATTTCCTAATTATTTAGACTAAAAATTGCATTCTTTGGTGGATTCTGCTGAGTTTGTTTAATTGGTCGTTAATTGCAGAAATTGGTGGAATTATGCTGAAAAGATGTAATTCCAGAAGCGCACCTGATAGTTAGGCGTGGGCGCGCCTAAGTCAGATGTTCAGGTCCGGGTTTTCGAAATTTTAAGAGCACGTGGGCAAGTTCCAAAAACTGAAGAATACCAAATCAACGATGTGCTGGAGTTGATTATTATGTTTTCCTATTTAGTAGTTGATTTTTAGTAGTTTCCTACTTTAATATTTGTATTAGGAAATTGTGAGTTTAACTCTTTTTAGAGGTTTTCTATTTGATTAGTATTTGGAGTTTTCCTTTTCCATAGCAGACGGAATTAAGGGAGATCTCCTAGTTAACATAGATTAGGTTTTCTTTTTATTTGGCAACTTGGCCCAGTGAAGCGAGAGAGGATCGGAAGGTGACTAATATTTTTGGTTAGTCACATACATGCATTCGAATAAGGAAAAGAAAGCTTGATCTTTGGTTGGGTGATTAGTAGTTGCATTGGGTTGGAGTACTGACCGTGGCGGAAACTTTGGAGAAAAAGATGAGGGCCGCGGGAGATACAAGTCTCATTTGACTAGTAATTGTCATTATCCCTTTTTGGTTTTAGAGGACTTCGGACGAAGGAGAACGAGGGCCGAGCGACAGTTTTCTTGTTTTCTCCCTTCCTTTGCTATTCTTATAGGAAAGATTAATAGATGGTTTTGGTATTTTCTTTTAAGAACTTTGGTGGAATTCTCTATGTGATGCGTGGCTAATTTTATCCTTCTAGTCAAGAAACAGCTGAAAATTTGGTTCATCTATTACTGTGAGATCTAATTGAATTTATTTATTTCTTCTATTCATTAATATTTGTATGTTTTCTGCTTTATTGGTTATGATTATTGTGTGTGATTGAATGGATGTGCAATATTTGATTATTCACATAATCTATTTGCTAATTAAAGTAGTTGAATTCGTAATTGTTTGATTACTCTAATCCCGGTAGCAACCGGCATAATTGGGTTTGTATCAGGAAAATATACAATCTAATTTAAATGGACTCTCGTAGCGTGTCTGTTAATTAGAATAGGGTTTCTCTAATTTTTAATGCAATCAGAAAATTAAATCATATGGTCGTACCTAGGGTTATTTTCTAGATTAGGGAAGTAGTCAATGGTCGTACCTTAACTATTGGAACAGTAAGGAGAGACTACTGTCAGATCGTATCGGCAGTGAAAAACCTATTTGTTAATGAATATTAGAATTATATTTGCATCAATAATTAGTATCTGAACCATTCCTGAAGTGTACCCTTAGCTAGAGCGTTCCCTAGTTGATATCCCCTTTAATTATTTTCTGTGGCAGTTTATTACTTTTAATCATTTTGTTAAAACTTGAGTCTCTGAAATGCCCCCATTTTCTACAATTTGGAAAGAAACGTAATTTTTCCCAATCCCTGTGGAGACGACCCTGTTTGCCACTATACGCAAGTTAATTAATTCTAGTATATCGGATCAAGCATACTCCTTGGAATCAGGGTGAAGCAAGTAACCCATTGCACATCCGGAATCCCTGCTCCAGTACCTGAAATTGGATTTTGGTTATTTTATTGGCAAGTTAGGTTTATTAATTATTATTGTACGTGGTCTACACTGCCAATTTTGGTGTCGCTAGGGACCGGTGCCTGAATTATTTGTTTCTTTGTGAGTTCATTTATTTTATTTTATTTTATTTCATTTTGTTTTATTCTATTTCTTTGGTAACTTTTTGATTTTCTTTTCCTTTTTTTCTTCAATTTTTTTCTTTCTTTCTCCTCTATTTTTCTTACTAGTTGATGGCTGCTAATTTTCATTATTTTGATGATAGACTGGACTTTGCTCTTAATTGGATTAATGAGAGCTCTTCTATTAATGATCCTCATTTAGATGATTTGGCCTCTCTTGTACAAAAGTTGAGTGATGGACAAAATCAACAAGTTGACATTTGTTGTTAAGTCCTTAATTGTGCAAATTATTTATGGATATTTCCCCTTATGGCCTAGATATTGTGTTAATTGTTTGATTCTACTTATATTTAATTTTTGGCATTGATTTAGGTCATTGGAATTAAATTGGGAATTAAAAGGTGCAATTGAATGAAAATTCCGAAGACAATTCCAGATAAAGGCACGCTATGTGTTGATGGAAGGATGCCTTTTTGAAGAAGTGAATCACTTTCCTACAGAAGATAATTGCTGAATATTTGGAAACAAAGATTTCATTCACTTTTGGGAATTGGTCAAGCCCTTTTATTTAGGAAAGTTTGTAGTTGGTTTCCCTTTTTATTTTGTTATTTCTATTTAGCAAGTTAGACTCCAATTAGGACTCAAACTCTTTGAAATCCTAATTTGGTAGGGACACTATCGCTTTATTTAGCATAGCTTTTGGCTAGAGACGGGGATCGGGGACGGCTTCAAACGAGATTGAGGCTGCCAAACTTTTGCCTTCGTTGGGTTTGAAGCTTTAGTCGCTCCTTTGTTTTCTTCTTTAGTCAATTAAAACTTCAAATTCCAAAGACATCTCTTGGGTGCAATTCTCAATGAAGAGTGGCTAATCTCTTTCATCTAGTTGAAGGCTAATCGATCTTTGGTTCATCAACTCTGTGAGACTTGTTTGAATTATTTTTATTTCATTTATTTACAAGCATTTGAATATTTTCTGATGTTCTCATTTATGATTATTTCTTGCAATTAAATACCTGATCACTATTTATTTGTGGGGATAATCTACTGTCATCTAGAACGCCAAATCTGTAATTGTTTGGAGGGTTTTAGTATTTGTGACAAGTGACGTAATTCAGTAGTACAAGAAACTTTTGAATTATTGTCACGGAAATATTCAATCTAACTTAAATGAACCGAGCTTATGTGTTTGTTGGTTAGAATTGGTGGCTTTTCTAAATGTTAATGTCCGTGGCTAAATCTTAAGAGCTTGTTTAGGGTTGTCTACCGGCAAGAGAAGTAGTTACGCATCTTGTCGTGGCTATCGATACAATAAGGATTGGCAGGTTATCAGGGCTTGTTGACAATCATAACCAATTTATTTGTAAGTAAATGAATCCAATTTAGCGTCAGTGATCAAGTTGATGACACCAAAGTGAGATTAGGCCTTTGACTAGAGCTTTTTATTAATTGATCTATTTTTACCTGATTCGTGTGATATTGTTTGGTTTAATTGAAATTTTGTGATTGTTCATTTTTATTCGGCTTTGTTAATTAGGAATTGTTCAAAACCCCCCATTTATTTATTTTTGGTTCATAGGAAATAAATCACCCAATCCTTGAGAATACGATCCTACTCGCCATTATACTTGAATTTATATTTTTAGAGTAGGTATTTTATTTTTGGTGGTTTCGACACCCATCAAATTTTGGCACCGTTGCCGGGGACTGGTGTATTCTTGATTTATTTTCTTTGAATTTTTATTTTTATTTCCCCTCAATCTGTTGGCTAGTTTATGGCTTCAAATTTTAGATTGGATTTCATTCCTAGGAGAGTTAATGAGCTAAATATGTCTTCTATTAATCAACGTTTAGATTCTTTGACATCTCTTGTAGAAAAGTTGGTTATAGGAAAAATGCAGCAAATTAGAACTTGTGGAATTTGTTATGCCTCGAGTCATTCAACTACCATGTGTCCCACACTACAAAATGGCTCAATGCTCAAGTTTATCCCTGCTGGAGAATCCTCAATGCCATCCCGACCGTGGTATGATTCATTCAAACGAGTAGGTGTGCGATTAGGTAATTACCAATTTACCGACCGATTTCAAATTTAATTTGGTAAAACGAAATCGATAAATCAGAAATCGGATGAAAATTTAGAAGTCCGATTTCAAAGATTTCGAATTCGGTTTGAGGAGTTTACAAATTCGGAAAACCGATTTCGAATTCATAATTTGAAAACGAAATCGGTTACCAATTTCAATTTCAAATTCGACATTTAAATATATCTAATATATATATAATGCATAAGTAATAATATATTATTACTTATTAGTAGTAATAATCTATTAACTTAATAGTTATTGAGAGATAACGAAATAGATAATAATTCTTAAGAAATAACTAAATAGATAATAGACTAATAGTTATTATTAATTTATTATTAATAGAATAACTTATGAGAAATAAAAAAAAGGCACAAATTTGACAAAATAGAAACCGTAAAACCTAATTTCATTCCGCTTCCTCTCTCTCTTTCTCTCCGACTCCTAGACCGCCGCCACCCTTCACTAAGTTCACTCCATCAGCTACCACCATCAATAGCAGTGTCTCCTCCTCCTCCTCCTCCTCTACCACTCTACAAATTTGTCAATCGCTCTTATCCTCCTCCAGATTCCTCCTCCTCCTCCTCATCCGTTCAAGACCTTCAAGGTTTCAGCCACCGTGATTCGCCGCCGCTTGCTGCTTCTTTCACTTCTCCGAGTTCAACACCGGGATGCCGCTCCCAATGAGGACTTCAAGTTCCAAACCAGCCTCCCTCCTTCATCCCAACTTCAGCTTTTTTGTCTGAATTGCTTTGGGCCATGAAAGGTATTTCCATCATGATCTCTTCTCATTGCTGTTCATTTGCACAATTTTCCAATGCAGCTGTTGCATTCCATAATCATCGCACCAATCTATTCGCCTTAGGCCAAAATTAGGTCGGTGATTTTGTTTATCTTTGCTACAATATCTACCCTTTGTTAAAGTTCAAGAATTGATGAGCTGTAGATTTTTTATTTTTTTAGTCAAATCTTTCATGGGGTTGACTCGCTTGAATAAAATACTAATCCATCATCAGTGTTGTGGAAAAATGAAGCAACATTATATTGTTCTTTCTCAGTAAATGGTTGCATCATTCTTGTAGGTGTGCAACCGCTTTTCTTCAATATGACTTCTGAGAGTGCCCTTTTTTTGATATTGGCATTTTTTTTATTTGGGCCACAAGACTTAGGCCAAGTGTCCCGATATGTGATGTCAAATTGATTGTCCAATTTGGGCAATTCCCTATCAATTCGACTAAATCGGTACCAATTTGAAATCAAAATTGGTAATTGAAAGTGAAATAGGTCGAAAATCAGTAGAACCAATTTACCAATTAACCAATTCTTGCTACTGAATTCCAATTGATTTGATGCACGGGCCTACAAACCAGTATAATCAAGGATGGAGGGACAGTCTCAACTTCAATTATGCTGAAAGGCTACCAGGGTTTCACCAGCAATATCAACATAGGCCTCAAATTTCAGCACAACAACCATCATTGATGTCAGGTATATCTCTTGAAGAAATTGTTAAATCTTTAGCTACTAACATGCAACAATTTCAACAGGAGATGAGAACCAGCATTCAAAATCTGGAGAATCAAACGAGAACTAGCATTCAAAATCTGGAGAATCAAGTGAGCCAGTTGGCCTCTATAATTAATCGGCTGGAATCTCAGATTTCTGAAACATTGCACTCAGAGACCATTGTCAATTCCGAATCAAATGTGAGTGCAATTACCTTAAGAAGTGGTGAAGAATTGCAAGAGATTCAAAGGGAAGAATCTAACTATGTGGTTGAAGAGGAAGCTGAGACAGAAAAAATGGAACCTCAATCTCTAACCTCTCCAATGAAAAAGTCTAGTGAACAACCCCCTGTGGTGACATCTCCTTCATCCCTAACTCCTAACTCTCATTCTATATTTTTTGTTAGTGAGATCAACTTTGTTATACCAGAAATTTTGAGTCTCATGACAGGAATAAGTTAGGAATTGCAAAGACTATTAGGTTATTAATTGATCGTGATGTTGGAGTAAATAAAGAATTGAAATCATTACTTGCATGCTTGAAGCTATCCTAGTCCAAAAAAGAAAGTGGCTCATGTGCTTAAAGATTTCTTTATTCATGATGAATATCATGAGTATGAGAATGAAGTAATGAAAAGAGCTATAATGATTTTATCCACCATGAACAAGCATGGAATTGTCTAGCCAAAGACGCTTAAAGAAAGGCGCCACTTGGGAGGCAACCCAAGAATTTTATTTTTTTTCCGTTACTTTGTGTTTTTACTTTTTCATGTTTTTGTATGCAAGTTAAGTCATTCCCTTATTTTAACAGAAAATTTGTGTTTGTAGGTTGTGGGAGCGCTTTGTTAAAGTTTGGGTTAATTTGGATGTATCGCCTGGGCAGAAGAGTTCCAATGATAATGCGCCCATCGCCAGATCAAATTTGCTCACTATCCTTCACAACGTCGTTGGCCAGGAGACTTCCCCTGTTAAAGCGTGCCCAAGCCTTGAGGAAGCAAGTCTTCTGACCAATGCTTTCAAAAAAAAAATGAAAAAATTGCAACGTTGACTGAAGACTTCCTCTGTTAAGGCGTGCCCAAAGTAGGAGAGTTTTCTGCCCAAAGCTGTAGAATTCAAAAAAAAAAAAAGACAGCAGGCCCTTCCACATCTGCCCCTCTATCATCCTCATCCTCTGTGGATACCTGCCTTCAGCATTTGGAAGAGCAGCAAGTTGATAGCCGACTGGCCACTATAGAGCTTCACAATCCCCACATGGCACAGAACTTGGCTGCTTATTTTGCATATATGGGATTCACACCTCCTTTTCCTCCCAGGTACCATAGCCCCGCTCTTGGGAGTCCTCCTTCTTTCTTTTGTTTTATTACATTAAGGACAATGTAGTGTTTAGGTGTGGGGGAAGGAATACTTTGGCTTTGATGGCTTTGATGATAATTTTTCCTAGTTTCTTCAAATTTTAGTTTGAGTTTTTGTTTTTTTGCATTTTAAACTATAGTTTTCATCTTGTTCGCTTGCTATTTCTTTGAGTTTTGCTTCTCCGGTTTCTTGAGGACTTGGTTGGTCTTATGTGGTAGAGATGCAAATAAGGAGTAGTGTAATGGCATTTGCATGAATATTCTATCTACTTGCAATTGATTTGAAAAGGGATGTTCTTGACATGACATATAGCCATTTGGGAGTTTTTTAGCTTAAATATCTTATTATCCAAATTTTGTTCTTCATTATTTGTGAGTGTAATTATCACACCTAGTTAAGATCATTCTAGAACTTGTTATGATATACATGTCGAGACCACACTATTGAATTTGATGCATGAAAATGATAAGGGCAATTAGGTTTAACCCTTTTTAGCTTTCTAAAACCTATCCTAATTATTTTTTCTCCTAGTTGACCAAATTTGGACCTTAAACCTTTTTCTTTATTTAACAACATATTTTTATCACCCTTTAACCCTTTTTGTTCTAGACCTTTTTGTTTGAACCCAATGTCAAAGGAACGCCTTAATAGTCTTTTGCATGATGAAATCACGAGTAGAAGAAGCTGATTATATTTATAGCTAGCAAGTGCTATTATGTTCCTATGTTTATGTTCTAGAAAAAAAAAAGAAGAAGAGAAAAAAATTTGGACAGAAGACCTCAGCTATTAAGGCGGCCACGCTTTGTGGAAGAAGGTCTTCTGCCTGGAAAAAAAAAGAAAAAAAAAGAAAATGAAAAAAAAGAAAAAAGTGTGAAGCACTCTTGTAAATAAGTGTTGTGTTGTGATAGTGGGGTCAATCCCTATGTTATGTATGCACTTGCTATGCTTAGGAATTTGTTGTCATGCTTAAAAGCTAATTATGTGGATGAAGATGATATTTCGGTTCATGCAAAGGACGATTGGTATTCTTTTGATATATGTAATCTAAATTACCTTTTGTCCAACCTTACCCTAAGCCCCATTACAACCCTTGTTAAAGACCCTTTGATTCTTGCATTTGAATTCATATTTAGTGGTGGAGATGTGATAGATTAGCAAGCTTATGGCAATGACTTTCTATGGTGTTGATTTGAGCGTACATGTCCCTATTAAACATCTTGAGTGTTGAGAGCATATACAATTATCCATGTGAGGATTGTCAAGTCTTGAATATCCTGATTTTGATGAGATTGTTAAGGAAAAGTAGAGTATTTGTGCTATGATATTATGCTATTTCACATTTGTCATCTTGATTTTGAGTTTTGAATTAGTGAATGCTTGAGGGCAAGCATTGTTTAGGTGTGGGGGAATTTGTTAAGTCCTTAATTGTGCAAATTATTTATGGATATTTCCCCTTAATTATGGCCTATATATTGTGTTGATTGTTTGATTCTACTTATATTTGGTTTTTGGCATTGATTTAGGTCATTGGAATTAAATTGGGAATTAAAAGGTGCAATTGAATGGAAATTCCAGAAGACAATTCCAAATAAGGCGTGGGCATGCTATGTGTTGATGGAAGGATGCCTTTTGAAGAAGTGAATCACTTTCCTACGGAAGATAATTGCTGAATATTTGGAAACAAAGATTTCATTCACTTTTGGGAATTGGTCAAGCACTTCTATTTAAGAAAGTTTGTAGTTGGTTTCCCCTTTTATTTTGTTATTTCTATTTAGCAAGTTAAACTCCAATTAGGACTCAAACTCTTTGGAATCCTAATTTGGTAGGGAGACTATCGCTTTATTTAGCATAGCTTTTGGCTAGAGATGGGGATCGGGGGACGGCTTCACAAACGAGATTGGAGGCTGCCAAACTTTTGCCTTCGTTGGGTTTGAAGCTTTAGTCGTTCCTTTGTTTTCTTCTTTTAGTCAATTAAAACTTCAAATTCCAAAGACATCTCTTGGGTGCAATTCTCAATGAAGAGTGGCTAATCTCTTTCATCTAGTTGAAGGCTAATCGATCTTTGTTCATCAACTCTGTGAGACTTGTTTGAATTATTTTTATTTCATTTATTTACAAGCATTTGAATATTTTCTGATGTTCTCATTTATGATTATTTCTTGCAATTAAATACCTGATCACTATTTATTTGTGGGGATAATCTACTGTCATCTAGAACGCCAAATCTGTAATTGTTTGGAGGGTTTTAGTATTTGTGACAAGTGACGTAATTCAGTAGTACAAGAAACTTTTGAATTATTGTCACGGAAATATTCAATCTAACTTAAATGAACCGAGCTTATGTGTTTGTTGGTTAGAATTGGTGGCTTTTCTAAATGTTAATGCTGTTGCCGGTGGGCTAAATCTTAAGAGCTTGTTTAGGGTTGTCTACTGGCAAGAGAAGTAGTTACAGACCTTGTCGTGGCTATCGATACAATAAGGATTGGCAGGTTATCAGGGCTTGTTGACAACCATAACCAATTTATTTGTAAGTAAATGAATCCAATTTAGCGTCAGTGATCAAGTTGATGACACCAAAGTGAGATTAGGCCTTTGACTAGAGCTTTTTATTAATTGATCTATTTTTACCTGATTCGTGTGATATTGTTTGGTTTAATTGAAATTTTGTGATTGTTCATTTTTATTCGGCTTTGTTAATTAGGAATTGTTCAAAACCTCCCATTTATTTATTTTTGGTTCATAGGAAATAAATCACCCAGTCCCTGAGGATACGATCCTACTCGCCATTATACTTGAATTTATATTTTTAGAATAGGTATTTTATTTTTGGTGGTTTCGACACCCATCACTTGTGGAATATGTCAGTTAAATCATGTAACTGACATGTGCCCGCTACTCCAAGATGACATGAATGCCCAAGTTTGTGATGTTGGAGTATTCCAAAACTCATCTACACCAATATTTAATCCTTATTCAAATTTGTATAGTCAAGGATGGTGGGACTACTCCAACTATAGCTATGCAGCGAGGCCACCACATTTTCGACGGCAATATCATCAACAACAACAACTATCATCAATGCTAGATACATCTCTTGAAGAGATTGTTGAATCACTAGCTACTAACATACATCAATTTCAAAAGAAGACGAGCAAGAAGATTCGAAACCTGGAGGTTCAAGTGTCTCTAATGGCATATACGATGGTACAAATGGCATCTCAAATATCTGAAAAATTGCCCTCTCAAGCCATTATTAACAGTGAAGAAAATGGGAGCGCAATTACCTCGAGAAATGGCAAGGAACTGCAAGAGTCTCAGAAGAAAGGATCTATGAATGCAGTTGAAGAGGAAGTTGACAATGAAGGATCTCAACCTCAAATCTCTCCAGTGTCCAGTGAGCAACCTCCAATTATGGTGATATCTTCTCCACGCTCTAACCAGCATATTGTTGACTCTTATTCTAAATCTCCTGTTAATGAAATTAACTTTATTATACCAAAAGAATTTGAGTTTCATGGCAGGAATAATTTGGGAGTCATGATGACTATTAAATTGTTAATTGGTCATGATGGAGGAGTGAGTGAAGAATTGAAGTTGTTGTTTGATTGCTTAGCGCCATCTACTAGTCAATGGAAGAAAAGAGCTCGTGTGCATAAAGATTACTCTACTTATGAAGGGTATGAAGATTATGTAGAGAGGAAAGCAATGAAACAAGCTACGAGATTTTATCCTCCTTGAGCGAAGATAGTTATGTCTAGCCAAAGACATTAAAGAAAGGCGCTACTTGGGAGGCAATTCAAAAATTTATGATTTGCTTTATTTTAGTATTTTAGTATTTTGTGTCTTATTAAGCAAGTAGGTTTAGTTGCAATGATATACTTTTCATCCGTTAGGTCGCCACCGCGCGTCTACCCAATTGGTCATGCTTAAGGATTGCACTTTCCGCTCACGGTAAGAAGCGTTGGCACTAGTTAGGTGTGCCCACACCAATTGGTCACGCTTAAGGAATCAAATTTCATCGTTTGGTCAGAAGCGTTAGCACAAGTTAGGCGTGCCCACGCCTTGTGGTCACGCCTAAGGAACTCAATTGTCGAAAGCTGGTCAGAAGTATTGGCACTAGCTAGGCATGACCACGCCTAACTTGGTGGATCACCAAAAAAAAAAAAAATTTTACTTTCTCTTTCCGATTCTCGGTGTTCTTGTTTCACCAAAAAAAAAAAAGAGAACCCCAAACTCTAATTTCTTTCCTTTCTTTCTTTCCTTCTTTCTTCTTCTTTCGTCTTTCTTTCCTCCTTCTTTCTTCTTCCCAATCCACCACCGTTGCGCCTACGCCATCCTTTATCGTGCGATCCAACACCATCCTTCGCCGCTGCTTCGCCGTCATTCATCTTTTCCTCCACTGCGCCACCCTTTCCTCCTGAGCCTTAGTCCGCTGATACCCTCCTCCGAGATTCAGGAAAGTTTCGTCATCTCCTTTTGCTTCTTTTACATGGTCTTTATTTGCTATATTGGGGACAATGTAGGATTTAGATGTGGGAGAGGGTTAGCTATGCTTTAGTCCTTTGTTTTGCATTTTCTTTTCCTTGGTAGTCTTTTCTTTTAAAACAATGATGAATGCAAGATGTGGGTCTAAGTAGTAAGTTCATGCCATGAGGTTTCCTATTTTTCTTGATGATAGATTTAATTGATGAATATGTTGGATTTGACATCAATTCTTTACCACTTGTGAGATTTTTGGGGTTGATTGTGAGCAATTTGTTTTCTGAATTTGCTCTATGTTTCGTTTGTTGAGTGGTATTCCACATGATTTGGTCATTCTAGAACTTGCTTTATTATGCATGTCAAGACCACGTTTTCATTGAATTTGGTGCAATAAGATGATAAGGGCATCTAGGATTATTCACTTTTGACTTTCGAAAAAGAAATCCTGCCTTTATTTTATTTACCCTTAGTGAACCAATTTGGGCCATTAACCCTTTCTTTGTTTGATAACCACATTTATTAGCCTAAGACCTCTTTTTAGACTTTCTTTTTTGGAACCCATATGTTAGAGAAATATTTGAATTTCATTGCATAAGAATTTGGTGGATTATTTGCAATGCAATAAATGAGAAAAAGCAAGTGTAGCAAGCCAAGGTGCCTTATGAGTTGTTTGTTTCCTTTGTCTTCAAAGAAAAAAAATGAAAAAAAAAAGAAAAAAAAGAGAAAAAAATACAAAAAAAAAAAAGGAGAAGGTGAAGAACAAAAGAGAAAAAATGGTTCCAACGTGTTTTCATGTGAAGTTCTTTTTGTTGAGATTATGGCAAGTACCAATCTTTGCTACATTTGTTGGGTTGATAAAATGCTATTTTGCCTGGGGAGTGCAATTGTGTAGAGAAATTGTGCATTGGAATTTTGGCATATTTACCCCTAAATTGACCTTTTTATCCTACCTTTACCCAAACCCCAGTACAACCTTGTGAAAGTTCCTTTGATTTTTGCATTTAATTCATGATTAAGTGGTGGAGATGTGATATATGAGCAAACTTATGGTAATATCATTCCATTGTGTCGAGTTGAGTGATATGCTATATCCCTTGCATCTTGGAGTGAATGAGTGTAATTGCTAAATTTTCTGTGAGATTTGTCAAATTGATATATTCTAATTTTGATGAAGTTGTTGAGGAATGTGGAATGCCTTGGTTAGTATAACTTGCTATGATTGCTTCATATCTTGATTGCGCTTCTGAGTTAGGATACGCTTGAGGACAAGCATCATTTAGGTGTGAGGGAGATTGATAGGGTGCAATTTTAGTTATTTATTGGGTTAATATTTCCTAATTATTTAGACTAAAAATTGAATTCTTTGGTGGATTCTGCTGAGTTTGTTTAATTGGTGGTTAATTGCAGAAATTGGTGGAATTGTGCTGAAAAGATGTAATTCCAGAAGCTTTCCTAATAGTTAAGCATGGGCGTGCCTAAGTCAGATATCCAGTCCAGGTTTCTGAGATTTTAAGAGCACGTGGGCAAGTTCCAAAAACTGAAGAATACCAAATCAAAGATGTGTTAGAGTTGATTATTATGTTTTCCTATTTAGTAATTGATTTTAGTAGTTTCCTACTTTAATATTTGTATTAGGAAATTGTGAGTTTAACTCTTTTTAGAGGTTTCCTATTTGATTAGTATTTGGAGTTTTCCTTTTTCGCAGTAGACGGAATTAAGGGAGGTCTCCTAGTTAACATAGATTAGGTTTTCTTTTTATTTGACAACTTGGCCCCGCGAAGCGAGAGAGAATCGGAAGTTGACTAATATTTTTGGTTAGTCACATACATGCATTCGAATAAAGAAAAGAAAGCTTGATATTTGGTTGGGTGATTAGTAGTTGCATTGGGCTAGAGTACTGACCGTGGCGGAAACTTTGAGAAAAAGACGCGGACCGCGGTAAGATACAAGTCTCATTTGACTAGTAATTGTCATTATCCCTTTTTCGTTTTAGAGGACTTTAGATGAAGAAGAACGAGGGCCGAGCGACAGTTTTCTTGTTTTCTCCCTTCCTTCGCTATTCTTATAGGAAAGATTAATAGATGGTTTTGGTATTTTCTTTTAAGAACTTTAGTGGAATTCTCTACGTGATGCGTGGCTAATTTCATCCTTCTAGTCAAGAAACAGCTGAAAATTTGGTTCATCTATTACTCTGAGATCTAATCGAATTTATTTATTTCTTCCATTCATTGATATTTGTATGTTTTCTGCTTTATTGGTTATGATTATTGTGTGTAATTGAATAGATGTGCAATATTTGATTATTCACACAATCTATTTGCTAATTAGAGTAGTTGAATCTGTAATTGTTTGATTACTCTAATCCTGATAGCAACCGGCATAATTGGGTTTGTGTCAGGAAAATATACAATCTAATTTAAATGGACGCTTGTAGCATGTCTATTAATTAGAATAGGGTTTCTCTAATTTTTAATGCAATCAGGAAATTAAATCCTATGGTCGTACCTAGGGTTATTTTCTAGATTAGGGAAGTAGTTAATGGTCGTACCTTGACTATCGGAACAGTAAGGAGAGATTGCTGTCAGATCGTATCGGCATTGAAAAACCTATTTGTTAATAAATATTAGGATTATATTTGCATCAATGATCAGTATCTGAACCATTCCTGAAGTGTAACCTTGGTTAGAGCATTCCCTAGTTGATATCCCCTTTAATTATTTTCTGTGGTAGTTTATTACTTTTAATCATTTTGTTAAGTCTTGAGTCTCTGAATTCCCCCCATTTTCTACAATTTGGAAAGAAACGTAATTTTCCCCAATCCCTATGGAGACGACCCTATTTGCCACTATACACAAGTTAATTAATTCTGGTATATCGATCAAGCATACCCTTGGAATCGGGAAACAAGTAACCCATTGCACATCCAGAATCTCTACTCCAGTACCTGGAATTGGATTTTGGTGATTTTATTGGCAAGTTAGGTTTATTAATTATTATTACACAGGATCGACACCTGTCAGATATATCAGAAACCTTCCTTAAGATTTCTCTTAGCACCTTTAAGGTTTTAAAAATATCGCTTACTTTCTCCAGTAATCGCAAAAAGCTATATTAGCACTCACTTGATACATAATTTGCATATTAAATAAATGGAGCTAAAAAAATAAAAAAAGAAAACAAAAGTCACTTCCTTCTTTTTCTCTTTTACCCAACATTTTCTGTTGCTTATTTTTTTGGATGACAATCCAATTTTTTGTTTATAAACTATAGTAAATTGAATTATATTTATCTTTTACTTTCTATGATTGTGATAGATCGAGATGTGATTTCTTTATTTATTTTGAATTGATTTTTATAACAACTAGTACAACTTAAAGGTTTGGACTACGGGCTGAGAAGAATTTAGAAAAAGAGTATAAGTTAATTTTAGAAACCTCCCCTAAGTTTCTAACATTCTCACTCCTTTCCCTTGAGTTTTTAAAATAATAGAAACCTCTCCTGAAACTAAGAACTTGGTAACAAAATAGCCCAATTCCACAACTACCCTCAAATTTTGCTTTATACTTTTAGTTTAGCATAACAATGTTTATCTATTTTAACTTTGTCAAATGTAAGGGGTATAAGTAAAATTGCATAGAGTAATTTTAAATTTGTCTATTTTAACAATGTTTATGTATTTTAACTTTATCTTTAATATGAAAAACATGACTATCATTACCAAGCTTAGAAGTCATACAACCACAATTTCTTACCTATATTTCATATGTTCACAACTTCTTTTATTATTATTTCATGCCAAATATTGGTACCCTTTTATGATTCCCTATTATTATTATTATTAACAAACTTCTAAATTGTTGTTATTTTTATTAAACATATGTTAATAATGAATTAATTATATCAACATAACTACAAAATATCTCATAAGTTGTGAGGGTAAGTAAGACATTTTCCTGTGAGTGATGCAATAAGTGGGCCCTAATAACTGGATAAGGAACGTTTCTGATATTTTGAAAACCTCAGGGAACGGCAGTGAGAATGTCAGAAACCTCCCCTATCCTTAGATTTAAATTGATACAAGTATATTTATTTACAAATATCTTTTTTTTATTTTTCAAATTTATATATTTATAGAGTACAATTTTGTGATGTAGTGGTACTACTAATTTTT
The DNA here is from genome assembly GCA_013103745.1 of Gardenia jasminoides. NCBI lineage: Eukaryota > Viridiplantae > Streptophyta > Magnoliopsida > Gentianales > Rubiaceae > Gardenia > Gardenia jasminoides. Next base: position 2,910,042 of record CM023096.1, on the reverse strand, counting down.
TTTCTAGGTAGTGGTTTTTCTTGGAGTAAACAAAGTATCATTGGTGTATTTTTGTTTAGCAAAATGAGCAAAATGATAGTTTAGGATTTTTTAAAATTTGGTTACATAAATAATAAAGTAAGGGAGGTAAGTGATATTTTTAAAAGGTGCCAAGTGATACTAAGAGAAGCCTCAGGGGAGGTCTTTGATATTATCACTATTATTTATAGTAAGCAAAGTCTATTGAAATCCCAAAAAAAGTCGCACGTCGTTACAGGAAGAAAACAGAAATTTTTTTTTTTTGGTAGTATATTGGTTCAGTCACTGTGTCCCAGATGTCATACAAAAAAAATGAACACATAACCATAAATTGACATGACCAAATTAATAGGCCATGTGAAGTTATCCTCCCAGCCATGTAACAATTTATTCTGTGTCCCTTGCAGGAATTTCATTTCTTTTATGACAAAACTGAAAAAATCTTCACAATGCAAGCAAAGTCTTCTTGATAATTACACCGAATGTTATACCTTCACACACACATACACACGTTTTATCCTTCCTCCACCCCTCAGATCCTTCTGACCCCTAACTACCAGACTTAAGAGCATTATACCTTTATTTTGATTTACTGTAAGTTGTTCTGAACGAAGACATAATGATAATTTGACATGGTTAAATTAATGAAAAATTGACATGATTAAATCAGTGAACCATGATTTTTGACATAACTCAGATAATGGGTGCCAGTACATGCATGCAATTATGTTGTTACTATTGTGGTGTAATTTGGTCTCACTCTAGTGCCATGAAAAACTAACCAATTGCAAGTGTTTTAAGGATTCAATGACGGATATGCAATTCATTTACTCATTGAGCATCTTGCTTGAAGTGACAAATACATCTTTGATGAATTCAGGTTGAGACACAGTATTAGATATTAATGTCAATCCCAACTTTTCTCCCCATTTGCATGCCAAAAAGTGCCAGATCTTTTCAGAATCCCATCTGCACATTAAGAAATCCCATGTTTTTTCTCTTGAGAAACCCATTTTGCATTTCACGGAATTACCATTAGTTGATTCAAAACTATTGTTGATTTCATTGCAATAACATCATTTTTAGCTTAATTTTTTCCTCAAGAAATCCCAAATTTTTAAGAGATCGTATTGGTCAGTCAAAAAAATCCCAACTTTTGTCTACAAGAAACCCATTTTGCATATCAAGAAATTGCACATTATATCGCATTTGATGGAGAAAAGTTTTATTATCGGGTTAACAATACTGGAGAGAAGAAGGACACACCCTGGTGCAATCACTTTTCATTCTTTTTTTCTTTTTTTTTTTAAAAAATCAGACGATAGTATCTTTTATAAATGGAAGGCTAATTACAGATTTACAGGTTATGAGCAACTGCTCTATGGTCATCCTTGGCTGCGTGATTGAGCCGGTCAGTTTTCAAGTCCCATATGTTATTAATTACTGGTATTATGATACTTTGCACAGCACAGTCCAGCTTGGGGAAGACAAAAACCAGGAACGCGTAACATATGGACAGGGACCATATATATAATATTGCTGCTTTTTGACGTGTTCCGATATTTAATTAAGGGATAATTTCAGAAACCTCCCCTGAGGTTTCTGACAGTTTCACTTGGTACCCCCAAACTTTTAAAAATCTCACTTGCCTCCCTTACTTTATGCTTTTGGTATCATTTACAACCCAATTTAAAATAAAATATTAAAAAATTCATTTTGGAAAAGTAAATGTAATTTCATTCCAAAATTACCCTTTATTGTCTTACTTTTTATTGCATAAGTATATTCATAACAAAATAAATGAAAGTTTATTTTGATTAAAAAAAATATAGTTTGTTTTTATATAGCAAGGTTTAATATTTGAATTCTACAAGTTATAAAGATAATATTTTCTTTATTCCAAAGTGTTTTGAGTTAATTTAAGAAGTTTTACAAATTATTTACATATTTTTGAATTTTCTACTTTTTGTCCAAATTGATGGCTTGAAAACTAAATAGATATAATATGCTAAAAATTATATATAAATTTGTTTTGTATTGTTTTAAATCAGGCAAAAAGGTATTTTCATGATTATAAATTATTGTGAATTATTTCCAAGAGTATTATAAATTATTCATAATTTCAAGTAATTTAACATTTCTTGTCCAAACCAATGACATGAAAACTACTAAAAAGTTTTTAATATTATTATCAACTTCTAAATATTTATTAAGAAACTCTGTCCATCTATTTATAAAAATTAACGGATAAGTTTGGTGTATTATAGTAATTGAGAAATCATAAGAAAAGGGAAAACTTGGAATAAAATTATATTCTCTCACCCAAAATAAATTTTTTAACATTATATTTTGAAATGGGTTTCAAATGATATAAAAAGTTTAAAATAAGGGAGGTAAGTGAGATTTTTAAAAGTTTGAGGGCGTCAGGTGAATTGCAGAAACCCTCGGGGAGGTTTCTGAAATTATCCCTTAATTTAATGTTACATCAATATACACGGTCATTGTACAAATTATCATATTGAATATGCGACGTATATCTTATTCTCGTATCAATGTCCCGTTTGAATTGCTAGTTCGGAAGAAAATTTTTGTTGAGTTTCTGAAGAATGTTTTCTCGACAGATTTTCAAGTTATCATTTTACATCAAATACATTACATCTCAAAAATGTGTTAGTGTATAATTTATTCTAAAAAACTCCCAAGCACTCCTAAAAAGTACATTCCAAGCAAGTTCATCACTACACTGCTATTAGATTATTTGATAACAAACTATAATAATACAACAATCCTACACACACCAATAAATGTTACGGTATCTTACATTTATATACTTTCAAAACTTAACTTTATTCTTTCAAAATATTAATACATGAACTCTATGTTAACAAATGCCCAACACTCATTAGACAGATCCTTGTTTTATGTTAGAAAAATAGTTTAATATAAACATTTGGTATTTAGTAAATGAAATACCTGCATATTGACCTCCTACATCTTTTAAATTATATTTTTTTAATTCCCAAAATAATGCACCTGAATTCCCTTGCATATTAAAAAGCACATCATTTTGGTCCCAATTCTTATTTTCAACGATTTTTTAGCTAAGTAAATCATATGCATCTTATCATGCTAATTTCAAGGCCAAAAACGACTGAACATGCCATTCTTGATGCCTAAACTATTCTGGGTTTGTTTGGATAGAGAATTTACTTGAGATTTTATTTGGAATATTTACTGTAGCACTTTTTGTAATGTGATGTATGTGAGATAAAAATGTTATTGGGAAGATAAAAAGGTGATTGGAAAATGTGATTATGATGTAAGCAAAGTAAATTTTGCAAATAAATTTTACAAATTTTTGTTATACAAACAAACCCTCTGTTATAAAACTTTATGGGCTTGGGTAGAGAGTGAGAAAGGCAAAAGTTGCTGCTTAGATCGTATTAGCTCATATTTAGCACTTCCATTGTGCGAAAGAAACTTTGTTAATACGTAGAAAAGTGAGAACTAGCATTTGATTGACAAACTATTTTTTGTTATTATTAAGTTGAATAGGGTATCCTGTCGTTTCTGTCCCTCCAAAAAAAAAAAAAAAGGAAAAAGATCATGCGTGAAGCACATGAACATTTAGGCAAAGTGGGTTTTAAATGAGTATTCGGACTAAAATGCAGAACTTTCAATAGACAGCTGCAGCATTGCTATTCGGATTCATTTAAAATTCAAAGTTTGGTTGTCAGCTGCAGCATTACTATTGAGAATACAAAGTTTTCAAAATTTTAAAATTCACTCTATAATTTTGGTTGTCAACTAGAATTATATTACTTTGACCCCTTCATTAAACATAATTATGAGTAGTTCTTTTTGTCATTTTATTTAATGCCTTTTGGTAAAGTATCTTATACCAAACTAATAATTATAGTCTTCTTACAGAATAAGTATCTACTTTACCATATGATAAATTTTACTTTTGAATAATTAGGGAAACATTAAGTTCTTAATCAAATTTCTTATAACAAATCTATTGTTTAGTTTCTTTGAAAACTATAACTTTATATGTTCCATAGGAAATCAAAGATTGAAAAAAAATCAACTATCATACAATGAAGAAGTTTCAACAATAGTTATGATTGCCTCACATTGATAGTAAATAGAATGGTATAGAGTTTAATTGTCGTATTTTTCTTTATACTTAGTCTTTATTTTTTAAAAATTACTTATTTCTAATTATTGTCTATTGAACTTTCATTTTAGATTAGTATGCTTTATTTGTTATAGAAATTTTTTTGCTATTATATCATTGATCATTTGCCCCTCCCGTTCCCCCCTCCCCTCAAACTAAAGTCCTAGATCCGTTACTAGGTGGATGGGATATCAACATATTGATAAATAGTAGTATTTGTCAGCCAGCTAACAATTGGAAATATGCACATAATAAGCAAGTTATTCTCACTTGTCACTTTGGAAAACTACCCATCTCGAGATGGTGGTAGGAGAGATGGGGAAAGAGGAGGAGGGGAAGGGAGGAGAGGAGGAAGGAAGGAGGAAGGAGGAGGGGAAAGAGAGAGAGGAAGGAAGGAAGAAAGAAAGAAAGAAAAGAAAAACAAAAAAAAAGAGGAGGCATCGGTGGAGGAGCCGACTAGCGGTGGCTAGTGGCAGAGATGGTGGTGGGTTGAGATTAGCGGAGGAAGAAGAAAAAAAAGAAGGGAAGTTTTCTATATGTTTTTAGATATTTTAAAATGAGTACTTTAAAACTTTCAGGAGTTTTTTGAGATTCTTATAGTTAAAGTTTTTAAAAAACTTGTAAAAGAAATATGGGATTAAAAAAAAAAACTTAGGTGCCAAATAGGTCTCAAATTTCCATTGTTTATGTAGGGACCGTTTGGTAACGTTCATGTTTTTCTATTTCTATTTTTTGTTGTGAACGAATAGAATTATTCTGCTTTTTAAATGAAAACGAATATAAACGCAGTGTTTGGTTCATAATACTATTAATTTTTTAAACAAAGGAATACAACTATATTTAGTTAGACATTATCATTGTTGTGTGAGAGAAAATAATTAATGAAGTTTAAATTTAATGTATATTTAAGTTAGCACATAATTATAGATTGGATTTGGGTCAAGTTAATTTCAACTTAAACTACATGTGACTTGAATAATAATATTAAATTAAATATTTCATATGTTTAATACTTATACATGCTCAAAATAAGTAAGAATGTACAAACTAATTGTATATTTCTTAAAATGTATTTATCTTAAAGTATTATTCTTGTTAATTAAATAATACATTATTAATAAATATGTATTGTAAATATAGATTTATATCATTTTTTACTTATAGTATATAACTAAAATATTTTTAATTTAAACATATATGATTTTCCAATAAATTTTAAATTAACCCAATTTTGGCACAAAACTCAATCTAGAAAAATGAGTTGAAATAAAATATGACATGCAAGAGTTTTAAATGGTGAATTCTAACTAAAAAATTATAAATTTTTTATCTTGTATTGGTTTATACTTGTTGAAATCCACATAAGAACAAATCATAAGTTTTAACAACAGTTGGGTTAGGCGAGTTGGTTGGGCCAAATTAGATGGTATTGGGTCAAGTAGATTAAGATATCTAGATAGAATAAATAAAAGTTGTTGAGTGAAAATGAAATGAAACAATTTAAAATATTGATTATTGAGTTTCTATTTGAAGTATTTTTAAACAAATAAAACAACAATTTTGATGTTTTGAAAACAAGACTCATGGTCATAAACATTTCTCTTTTTTGTAAAATACGAACAAATTTAACAAACGCTGTTTTTCGTTTTTGTTTGTCAAAATTTACAAACAAAAATAGAATAACAGAAACATAAACGCACCATTAACGGTCCCAGTAGTGTGCTTTGAGGTCAAGTACTTATCCTTTCACATTCACTATTAGTAAACCACGCAAGCGAGATTACGATTTTTTATTTTATTTTTATTTTTATAAAGATTAAAGGCGGTTCATGAAGTAAATGCAGTGAAAAAAATAATATGAAATTGGACAGCTTTATTTTTTTAATGCATTTAGATTTTAGTCGGATAGATATTTGAATACATACATATGTACATACATACATATATACATGTATGTACGTATGTATGTAATGTATTCAAATTTGAAGTAGCAAAGTTAAAAATAAGGTATTACAACTATCCATGTCACAACCATCTCTCTGAGTATTACAAAATTTTGTTAGTCCAAGGTAACTGTTTTTTGGACTATGTTAGTATGTGTTGGGGAAAAAAATTGAAATTCTTTTTCCTTAATTTTGTGAGGTCCCGGTTGGGTTTACGGCTGACCCTAAAGGCTGATTACGCTACATACATGTGACCAATTCAAATTCAATCCAATGACCCTATTTGTTTATCTTTGTATGGGCTCTGTGTTTCTTGTTTAGTGCTTTGTGGTATTTTCCTTTCATAATTGTGCCAATGAAGTCGTTACCGTTACCCAGCCACGAACATGTATTTCCTCCGATTGCTTTGGCTACATTTTGTTCTATCATTTATGATTATGACCCATTGTGATATACCAGCCTTTAGCGTTTTATGCCTCAACTATTAGGGCTCTTGAAAGATGTGGAAAATATTTGGGTTATTTGGATAAGGTGTTGGTTTTACCTTTGGCACAGATTAGCAGATATTATTGAATTCGAATTACTCTTTCTAAATAATGAATTTTATAATATTATTGGAAAAATTGAAAAATTTTCAGGTGATATTTTGCATGATACTTTAACTATTTAAGAAAAGCAAAACCACTTAAAGTCGATGATTAAAATTGAATCTGAGGTGTTTCATGGTATAGAAAATATTGTTAATTTCTTCAAGTTTCAGAAAATTCATAAATTGTTGAAAACTTTAATTATTTATTCGTATATATTCTTTACTCAAAATAGTGATACAAAAGCTGTTAAATAGTCATCCAATTTGTAGGAATCTGAATTTTTTTCATGAAAGGAACTGCATTAGCTAAATTTTTAGAAGTTAAAAAACCAAATTGGTTTATCATGACAATTAAATAGCACACTGGTTGAGGACCTTGATGTCCACTTCTTTCCGTTAAGAACTATAAATGAATAAGTTTTCATAAATGAGCAAGCTGCAAATATATCAGTAAATTTATGCAAAAAGATAATAAAAACTAAAATAGTAGTTTTGGTTTATTGATTAAGATACTAGCATATGGAGATACACATAATGATATAACAGCCAGAAAGTTGCATACTAGATTTGCAACCCTAGTAGCAAATTATTAGCTAAGCCACTTAATTAGTGGTGCTTTGCTATCACTTCCCCCCAGAACCTTACATTGAATCCACCCAAGAATCACGATTCCACTGAACTGCAATAGGGCTTCTCACAGTATGCTGCTGCCCATCGCTCCATTCTATATACCCAAAACCAGAAGTAGTGTTGCCTATTGTCTCAATTGCAGCACTCGTAAAGGTGACCTGGTAGGTCAAGGTGTCCCTGTTTTGGTCGAACACCAGCGTACCTGGCGCCACCACGACCTGCACATACCTAGGAGCAATCCCGCTGACAGTATACACAGCATCTGCTCTGCTCCCGACGTTCTTAACTGTCCTCCCTTTGTGTAAACCACAGTTCTACCACGACTGAAAACCACAGAGAAAGAGGGATAGTTGAGGTCTCCAGGTGTAATCCCCGGACGACAGCTCTCTGGATTCGAAACAAAGACAGCAATTCTATCCGGAGTATACCCAATAGAACAAAAGAACTGAACGTAATCGCTGGTTCCCATGTAAACCAAGCCCGGATTAACGGCCTTGCTAGGATTTACGTGACCTGAGCCGTGATCAAATGGGGTGGATTCTCTACCAGTGGCAAGGTCTACAATGTTCCTCCCATTGTTGTCGACGGTGTAAGCGGTGGTCATAATAGCCGATTTTATGGCTGCCGAACTCCAGTTGGGATGGGCTTTGCGAAGCAGAGCTGCTATTCCGCTGACGTGGAGTCGCCATGGAGGTGCCTGATATGATATTGAACTCCACCCTTCTCCCATCAATGTTGTCCATACGGGTTGGGCTAGAAAATCTGGACCAGGCTGCTAAGATACTAACTCCAGGAGCAATGACATCCGGTTTTAATATCTCCCCTGTAATAGCATTTGGACCACGGCTTGAGAATACCCCCACCCGTGGATACGCTGGGGTGTCGCCGGTCCCACCATCGTTCCTCTAAAGATAATTGTAGCCGTCGGCCAGGATTGCGTCCTGATGTAGTTCTTAATGTTGCCGTCTGTTACCCCAACTATTGCAGCGGGAATTAGATAGGCTTCCACTTCCTCCTGTTGTTGTTCAGTGTTGGCTAGAACCATCCCGACGCCACCGGCGAGCTGGACGAAGTACCCTTGGCAACCCCCCAATACCACCCCCAACGTCACATACCACAATCCTTCCTGGCCATGGAAGGAATGAGTTCTCCTTGGCGACAGTATCTGCTACCTTGATGTCTGAGGCGTAAACAAGGGACGCTGAGCATCCCCTAGAGGGTTGCCGGAGTACAAAGACACACCTTGTAAGATGCTTCCGTCGCCAAGAACAACATCTGCTCAGCCTGATCGATGGTGGATGCACCAACAGTGAGAATCCAAGGTGCAATGTTGCTGGCAGACGCAGAGTTTGGACCAGAATTTCCAACCCAGCAGAAGTTAGAATTCCTCCTCTGCAGCGTTAAATGCACCAACTGCAATGGGATCAATGTCGTACTGGATAGCTTGCCTGGTGGCCAGAGACACCGAAAGCACATGAACTCCATCTGATATAGCTTGATTCAGGGCTGCTAGTGTATCAACGTTGGAACATCCACCTCTCCAACAGACTTTGTAGGCGGCAATCCTGGCTCTAACTGCCACCTTGGCTCGCCTCTAGCATATTCAAAGAAACCCGCATCCCTAACCAGCGAGCCAGCTGCAGTAGACGCGACGTGAGTTCCATGACCATTGTAATCTGCAGGCGACCCGATTCTCCCAATTGTTCCATGGACTGCCCCATCATTTCCTGTATCCCTCTGTAAAAGCTCTAGCACCGATGACCCTTCTGTCACATGAGGGAAAGTCCAACGCCATTTCTGCAGCCTCCCTCCAGCTTGCAGGAACAGGAGAAAGGCCTGCATCGGGAGAAGCTACGATGGCCATGCTGAATGCCGGTGTCAACAACGCCGATGATGATGTCGTCACCATAGTTGGTGTTGGGCCAGAGGCCCGAGGAGTTAGCTAGGCCCAGGAATTGAGGGCTGCGGGGGTTTGAAGCTCGGACATGCTGTCTGGAATGACGGATATAATTCCAGGTCGGCGACGGAGCCTGCAGCCTGAGAGGCGCTGAGGCGGCAGCAAAACCATGCATAGCGTGCCTCGTAGAATAGAGGAGTTTGGTGGTGGAGTGCTGGAGTCCCGTGGACATGGGAACGACAGAACAAAGTGAAGAGTCAGAGTCACACAGCTCTTGATGAGTGGAGAGAGGGAGAGAGATTGAGGATGGAGAGTACCACCCGGGATAGGTGGTGTTAATGGGTATTTTCAGTCCTGAGACGTAAACAATGTAGGCCTGCTGATAATTGTCACCGGAAGAGGAAGCAGTTATCCATACGTGCATGGAAAAGAGGAAGACTAGGGAGAAGTAAGGAAGCTGCAGAAGACACGGAAGCCATTGGAGACCGGACTGAGTTGGAGGGTAAGAAAAATGCAAACCAATGAGGCCATGGTTGAACATGGTCTTGAGCTGGTGATGATATATATAGTCGAAACCAGGCTGGGCACCCTGCATGATTTGCAGGTCTTGTTGGGACACTGCTGTTCTATGATATGCCAGCTAGGGCCACAAGTAGCTGTAGTAGACTAGTCAAATGTACCATCTCTGAGTCTCCTCTCTTTTTTTTTCCACGTTTTAATTAATTA